>JAJOZX010002966.1:0-487500 GCA_023014485.1 Bathynomus jamesi | reverse complement strand
TCCCCTCACCCCCAACAATGTCGGTGTTAACGATAACCCCGTACCAGTTTCTCGAACTAGCCAGCTTCAATACTTCATTCTTCGCGAGCACTCCGATAAATTTTGAGCGCGCGAAACAGTCACTTTTCATCCTCTCTGGAGTGTATTCGCGTCCATTTTAAAAATCTGTGGTGACGTTCCTAAATCTATCTACTCCTATTAGGTCTTGCGACTCGAGGTATACTAGTACACTAATAGGCGCGTCTATAGGTTTGGCAAACTCCAGCCTCACTGAGATGGTACCCCTCTGTTGGGGTTTAAATGCGTATTTATGCCAGCAGTTAAGTCAGGCGTAATGTCAAATGAGTAGATGTTAAATTCTTCAACAAATTCTTTGTGTTATGCCGAAACCAAGTTCATCACACGCACCTGTATTATGAGCCAAAGTACTATAAGCTCTCGCGCAGAGCGGGAACACTGCATCTGTTGAGTAATCCATATCCATTACCCCACCCAGGGCAATGCCATTTACGTAGAGTAATATTTTTAAGGCCGAAATTCTCGAATTTTAAGGCAATCTTTTAATAATTTCCATTCGTCGAGGCGTGGTCTTGTATTCCAATTAAAATCCTTTTAGGTAGGACTCCAAGAGCAATGTTTTCTAGCTGTTTCGATGCCAGCCCTGCGGGAATAGTGTACAACTTGATCTGTACCTTGTTAATTGGATATTTTAATGTGGCATGTACTAAATCTTTCTTAATTTCTATTTGCTTCAGGGAACTTAACTTCACATGGCGTATACGTAAATACGTTTCCACGATGTGTATCACAACGGGTTTCGCGCTTTCTTCTTGGTCAGCCCCCAGATTTATGCAGATCTCAGGGCTCGTGCGGGTAAGCTTCAACTTCATATCTACTTAGTTCATAAGCAACTTCTCCTGGAAAGTAAAGTCTGTATGCAGGCGTCTAAAACACTCGTATATCTTTTTTTGGAATTTTTTAATTTACCCTTTATACTGCTCTCATCTTTAGTGTGGTAATACCCCTCGGCGGATAAAAAGGTGCCCTTCGCTTCTTTTGAAAAGTTGAGGAAACTTTTCAGATAGGTTCGTAGGTGGTAGTACCCCGTGCCTGCCGAGATGTTAGTCTGATTTAAATATACATCACACTGACTGAATATGGAGTGCAGAAATTTAGTTTCAGGGTAGGCAACGTAACTATCATCGCAGTCCGTTCCGTCAGAATTGGCAATGCGTAGTTTAGCATACATGTGCATGCAACTCGGTTCAAAAAAGTAAGGGCCCGAGCTGGGTATCACGAATTCTATAGGGGCACTGGGTAAACTAATTGTGTTTAACGGGTTAACTGTAATAAAGTCACTATGTTCAATAGAGACCTGAGTTGGTGGTATATCAAAGAGGGACAATTCCGATTTACAGCACTGTGAACTACACGGATGACTGAAACGTGCCATGACAAGTCAGAAATAGCGCCACCTTCCCTCGACGAGTATTATTAAATCTATGATTCGTGAGAGTAACGTCCTCAGCTTATATCAGTTAAAAAAATGATCAGCCATAAGTTTCATACGCTTTGAGCACTTCTTTTTTGGTTTCCTTTTGCGTTTAACGCCACGTGATGGTAACCCCTTCTTCCTAGCAGATCTCTTCTTTCCACCACGTGTTGGTAACCCCTTATTCTTGACAGATCTCTTCTTTCCGCCACATAGTCATTGATTTTGAAAGGCGCAGAGTGTAGTGGTGGTGGCGGCACTCCATCTCTTCTCGGGCGCTTGTCTCTTTCTAAAACATCGTTAGGCGTTGCACCAATCGTACGATGGTGCGAACGGTTGTAGGATGAAGCCAATGATCCGATAACGTTTATATATCTGTATGTGTTTTCATGTGTAAAATAGCGGTGCATGCGTACCTTTATGGTACATTGAACTCTTTCAGCTAAAGAATCCTTATGTATAGAATTGGAAGTGTAATAGCTGGTATTCAACTCTGACAGCATGTTCTGAAAAGCGCGTCCTATAAATTCTTTTCCCATATCCGTACAAAAATAGCCAGGAATCCTGTTTTCTTTCAACATCAACGTTTTGACCGCTTTAACAACTGTTTCAGGCGATTTATTTTTCAGGGGAATTAACCACAGGTATCTAGAGAATACATCTATTATGAATAGGATGTTATATATTGAATATCTTTGAATGTCTGTTAAATCTGCCTGCCAAATAGAGTCAATCGAAGCGGCTGTTGTCTTGGCTGTTTTAAACCTTTTTCTCACCAGTTTATGAAGTGTACAAGCATCCTGTCCCTGCAAAAATCGCTCAACATCTTTTTTCCTTACGCCATAGCACCTCTGTACAATCTATTAACGCCACCATAGGATGTGGGGTTAGAAATGTCATAATATTGCTTACTTAATACGTTAGCCATTTGCGTATTTTAGAGGCACGTGGATAAGGTTGGCCGCCTGTTCTCTTCTCTCTCCTCTTCAGAGACATTGCAGCTACTGGGGGCGAAGGTGTACTCAGTTGTGACACGTGCGGTGCATGTTCCAAGTCTTTTAACCTATTCAGATTACCTATCAATGTTTTGGGGACATTTATTTGTTGTAGTCTTGCCTTAATATGCCTCCATCCTGTTGGTGAGGGCCTATCCCACTTTCTCACCAGATCATGAACAATATCAACGATATTGGACCCTTGTACCCTTGTTCCTTCAACAATGACCTCGCCTGCATCGGTCCACTGTATGATGGGGTCCTCACTCAATAGATTATAAAGACTTAGCCCTTTATTCCTCAATGTATGGGGGAGGCTGTTTTTTAGCACATGTTCGATGTGTTGTGTTCCGTTGTTCTTTGGTTGCCTAGGTCCTGTGTCGCTATGCTCAGCGCTACTCGAGCTGTGCCTCACGGGGAGTTCTGTAAGATGCTTATAATCTTCGTACTCATAAAGAAATTTCTGCAAAGCCTCTCGGTACAAGATCCTTTTCTTATCAGGTGCCTTTTCACTGTCTAATAGGGCTAGCAACTCACTTTCCATTCTTTTAAGCTACTTTTACGGGGGTTTAGAACCGCGTCTGGACTCCTTTGTAATGAAGCATACACCTCGTGCGGAATCACAACCACCTTCTTCATTATATTAATCTAGTCAGTAAAAGGTCCAAAGCTGAAAATAAGATGGGCAGGAACGATCCTCCTTTTTGTAGAATAATGCGCTTTTTCTTACCCACAGTCTGACTTTTATGAGCGAGCGTCCGTATTATGTTCTTGTAACGACGTAAGCAGTCTTCTGAGAGGGTTTCATTGGTACATTACATTTTATAACATTAAGACAGATTTCACAGATGCATTTTAAAAAGTCAGAGTCGATATTTTTAACAAACATCTGCTGCAATGCCCGAGGCAGTCGTTGATAGATTTTTATTAATTCGCGGTATTTCTTTAGCCTATTCGTCATTCTGGAATATACACGGTTTCAGGTTCGCTTGGAAATATATTCGTTCTTAGAAGCACCCTAAACGTGTTTCGCGGGTGAAGGTCACAAAGCAAATATCCATAACGTTGGTTTGTGGCCTCTTTATAAATCTCCAAAAACTCCTTACGCTGATTCGGGAACATTTGATTGGCTAATACCCGAATTTGTGACACATCTCTACGTTGCGCGAATAAGACTAGATATTGAGTATTTAGTGACACATCGCGCATGAATCTATTTTTGAAAAATAGATTCTGATTGATGAAGAACACGCTTATGTTAAGGTGGTGGGAGAATACTGTAAATGTCTCGGCAAACGTTTTATCCGTCTCCAACATGAGGTCGTCAATTACGATGACTGTATGCTCATTTCCCTTTAACGAATTAACGTCATAGACCCCCTCGTGATCAGTCTTTATCCTCATGTCACCAGTCTTTCCTTGTGAACAGACGTGTTTTATCGAGTGTCCAGTGTTATCAATTGAATAAGTGGTTTTCGTTGAAGTGTTTAAAAAAAATAGTGTTCGGTGCATTCTTAACTAAATTACTTCGTGTTACTAATCATTCATTAACGAATATATTTCATTTATTGACGTTATTCAGTACTATATTATTTGATCAAACCGCTACTGCACGTCTTTTGCTTGTTTTTCAAATCTATCAGAAAACGAGAGTCATAAGGTTCATTTTCCTTCCTTCGAGAGGTCAGGAAAAAAGGAAAAAAGTCGGTCGAATCGCGGACAGATAAGTATTATAAATACTCTTTTTTACAGATCTTTGTCGGTAGCTTAATTCTATATTCATTTAGTATAAATTTGTGTTACAAGAACCTGTTTCTGCGTTTCAAGAACGCGGTAGACCTACGTTGTAATTTATTAATTTCCAAACGCTCGTTTTTTTTTTTTTTTTTTTTTTAACTAATTAAAAGCATGGCACCCCCGTCAAGTACTTGCAGTCGCTGTGAAGGGAAATTTGCCGCTTACGCGTTTACAATGGCTAATAATAATGAACAGTTAGTTTGCAGGTGGTGCTCAAGCATGGAAGTGCTGAGGAACGAGTTAGAACGTGAGAGGAGGCCAGGGTGAGGCTTGAAGAAAGCGTGATGCTCCTGACGGCAAAATTAGAATCCCTTGAGACTCCAGTTACGACCCCTCCTGCCTCAGTTTCTACTAATAATATAAATAGTACTAATAGCCCTCTCTCTTCCCCTAGTTCCCAACCCTTCGTTCGAGTGCGTAATGGAGCCCCATTGAGAAAACCTAAGACATGTCTACCAGTAATAACAAACAATAAGTTTTCTGTTTTAGGTTTCGATGATGCTGATGAACCGGAAATACGACTCGTTGGCGATTCCATTGTTCGAGGGCAGCTCGAGGAATTCTGTGGAGAAACCCTCGTCGTAGGCGCCGTTACTGCTACCCTGGTGCAAGGGTGGAGGATATAACTAATAGTGTTGACCATTTTACAGACGGTACCGCCGAGGACACAACGTACGTATGTTATTCATGTCGGTACTAATAACGTTTTAAATTCTAGATCGGAAGAACTGCTGGCTAGGTACAGGGACTTACTAGAGCGATTAAAGGAAAAAACTAATAAGATTGTTTTAACAGGTATACTTCCTCGAATTATCCAACGTAACGATTTCTACAGCAAGGCGACCTATATTAACAATAACCTAAAGTCTCTTTGCCAACAGGAAGGAGTGCATTTTGCGAATTTTTGGAACAGTTTCTACGGCAGGAGGGACTTGTTCCTCGGAGATGGACTTCATCTTAATGACGTTGGAGCTGCGCGTTTAGGAAGACTATTTCATAATACTGTCTCTTCTTTTCAGGCTGCCGTAACTCGAACGGTCCCAGCGTAAATTCACAAATTTCCCCTGCGCTCGCGAAGGTGTCGCAATTACAAACAATTTGAAGGTTCTATCCTTAAATGCTCGTAGCCTACGAAATAAAATAAACGTTTTTTTCTTTAATTGCTTGTAAAGACTATGATTAATTGCGATAAATGAATCGTGGCTTAGCACTGAAACACGTGACTTTGTAGGGGAGTATCAAATTAAAGGTTATAGACTTTTTGTTAAAAACAGAATAGGTAGGCGAGGAGGCGGTGTTATGTTGTATATCAAAGATAATATTGCGAACGTTATAGAAGTAAAGCACACAATTCCAGAACCGATAGATTCGACTATAGCAGAACTTAAATTGAACGATTTCAAACTTGTTGTTGCGGTTATATATAGGCCCCCTAATCAAACAGCTGATACGGACGAAGCGTTATATCGTGAACTAAAGAGAATAATCGGTAGTGAGCAGGCTTTAGTTATGGGTGACTTTAGTTATGGTGACTTTAATTGCGCCAACGTGAATTACGATACAATGCAGGGAGACGCGGAAGGTAATCGTTTAGTTAATTTTCTCGAGGATAGCTTTCTTATTCAAAAGGTTGGGGAACCTACGAGGTTGGACAGTATTTTAGATTTAGTAATAACTACGGATGATAGGCTAATTACTGATCTTCAAGTAATAGAACCGTTAAGCAATAGCGATCACAATATGGTAGAGTTTGTCCTCTCAGTAAGTCACTCGAAACCAACTAACTCGACTAAAATTCCTAACTTCCAGCACGCAGACTTTGTAAATTTCGAAATAAATTGTCACACGTCAATTGGGAAAACGTAATGGGGAACTCCAACGCAAAACTAATGTGGGAATCGTTCGAAACAGTATTTAGGACTATAAATGAGGAATGTGTACCGTACAAAATTAAGCGTGCGAAAGTAAACAACAAGCCCTTGTGGTTTACTTCTAGAGTAGGAGACATTATAAAGAGTAGAGATAGGGCTTATAGGCTACATAAGTGCGATAAAGACAATTTGTGGTTACGAAACAACTACATATCTCTAAGGCGTGAAGCGAAAAGTGTAATAAAAAAGTCCAAGCGCGAATTTGAAATCTCCATAGCTCGTGACGGTAAAGAAAACCCAAGCGATTCTTTCAATACGTCAACAATAGAAATCCAGTAAAAAGTGTCTTGGGGCCGTTGAAAAATGTTAACGGAGATCTAGTTTCTGAAAACAAGGAAATGGCTACCTTGCTAAACGAATTTTTTACGTCAGTTTTTACTATAGAAGATGTAACGAATATCCCTACGGTCATAGACATAATACCTTTTGATAATGGTAATATTTTGGATAATATGTGGTTAGTGAAGGGGAGGTAATGCGCTATATTGATAAAATGAAAACGCGTAAATCACCGGGGCCGGATTCCATATATCCCATACAACTAAAAGAATTAAAAGATAGCATTGTTGTGCCGCTAACAAAGATTTTTAATGCGTCTATTTCTGAGGGGTGCGTACCAGATAATTTCAAGTTAGCAAACGTAACACCTATCTTTAAGAAAGGCGATAAAGGTGCGGCGGGAAATTATAGGCCAATCAGTTTAACGTCTGTTGTAGGTAAGCTACTGGAATCAATAATTAGGGATCGTATAGTCGAACACTTAGAATTGCAACTAGTTAGAAATACGCAGCACGGTTTTAGGCGAAACAAATCTTGCTTAACTAATCTTTTAGAATTTTTCAAAGCGTGGTTGACGTTTACGATAGTCATCGGGCGGTTGATGTAGTGTATTTAGATTTTCAAAAAGCGTTTGACACCGTACCGCACAAAAGACTCATTGAAAAACTAAGGCTCATGGAATCAGGGGTGTAGTAATAAATTGGATAGAAGAGTGGTTGCGAGGTAGGAAACAGAGGGTGGTCGTTGATGGAGCGGAGTCGTGTTGGGCTAATGTAGCGAGTGGCGTTCCTCAGGGTTCTGTATTGGGCCCCTTGCTTTTTCTTATATATATTAACGATTTAGATGTCGGCCTAGTCAGTACAGTTTCAAAGTTTGCGGATGACACGAAGCTGGGTGGTAGGGCGATTAATGACGAAGATAGAGGTAAAATCCAGGAAGATCTGAATAAAATCGTTGATTGGTCAGTCACATGGCAAATGAGATTTAACGTTGATAAGTGCAAAATTTTGCATATAGGTTCGCGTAACGGTAATTTTGCGTATAGTATGTCAGGGAAAGATTTAACAAGCGTAGAGCAGGAAAAAGATTTAGGAGTTATAGTCACTGGTGATTTAAAAGTAGCGAAACAAAGTACAGCAGCGGTCAATAAGGCGAACAAAGTGTTAGGTTTTATAGCTCGGAATTTTGAGTACAAATCGCGCGATATTATAGTTGCTCTTTATAAATCATTAGTTAGACCCCATTTGGAGTACGCGGTCCAATTTTGGAATCCGCATATGCGCAAAGATATAGACAAAATCGAACGAGTTCAAAGACGAGCAACTAAGATGATTCCGTCGCTTAGGTCAAAGTCGTGCGAGGATAGGCTTAAGGAGTTAAAATTGACTACACTCGAGACTAGGAAGCTAAGGGGTGATCTAATCCAGTTTTCAAAATTATGAATGGGTTCGATAACGTAGATAGAGATAGCTTTTTCGAAGTAATAGGATTAGAAATAACGGGTGTAAGTTGACAAGTAGAAGGTTCGAGACAGCTGTTGCCAAAAACTTTTTTACGCATAGAATAGTAAATAGCTGGAATAGTTTGCCGGTAGAAGTAATTAGTAGCACGTCTATAAACATGTTTAAAAATCGATTAGACGCATATGTTGATAGATTGGGTATAGTTTAAGGTAGTAAAATTAAGGCTTTGTGGTGATAGATCCCACAGCTCAACACAAGTGTTGTGGGATATAGGGAGGCAGCATCTTTGGTTAGGGGATACTCTCTGTCGTTACACACCCCATTTAAAGAGATTCCTCTGCCGAGCGGTGTCCCCCATTGTACTGTGAGGTATTGAAAACCTCATGATCTTCACTTGCCCCACAAACACCTTTAAATGGGAGACCCAAAATGGGTGCACACACATTTCTACATTACTGTACAGTCTTTACAGCCACACCTACACTTTTCCTCCTAAGTATATATATTGTAATGTATATGGTTGTAAATTGTGACTTGGTCCGCAATTGATATGGACCGTGACTTATTTTTGGTTGGCAAGGTACTGGTATTGATGGATACCGTAATGAAATTGACTGGATTCCTTGGATCTGATATATTTGCGTGTCGGTTATAAATAGATATAGAGTGTAACATATTTGTGGATAGTAATCTATTATGTCTTCAGAGCTGGGCAATAAATACATTGAATGTATTTAAATACTAAATACTAAATACATGGGAGAAATGTATTTAAATACTAAATACTAAATACATTTTACGAATGTATTTAGATACTAAATACAAAATACACCAATTGTATTTAAATACATTTGTAAATACATTTTAAATACATACAAATTTTAACATATGCATTCACTAATTCATGAGTAACAACAATATAAAATGCTTGATAAAGGATAAAGAAATAGTACAATCTAATTTCCGATTATATATTTCCCTTTTTAGAACAAAACAAAAACAAAAGAACTTAGAACTTATGATGTTCAACCAGTGACATATTATACTCATTATATCATTGCAAAATGAGTAACAATTAATGAGTAGATGAGACATAAACGTAAACATAAGACGTAAACATAAACATAAGGCACCTTACGAATTCTCTTTTATTTCACGGTTGCTGCGGATCAAAACCAATCTTTCAAAAGTTTTGTCTGAAAGAGAGTTTCTTTTGGGAGTTTACACAGCAAGCAGGTGCACTTTACCTTATTACCATCTTTAGATTTAATTTTAAAGTATTTTCCATCAAACAGAGGGTGCACTAAATTGTTATCTGCAGATATATCACTGTTTGATTCACCGGATTTGCTTGTTGAAGCCATGACACGCACACGATAAAGAAAACCGCTTTCGACTAAGAGTGGCACACAACTGATTGAACTGACACGTTGAAACATGAACCATGCTGTACTACACTGTCGACGCGTCGTACTGTGCTAGTACAGAACGTGTATTAAACCAGTAAAAGTATTTACATTTTTATATTTTGAGTATTTAAATACATTGTATTTAAATACTCATTAAAGTATTTAAATACTATATTTAAATACATGAAAAACAATGTATTTATAAATACAGTTCTAAATACACAAATGTATTTAAATACGTATTTAAATACAAATGTATTTAAATACTGCCCAGCTCTGTATAATGTCTTGATCCTCTGGATCCAGAGATTCTATCTTTAGTTTTAAATTGAAAATTAATTAGTTTTAAATTGATAATTATTTAATTTTGTGAAAATTGGTCGTTGCCAATGTACAGGCAGTTTTTACATAGTGGAGCCACCTCGATGGGCCGAAGTGGCCCCCTAGTGTGCCCATTGTAAAAATTTCTTATGTTCTTGTGGTTCGGAACCCAGGTAAAATTGTAGGTCTCCTCCGGCATCACGGAGGACATGCACAATACACAATTACGAACACAGTTAGGTAGACCAACCATGAGTGGATCCTAGGGTCTTTGTTGGTCTGAAACATTATAACATTATAACAAAACATCATCTTGGTACTCTCTGAACACTGATTGGTATGTCGAATAGCACCATATAACTTAATGCACAAATTTTGAGAACATTTCCCCCTTTTCTTTAATGATTTTAAGCATAAACACCGTTTTACCGCATCCTGTAGGTCCAGATATAATACATGTGGATGGGCTCGTGAACCTGAATTTTTCTACAGATTCCATTTCTAACACGTCACACCCCTAAGTGGGTCATTTACAAAATATTACAAATAACGAGTGCTGCTCCTTATATTTTGTTTTTTCTTCCACAGAACCGTGAATGACGACGATGTACACCCCCATCATCGATATCACGGATGAACCCGTTGACCGTGCATCTACAGTACCCACCCCCGCCGATGAGCCCTCACCAGCGACATCTGTTGCACGTTCAAAGCGGAGGTGTGATGACGAATCCTCCACGTCAGGTATAAAGCGTTCCAGGGTTGTTGGAACGTCAGTAATAGAACCCCAACCCTCAACGTCTTACGCAACAAGCCCTACAGTAGAGCCTTCCGCCAATATGCCCCCTTATTCATCCTCCACAGCAGCTACCCGTTCTGTTGAGGATGTATAACATTCGAGTTGGTGCGCACCGCAACCCCAACCCCAGCCTTGACTAGAAAACGGTATATAGTCAGGGTTGATCCTAGATCCGTATATAGCAACGGTATTGAATATGGACTACGTCGCGTGGTAGAGCGTATTGCAGAGTTTGCCCTTCAGAACCGCGACGAGCGTGAAGTCAGGACGAGGCTGTCCTTTGGATTCGGGTCAGATGACGGTGATGTAGATGATTTTTGGGTAGTAGTACCATTCAGGCGTTTGGCGGTTGAAGATGTAGACTATATATTAGGTCGTATAATGCAGGCCTCCCAAAGTAGTATAACCTTCAATATGGACAACTTCACGGTAAATATTGACCGTGTATTCCGTGTATTCCGTGTATTCTCAGACTATTTACAGACGGCATATAAACGTCGATCGTGGTTGCGGCTTTATAGCAGTAGTCTTAGCATGTATGTTAACTGTGCTAAACACGGGGTCCGAGCAAATTTGGCTGCCTACGGTAGTGGAGCGTACCCGTAAACTAGCTGTAGATTGTGAACTTGAGTTTGATTGTAATATGGGTCCTGAAGAGCTGAGAAGGGTAGAACAGGAAATGAATGCTCGTATAGTTGTATTTGGACTGAATGATCGTCGTAGAACTGTGTATGTTTTTAAAAGCAGTGTAAGAGATCGTACAAGACCCCTACTTATTTTAGGACTGTCAGGTACAACATATCTCTCCATCCGTAATATAAGGTGCCTTTCCGCGAGTTATGACAAAAGTCGAAAATATGGACGACATCATGATTTGTGTAAGGGGTGTCTCGAGTTTGCGGATGATATAGTGAAACATTGTAAAGAATGTCACATGGTATGTGAGCAGTGTTAAAGCACCAAATGTGAAAGCCGTGTAGTTGAAGATGAGAAGAGGGATTGCAATGTGTGTAGACGCACATTTTCCAATAATAACTGCTTGGAGATCCATAAATCAATTGGCACGTGCAGGAAAATGAGAATCTGTGAATGTGGCATGTTTCACATGATGGATAATTGGGGAAAGTTTACCCATAAATGTGACGAAATTCACTGCTCTACATGCCATGAGAAATACAAGGCGGATAGTATAAAGCATGTATGTTATATGAAAGACGCCAAGCCTAAAAACAACCCTTGTATAACTGTGTACTACGATATAGAAACATACACGAACGCTGAAACCAAAGAGGTCATTCCACATTTACTTGTGAGTCAGACTATCTGTGATGAGTGTAAGGAGATTGAGTGTGATGAGTGTCACAAATGTGGTAAACGGACAAACGTTTTTAAAACGAATGTCCACGATAGCCCTGTAAAACTATTTGTGTCCTATATTGTCAAGTTAGCGGACAAGTTAAAAAAAATGACTGTGTATATTCTCGCCCATAACGGGGCAAAATTTGACACACAGTTCCTTTATAAGGAGCTGCTTGAGCACGAGTCCTCTGAGATATTTACAGGTGATCCATTGAAAAGAGGCAACAAATTAATACAGATGCAAATAAGAGGTGATGTACAATTTAAAGTCACTTTATTATTCACACCTTGTAAATTAGCAAAGCTACCCAAGGTGATGGGCGTAGCAGCTGAGGTTTCAAAAGGATACTTCACTTACACATTCCTCACTAGTGAAACTTTAAATTATGTAGGACTACCTCCACCCAAACATTACTTTAACTATGATTGTATGAGCGCAGATGAACGTGAAGATTTTGATCGATACTACAACAGCTTTAATGAACGTAATCCTTATAATATAGCTGATGAATGTGATCGTTATTGCGTGAATGATGTGCGCGTGCTTAGAGTATGTTTCCAGGCCTTTAGAAGGATGTACATATGCCGTTTCAAATGCGATCCGCTGCAAGTCGGAACCACCATCGCCTCACTATGTTTTACGATATTCAAGAATAACTTCATGCCTAAAGATAGCTTAGCCATTATCCACAGAAACAACCCCCCGCAGTTATGGGCACAAGGCTATTTACTGGCTCATACACCTACAGAAGCAGACAAGTGTATACATAAAGCATGCCCGCAACACGGGTGAAGTACCCATTAAGGTTAATGGCTGTGTTTTTTCGGTTGATGGTCTAAGTGAAAACCGTGTCACTGGCGAGAAGACTGTGTACTCCTTTAACGGTTGCTGGTGGCATGGATGCCCGTGAAGAAATAAACACGATCAAGCGTTCAATGGTACTGGATCCTCTCAAATGCGGCGATAGCTTGTACAAATCCCTTCAAGCTATACTTTCCGCCTACGGAGGGCGTGAAACTCCATTACTACGATTTCTGTTCTTTATATCCCTACGTGATGAAGAACAATCCGTACCCCGTAGGTGCGCCTGAAAAAATGGTGGGTCGTAACCTGCCCTCCATCAACGAATTCTCAAGAAATTTGAATGCGTACAATTTCCGCCTTTCTTTCGTAGACGTGCTCCCCCCTCGCGATTTATGGATGCCGATCTTACCCGTCGTTATAGATCACAAACTCATGCTTCCCCTGTGCGTGAAGTGTGCAGAAGAAAACAATAGTGATTGTGGCCATACACCTCACCAGCGTAAGATCAGAGGTGTATACACAAGCCCTGAGCTGGCCCGAGCCGTTCGCCATGGGTATAGAATAATGAAGATACATGAGGTGTGGAGGTTTCAAAAGCTTCCCAACCTTTTCACACCATATATAAACGCGTTTTTGAAGGACAAGGTTGAGGCGTCAGGATATCCGCGTGGGGTTGAAACCGAAGATGAAAAAACGTCTTACATTCAGCGTTACCGTGTCCACGAAGGTATACAACTTGATCGTACCCAAATTGTAAAGAATCCTGGCAAGCGCTTTAGTGCAAAATTTTGCCTAAACAGTCTTTGGGGAAAATTTGCACAGAATATTGGTAAAGGGAACGTTCATTTGGCGCAAAGTTATAGTGAAGTCTGGGATTACGCCAACGCACCCGATAAAGAGGTCATGGAGATTGTGAACGTAGGCAATACTTACATAATAAAGTACAACAATACTGAATTGGCCACATATACCTCACGGGTTACAAACATTCCTGTAGCTAGCTTCACAACAGCCTACGCGCGCATCAAACTTTGGGGCCTATTGCATTCTCTTGGGCGGCGGGTTTTGTATGCCGATACAGATAGCGTGATATTCACAGCGAGGAGGGGTGAATACATGCCTGCTATTGGGGAGTTCCTCGGTGAGCTAACTGACGAGATCAAGGATGAGTATGGGGACAACGCATACGCCGACTCGTTTGTGTCAACAGGGCCAAAAACCTATGGGGTACGTGTGAGGATAGGGGATGAAACGAAGTATATCGTGAAGGCTAAGGGTATCATGCTTAACCAAGCGAATCGGCGGGTCGTCAACTTTGATTCGCTGAAGGAGCTAGTGTGTTTGGAAGATGATGATGAGGGTGGTCGGCCGCCCCAACTGACTGTAGGCACCCACAATTTTCGGGCGCAGAAGCTGGGGGGCGTGAAGGAACTTAGGGGTACAAAGGTGTGCCGTAACACCTAGAGGAAACGCTACCAGGTGCCTGGTACTTATGACACCGTGCCCTTTGGATACCGTAATCTTTGATATGTCTACTGCTAACTTAATTATTACACGTATTAAATAAATCATGTTTCAACTAGCGTTTTACTTTGTGTGTGTGTGTGTGTACAGTAAAAAGCTAAGCCCCGCCCACTGTAAGACCGACCAGCAGCGTGAGTCATGCCGCAACCTGGGCTTCCCTGCGTGCTCAGTTGACCTCTGTATACCCTTGAGCTCAGACGTGTATTCTCTCGCATAGAAGAAAATAGTAATAGCTACCTTTAATATCGCGTGTTCAACATTTATGAAGTGGTATTCTGCTAGATGTATACTGAAAAACTCCCTATTCCCGCCTCCTTTGCCTCTTTTAAGGCTGCATTGAATCGTGCTAAGGGTCAGGCTATTCAAATACTCTACGGATATTCTGGCGAGGGGGTTGTAGGATTTCGCAGTACAGACGATGTACTGAAGTATGTTATAGAACTAAGCTTTATAAAGGCTCACATATACCGCGTGGTAGAAGAAGCAACACGCTCAGAAGATAAACAACAGTTATGGGTAGTGAGTCTTGTGGATGAGTGGTGTGATAAGCGGTATTATATCATGTTACACCATACCGATTACTCGTACCCTACGGCTGAAAATGTAAATCTTGTCATCATGGACAATATTAAGTATTTTTACCACTACATTAATATATATCATGATGAGGTTTGTAGTGAGGTTGTGGCTAATGGGCTGTGTGAGTTTTTAACAGATTTTAGAGATGAGTATCGCCTGTTAAACAAAAAGGATAAATATGAACATATGTTTCTCTCTAATAGCGCATCGGTTTGTGAAGATGTTTAGGAGAGATAAAACACTTAAAAAATGTGTTTAGTTTGTGAAAATTACCCTGAAGGAAAATGTCTGGTGCGTATTCGGGGAAGTGGTAGTGATAAAACATTAAAACCGAAATTAATTCTTGTATCGGAAAATTTCTCAAAACATCTGCCCAATATAATGGGATACAACGATTCATGTTGGGTCAGCGCCGTGCACGTTTCATTAGATTATGCTGTGACTCACTCCTCCCGGAGCATACGAGTTCGAACAAACCCATTCACGTTTCATGAGGATGATTCACTCCGCCCGTCGAGCCGATCCTGCCTGCCTGCCTCCTGTGGCTCATAGTCATCTCAGAGCTTGCGCCGAGTGGACGTGCCATAGTCATCTCGAACCGTGTGAACGTGTGAATACGATGGAACTTCCTTTGAGAAGCATTCTCAACGCATCGTACGACGTCTCCGTGACGAAGTCATTGCGCGTGTTCAGGCGAGAAACCGGCACCATTAACTGTGTCCTTGAAACGATATGCAGGCATGCAAGCAAACGTAACGCTATTTATTTAAGTCTTGAGGAGATGCATAAAATCTTCGTGGTAGTTGAGAGGTGGGCTGAGGACCGTTATAAAATACCAGCTGACGTAGGTACAAGAAGAGAGACGATTAGTGACGCCTCCTCATATACCATTGTTTGTACATTGAGTGTAAGTAACGAACAACCATGCATTGATATGCGACTGATGTGGAAGAACACAGCTGATAATGACGTTCTTGTTCCTACACGAAACCGTTTCATCCTCGACATAATGTTTGAGATCGTCGGATTCCGTAAGCTGAAGCCTATATTAGATGCGCGTGTTACGGATATGATTTATTTTGACACGGTTCTTGAATACGCTTACACCGCTCTGCTCGACGGATTTGTTGAATGTAGGAATGAACAGGGGAGAATGGTCTAGATCTGGATGCATATTTAAAAGTTTAGATTCTTCGAAATATCCTGAGCTTTGGTACAAAGCACTTGAGAGGTACAGAGCTGAGCTCGCCTACACTGTTCACCCTGAAGAACTGTACCTCTATATAGTGGATAGGTGTCGTTACGATTTGGTAGAATATTTCAATTGCCGCTATGCCGAGTGAAGAAGAGTTCACGATTGAAAAGTTCAGGACGTTAAAAAAAACCGATTGGAAAGGCATGATTATAAACTTGTATTAAATGTTGTGGTTAACGATGACATTTTTGTGCGTGCTTTTGATTGTGTTCTAGCTGTGCTTAAAGATAACTTGCCCGCCGAGTGTAAAGTGGGTACAAAAATAGTATTGAACGATATGAAAGCCATTTATATCGAGTATAGACCGCCGCATCAGTTAAACGGTGAAGTGATGCTTGGACGGTTTTACCACATCGTACAAAGTAATGGCGATGTTGATATAGACTCTATCAAATGCGAGTTTACCGTTTTGCACCGTAGAACGTAAAGACAATATATATTTTTCCTGTAATAATATGATTATACGTTTTGTATATTTCGAATATAATTTAATATATATGTATATTTTTCCTGTACTAATATATTGATCATACTATGTTTTGTATATTTTCAACATATTTAATATAACTGTATTTTTTCCTGACCTAATATTTGATAATATAACTTTTGATAATATAACTATATATTTTCCTGTACTAATATTTTGTTAATACTATGTTTTGTATGATTATATATAATTGATATAACTATATATTTTCCTGTACTAATATTTTGTTAATACTATGTTTTGTATGATTATACAGGGCTATTCAAAATGATTCACCTGATTTCAAATGAGAATATTTTTTAATGTTACAAATACAGAGTGATTTGTGATACATCAACCAAAAGAAAAACTGTCCAAATTTTGTCTCTCACCTCATAAATGCTCTATGTGACTTTCCTAGTTACACGAGCAACGTCGACACGATAGTCGAATTCCTCCCATACTCGCTCCAGCATGTCCGTTGTCACTGACTCTACGGCAGTAACAATGCGAGTTCGGAGCCTTTACACAAACATCCTGTTTCCTCGAACTGCCGATACCACCGACGGATGCTCTGAGCACCCGGTGGATCTGTTCTGTAACGTCGACGAAATTCACGCTACACTGTGACTACCGATTTACAGCTCGAAAACTGCAACACACAAAACGCCTTCTGCTGTGCGGACGCCATTTTCACAATGACTGTTTGTTGCTAGGCTAGGCCACGGCGTGACTTTCGAGCCCTCTCGCGGTGATCTTATAAAACTCGGAGATTTCCTCTTTCGTGTGGTGTATGCCCAGTTGATGCACGGTTGATAGGTACGGAAGTATTCTCAGTTGAAATCGGATGAATCATTTTGAATAGCCCTGTATATAATTAATATAACTATATATTTTCCTGTACTAATATTTTGTTAATACTATGCTTTGTATGATTATATATTTTCCGTTCTATTATTTGACCATACATATATATATATGTATGTGTCCCATTGTATATCCGTTAATTCAGCTAAAATAAACAGAACGTTGTATTGGTGTTTTATTTATTCCTTGAACACGATTATATCACTTGTTGGTTTCTAAAGCGGTTTTCTGAATATTTAATTAATTTTTATTTGTCAAGTCGGTCTTCTAAACCAACCGGAATATATGGAATAATTTAATAAGTAAGTAGTGGAGCTGTCAGCTCAACTTTCTAAGCCGGATGACAGAAGAATATAAGGAATAATTAAATAATTAATGCTATCTGGCAACTCAGCCTTCTAAGCCCACTGGCTGATTAATATATGGAATAAATTAAATGCATAGCGCAATCTGGCAACTCAGTCTTCTAAGGCAACTGGCTGATTAATACAGTGCCCGCGAAAAGTATCCGATCACCCTGGAAATTTGTATTTTTTACATAAAAAACAATGTTTAAATGTATACTAACCTTATATTAGTATTTTGTCATCTGTCCTTTGGTTTGGATGACTTGTTCTAGACGTTTTGGCATGGATTTAATCAAGTTTTGACAAACTTCCACTGATATTTCCTTGCACCATACCTTTTTGATGGCTTCTTGTAATTTTTCGACTGAGCCAGTGTCGTGGCATTCAACCTTATTTTTTATTATTAGCCACATATTTTCTATCGGATTGAGATCTGGACTATTACCAGGCCAATCCAAAATATCAAATTTATTGTCAGTAATCCATTTTGTCACTATTTTGGCCCTGTGACATGGTGCACCATCATGCATGTATGTTTTTGTCCTTTGGATTGCCATTGCCATTGGAAGTTTATCCTGTAGCATTGCTAAATACCGTGCACCATTCATAGTTGTGTTCTTCGGAAGAAAATATAGGTTTCCACGCCCATAGTAACCGAAACAACCCCAAACCATCACACTTGGAGGGTGTTTCATTGTCTTTAGGGTGTATTTAGGGTCCATCCTATTTGAGCCAATGGGCCGGCGAACCTTTTTTGGACAACTTCTGAATGTCAAAAATGTCGACTCATCACTAAATAAAACCTTCTTCCAGTCATCAACAGTCCAATGAATATATTTTTTACAAAATGCGACACGTTTTTTACGCATTTTTTCATTAATGAACGGTTTCTTAGCAGCATGGCGAGATGGTAATCCGAGTTCTTTTTGGAGCCGCTCCTGGATAGTTCGTTCAGAAACACCAGATAACAAATTATTCATATTAAATTTTATTTCTTTCGCAGTTATTGTTGGGTTTTTCAATACTAAACGTTTCATAAGTTTGTCTGTTCGTGAATTTGTTTTTCTCGGTCTGCCAGATCGTTTTTTAGGGACTGGCGTGGTTAGGCCGGCATTGTTCTTAGCCCGTGAAACCCATAAATTAACGGTACTTTGGGATATGTTTAATTCCTTAGCTATCTGTCTCTGTGATTTCCCACATGTATGCAAAGCAACAATAGCACCTCGACAATCACTCTTAAGTTGTTTTTTAGCACACATTATATATAAATTTTATTTACACCACTTTCTGTAAAAAATAACAAAATATCAATAAATTTACACAAACAGTGAAATCTGACAAATTTGAGACACAGCCACCCGCAACGAAGGCTACCAGAACACTAATTTGAGAATGCGTTGGATAGCTCTCATATCAGCGAGCAACCTCAAAGTTACCAGATGTCGCTAGAACAAATAGAAAGTGAATTATGTCTCTCTGAATATCAAGGGAAAATATTGTATTTTCTTGAGTGATCGGATACTTTTCGCGGGCACTGTATATGGAATAATTTAATAAATAACGAATCTGGCAACTCAGCCTTCTAAGGCAACTGGCTGATTAATATATGGAATAATTTAATAAATAACGAATCTGGCAACTCAGCCTTCTAAGCCAACTGGCTGATTAATATATGTCGGATGAACACCTCCTGCTCTCTCTCTCTCTCTCTCTCTTAGGTTAGGTATGCCCCTTTGGGGGGGTGAGGCCGTCCCAGCTTCTTCCCCAAAGAGGTTCCCCCAGGTTAGGTATGCCCCTTTGGGGTGTGAGGCCGTCCCAACTTCTCCCCCAAAGAGGTCTTGCAACAAAGGCGTCGTGGGGGTTGGCACCAAGGGGGGTGAGAGTACCTTGCAACAAAGGGGTTGGGGTGCCTTGCAACAAAGGGGGCTGGGGTTGGCACCAAGGGGTGGTGGTGTGGCACTCTTGCAACATTATGCAATTTGCATTGCACTCTGGTATTTTGCAGTTATACTACTACCATTTACCCGTTTTTTGTATTTTTTTCAGCATGTTGAAAAAAACTCAATTGTATTCAATCATTTTATGTCTTTCTTTAAATTTTTTTTTGCAGAAATAAAAAACGCAATACAAATTATTTATAATATTTAATCTTTCATGTAACATAATATCACACATATGTTTAACCGAAATAAATCTTTTATTACCTGTAGACAACAGAGGTCAATGTACAGGGTGTCCATAAATGTTTACCCTGAAAACAGTATGCTCTCATGTTTTAATGACGAATCTTACATCCGTTTTCCTTTTACAGGTGATCTCGTACACGCATAGAGTTTCTGTGCTGGTGTGTTTCGTCTACCGCATTCGCCGCTAGGAGCGCTGTAGTAGCTGTTCAGTTAAGATGGCGTCTGTGACAGAGAAGGCACAATGTGTTGTGTGGCTTGCAGAAACAAAATCTTCTGTCAGTGTTCAGCGAAGGTTCAGAACAAAGTATGGAAAGAATCCACCTGATGTGAAGTTAATTAAGTCGTGGATGAAAAAATTCTTGGAAACTGGAAACGTGGAAAAGGGAAAGAGCAGTGGTAGACCATCAGTTTCCGATGGGACGGTGGAAACACTGAGAACACTGTTTCCGGAACTGTGTACCTGGATATGCTCACCAATTACGCCATCCCCCAGCTGCAGGACAGGCAGCCAACTGTCATCTTCCAACAAGATGGGGCACCCCCTCATTGGGCGCATGTTGTTGGTGAAACTCTCGACGCAACATTTCCAAATCGATGGATTGGCAGGGACGGGCCAATCCCATGGCCCCCAAGATCACCAGACATTACCCCGCTGGATTTCTTTCTCTGGGGTCATGTTAAAGATTTGGTTTATGCAACAGTTGTTCCAGATATCAGGACATTGCGAGAACGCATTACGGATGCAATTGCAATAGTTAACCCACAAATGTTGGAAAATGTGTGACGTGAGTGTGAATACCGTTTAGACATTTTACGTGCCACTAGGGGTGCACATGTGGAAGCTTATTAAATTCATTAACTATGTATCAAAACTTTGTATGTTTATCTACTTATGATTAAAACTGTGTTTGAATACGAGCGTTTATTTAAAAGTTATAACATGCTTTAATCAGGGTAATCATTTATGGACACCCTATACATAAACTGATAACAAAATATGTTCGTGAAATATAAAACAAATAAACTGCACTTTGATCACACTTCGATGTTGAAAATGATACGTAACAAGACCGTTTATTTAACATTTCCATTTCGCGTACTTAATGACCAAGAACACACAAATGCTACGTGCAATTATTAAAATGCAAATTGAGTGCTAAATTCCATGATAAATATACACTGGTGTTCATGACAATAATTTATAATATTGCTATTACATTTTCATATGCATATAATCATGGGCGTCGATTGTGGGGGGGGACGCAGGGGACATGTCCCTCCACTTTTTACAAAGGGGGGGGGACAACCTACCACTTTCGTGGATGAATTGCTATAAATGCTAACTATTAATGGCACCTAATAAGACGTTATATGTCGTATTATATGCATGTGCAAATGTAATAGCAATATTATAAATTATTGTCATGAACACCAGTGTATATTTATCATGGAATTTAGCAGTCAATTTACATTTTAATAATTGCACGTAGCGTTTGTGTTCTTGGTCATTAAGTACGCGAAATGGAAATATGTTAAATAAACGGTCTTGTTACGTACCATTTTCAATATGAAAGTGTGATCAAAGTGCAGTTTATTTGTTTTATATTTCACGAACATATTTTGTTATCAGTTTATGTACATTGACCTCTGTTGTCTACGGGTAATAAAAGATTTTTTTCGGTTAAACATATGTGTGATATTATGTTACATGAAAGGTTAAATATTATAAATAGTTTGTATTGCGTTTCTTATTTCTACAAAAAAATGTTTAAATAAAGAAAGACATAACATGAATAAATACAATTGAGTTTTTTCAACATGCTGAGAAAAATGCAAAAAACGGGTAAATGGTAAGTTACGACATTGATATATTACACGCAGCAGCTACTCAGAGTATTGTTTGATTCGCTGTTTGAAGGCGAAGTGTCCCCCCCCCCGACTATTTTAGAGCAATCGATGCCCCTGCATATAATACGACATATAACGTCTTATTAGGTGCCATTAATAGTTAGCATTTATAGCACTTAATCCACGAAAGTGGGGGGGACATGTCCCCTGCGTCCCACCCGCAATCAACGCCCATGAGTACCCAAAAAGTGACAAAGCGATACCTGACATAGATGCATTCTTTGAAGAGAAATTGCAAGGAGAGTGTATAACAGACTTTGATTTTACCCCAGAAGATGTAGGGAGAGCTATAGGACAAATGAAACCACATTCAGCTGCAGGTCCGGACAATTGGAACGCATCATTGATTAAAAACTGTAAAAATGAAATAGCTACACCTTTATACTAGATATAGAGAAGATCCCTAGACACTGGGAAAATACCGAGCATCTTGAAAAGAGCAAACATTGTCCCTATATATAAAGGAGGGGACAGATCTCAAGCAAAGAGACCAGTGTCATTGACGTCCCACCCCACCAAAGTATTTGAAAGAATAGTTAGAGAGAAAATGTATGATTTTTTGGAGACATTGGAAAGATTCAACGAAAATCAGCACGGATTCCGATCAGGTTGATCATGCCCATCACAACTAATAGAACACTACAACAATATCCTAGATGCACTGGAAGGCAATGACAACTACGATGTCATGTACACAGATTTTGCTAAAGCTTTCAACAAATGCGATCATAGTATAATAGCACATAAAATGAAATATATGGGAATAACAGACAAAGTTGGAAAATGGATCAACAACTTTCTCAGGGAACGTCTACAGATCGTCAGAATTCAAGGTATATCATCATCAGAATCGGAAGTACGCAGCTCAGTACCACAAGGGACAGTACTGGCCCCCACTCCTGTTCATTATCATACTAACAGACTGTTGCTGTTTACAGCAACAGTATAGTAACATCCTTTGCAGACGATACAAAGATCAGCAGAAAAATCAGTGATGTAAATGACGTTGAGGCCTTGCAGAGGGACACCAACAAAATATGTAAATGGTCAGAAGACAACAACATGACATTTAACACCGAGCAATTTCAGCTCTTGAGATATGGTAGAAAAGAAGAACTTAAACAGACTGCATATTATGCTCCAGATAGACAGGAAATTCAGAGAAGTACGAAAGCGATCGATCTGGGGGTAATAATGACCGATGATGCGAAATTCGAAACACAAAATCAGATAGCGATAAATAAAGCAAAAAGAGTCGCGGGACAAGTACTAAGAACATTCAAAAGAAGGGACAGGACAGTAATGATTCCCCTGCTAAAACACTGATTATACCAAAACTTGAATACTGCTCAGTTTTGACGTCCCCATATAAAAAGGAAGAAACTAATAGACTAGAAGAAACGCAGACACATTTCACAGCCAAGATTGATGGCTGCAAAGAACTCAACTATTGGGAAAGACGACGTAAACTAAATCTGTACTCCCTGGAAAGAAGAAGAGAGAGGTACACCATAATCCAGGGCCGCCGAGAGCTGCCACAGGCCCCGGGGAAGGATTGTTATATGGACCCCCCTGTTTACTCAGTATTTTATTATGAATGTTTTTTGTGTACATAACAAGCAAACTGATTATATGTCCAAGTCACTATTCAAAACATAGAATATGAATAAACAACTCAGAAGAAAATGACCATTTTATTTTTCGAATCAATTATATTAATTCTATCACCATACAATTTACAAATGCAGTACCAGTCCATGCAGGCAAGACAATTGTTTACTGCAAGATTTTCATAATTAGAAGTGTACTTTCTTTGCTTTCTCTCTAGCAAAGTGGTAAATGATTCTGATGAAATTTAAGGTATGGGCTAACTGGCTTTCAATTACAATGGTTCCCAGATCTGTCAGTCGGTCTTGGGTATTGGTGGACCGCAGATAACACTGGTCAACACTCATTTTATTGCAAATCATATTAGAGTGATTTTGGGGTAACTTTGTGGTGCTGATTCTGAATATGACATCGGTTTTGCTAGATTGGCTCTAATTTATGAGATAATTGGTACCCCATTGAAACACGTAAAAATGCAAAAAATGTAATGTTCAGGCGGAGCCTACTTACAAATCGCATTGAAATTGTCTCAAATCATACAAAAGTAAACACATGAAATACATAATGGCATTTTATTCGGTCTCACCATCTAGAATGTTCCGGTAGTTTCCCATATGCACGCGTTGTGGTTACGTTTCCTATTAATTGAGGGTATTCATTATCTCAAGAACTAGAGCCAAATCGGAAAAACTACTTTCATTTTGGAATTCAGCAACCCCAAAATACCCTAAATTCGTACGAATTTCCTTGGCAACGAAAAAAAAAAGTTTTTTTGTTGACCTGTGTAATATTTTATCTGTTTCAGTTTGACTATGATACTCTCTATAAAATGTATGTTCATTAATTATATTTCCTCTCTGTTATTTAGTCAATTGCTTTATTAATATTTTTAGATTTTATCCCCCTTCTTTCCGGGCCTCCTAGAGGTCCGGGCCCCGGGGATTTAACCGGGCTTCCCCGCCCTCTTGGCAGCCCTGCCATAATCTACGTATGGAAAATAATCGAAAAATTGGTACCAAACCTAAAACTAAACCTAATTACCATTCAAATAACACTGGAAAATAGGAAAGGCAGAATGTGTAGTGTTCCCAAATTAAAAGCTCGGCAAGGGACCTCCTCAACACTGAAGGAAAATAGCTTGGTTGTCAGAGGGCCAAGACTTTTTAACCAGCTTCCAGAGGACCTCTGTTACAGGGGTCAAAGTTGAAGTCTTCAAGAGAAGACTAGATGCCTGGCTCAGGACAGTACCAGATGAGCCGGGTGTACCTGGCTATGTACGGTGGAGAGCGCAAGAAAGCAACTCGCTCCTCCACCAAGCCAGACCTAGAGGCGGGGCCACCAGCTTGACCTTCGTGTGAAGAGAGACCAACGCACGGAACAGCAACAAGGTTAACAAGGTGTATATTAGGGTGGATCGATTTTACATTTTTTTCGATTTCCATATTCTAATAGAGACAAAAACTTGCGCATGCATGAGAAAATAGCCTCTGCAAAATCTTAGCTTAATAGGTAATCATCTTCTGCCCCCGGCAGAGCGATGAAAATCATATTTTAGTAGTCAAAAACGTATTTTTAAACCCTAGCCTAGAGTCATAAAATTTTGCGTGTGTGTTATTTCATGCCTAAGCAACGATATAAATGCTATGGGAAATATATAAATGCATTATTTAAGACAAAGAGCTGATCTGAAAATATGTATAATATACATATTTTCAGATCGGCTCTTTGTCTTAAATAATGCATTTATATATTTCCCATAGCATTTATATCGTTGCTTAGGCATGAAATAACACACACGCAAAATTTTATGACTCTAGGCTAGGGTTTAAAAATACGTTTTTGACTACTAAAATATGATTTTCATCGCTCTGCCGGGGGCAGAAGATGATTACCTATTAAGCTAAGATTTTGCAGAGGCTATTTTCTCATGCATGCGCAAGGTTTTGTCTCTATTAGAATATGGAAATCGAAAACAATGTAAAATCGATCCACCCTAGACTGTATATATATGTATATGATGAATAAAACCACGAAGGAAAGGAAACAGAATGATGCTCAAGCGCTTTCGTCTAATGACATCCTCAGGAACACTGAAGTAAATAAGGAATTCAAGACTATATACAGGTTACAAAATACACATATATATATATATATATATATATATATATATAAATTGTGGGAGGAGCATACAAATTTGTAAGGAAAACTACCAATTTTAGCACTTTGCCCGAATTCAACACAAGATTAATTGGATTGTTTACAACCAATTTTATAGTTAATGCCTGAATGAAATATAGGTCACAAAAAATATAAAAAATATATATAAAAATAAATTGAAAAATAAAAATTGTAAGAGGAGCATACAAATTTATAAGGGAAAACTACCCAAGTTTTAGCACTCTGTCCTTCTTGTCTAAATCCGTTCTGAACGAATTCAACACAAGATCAAATGAACTGTTTACAACCAATTTTATAGATAAGGCCTGAATGATATATAGGTCACAAAAAAAAAAAAAAACTAAATTGAAAAATAAAAATTGTAAGAGAAGCATACAAATTTATAAGGAAACACTACCAAAGTTTTAGCACTCTACCCTTCTTGTTTAAATCCGTTCTAAACGAATTCAAAACAACGGGATCGAGTTGAAAAAGACCTTTGCTCATGTTAAAGTTATTTGTAAGTTGGATAATAGCAGACTCAAGAATATTTCTATTAACAATGTTGCTGAGTGAAACAAAAATGAAGCGTTATTCCAATCAATACAGTGAGATAACTCTGACAAATGGACAAAAAGGGCACTGGACGACTGTCCCGTTCTAACGGAATATTGATGCTGTTTTACACGCGTGTCCAAATCCTTTCCCGTCTGACCAATGTAAAAGGAATCACATTTTTACAACCAATTTTATAGATAATGCCTGAATTATTGGTAGGGCTATTTTTTACTATGATATTTTTCACAATATTGTTATATGAAAATACTACATTAATATCCAAAAGTTTAAGTACATTAGCAATGCCTAAAAAGCCTGGGAAAAATGGAAGTACTAAAATATTCTTTGACAAAGTGCGAGTGTTATTATTCACACGATAGAAGGTTCGTTTTGCCTTGTTAAGACAAGATTCCATAAACGCAGGTGGGTAGCACAGATCACTTCCAATACCGTTGACTTTTTCTAATTCGGCATCGATGTATTCCGGTCTGGCGATTCTAAGAGCGCGGAGAAACATTGAAGAAAATATAGCCTTCTTAATGGGGGTGTCATGTCCAGAGTAAAAATGTACGTAGGACAAATTTTTTTTTTTTTCCGATAGATACTAAACTTAAAACCTGGGCTTTCCCTATGTACACGCACATCCAAAAACGGGATTGAGTTGTCTTGTTTCACTTCTAAAGTAAACTTAATGGAGGGGACTTGATCATTTAACTGAAGGAGGAAGTCATCCATTTGATCTTGTGTTGAATTCGGGCAAAGTGCTAAAATTGGTAGTTTTCCTTACAAATTTGTATGCTCCTCCCACAATTTTTATTTCTATATATATATATATATATAATATATATATATATATATATATATATATATATATATATATATATATATATATATTTGTAACCTGTATATAGTCTTGAACTCTTTATTTACTTCAGTGTTCCTGAGGATGTCATTAGACGAAAGCGCTTGAGCACCATTCTGTGTTTCCTTTCCTTCGTGGTTTTATTCATCATAAATATTTTTCACGTGTTACTTTTGTGAAATAATGTTCATATATATATATATATATATATATATATATATATATATAAGCAAACAACCACAGGGAAAAGGAAAAGGAAACACGAAGTCCGAGCGCTTTCGTGATATATTCACATCTTCAAGGAGAAACAGAAAATAGGACTTCGTGTTTCCTTTTCCTTTTCCCTGTGGTTGTTTGCTTATTAATAAGATCACGTGTTATTCTGTGATTTTAGTGCATATATATATATATATATATATATTAGTGGTGGACCGGATGTCAGTTTTTCAACATCTGCGGATGCGGATCTTTAATTTCAATATCCGCGGATGCGGATATTTAGTTAATCTATCAATATAATATAGAATTATGAATATATGACATAATTTTTCAAATTTCGTGATATTACTATTATGGCAGGCAATGCACAAGAATTAAAATTAATATTAATGTTTTCATTATGATAAAAATAATAACTTTCTCAAGAGTTTCAGCCACAGTGGAATACGCATAGCGGCACAGGCAGTGTTTGTTGATTTAATGGTATTTATATTTTGAGGTTTATATATTTGTTTGTTCATTAATAATTAATACTTTACATGAAATGTGCATGACTGGGCCTTATAAGCTACTTTATAAGCTAATTTAATTGTAAATTGCATAATTTATTAGAGGTAATATCCGCATAACATCCGCAGTCAGAAGTGCGGATGCGGATGTTAAAAATGATGCGGATATCCGGTTCACCACTAATATATATATATATATACACACACACACACACACACAGTGGAGTACATAATGGGGGGCATAGGGGTCATAGGCCCCCCCATTGTAAAACTTATTACTACTCTCATTAAAGATATTTGAAAAAGAAATTTTGAAAAATCGATAACTTTGCAACATTCACCACAACAAATCTTGATGTCAATGAATTTCAGTTATTTCATGGTTACCAGGATATGTTATTAACTCAAAACTCAAAATCAATTTTGGCTGGCTTAGGAACGTTTATATATGTCTTTATACGTATGATTAAGTTGTGCAAATTTAATTCTTTGTCCATAAATTGGAAATAAAATACAACTGAAGCCTTCCAAAATGCAATTCATTTTGATTCCAAATCAATCATCATCAATTTTGAGCTGACACACAAACACACATATATATATATATATATATATATATATATATATATATATATATATATATATATTGCATTCCTCTGAATCCAGGTGGTCTTCAAAACTTGGATTCACCACTGCAGTGAAGTCATTATATATACTCTGTGTGTGTGCCCCTCTTTAAGAAATGCTGTGTACGTCCCTAATCCCTA
Source organism: Bathynomus jamesi (assembly GCA_023014485.1). Taxonomy (NCBI): domain Eukaryota; kingdom Metazoa; phylum Arthropoda; class Malacostraca; order Isopoda; family Cirolanidae; genus Bathynomus; species Bathynomus jamesi. The sequence goes on along the minus strand of JAJOZX010002966.1, from coordinate 459,038 downwards.
TATATATATATATATTATTATTATTATTATTATTATTATTATATAATAATAATAATATATATATATATATATATTGCATTCCTCTGAATCCAGGTGGTCTTCAAAGCTTGGATTCACCACTGCAGTGAAATCAATACCCGTAGTTATAATTGAATAAATGTTACACGTCCTACAGGTACGTTTGGAAGGTTTGTGGTTTTGAAGGAATCCAATCTGCTTACAAGGAATGCATGTGTCTAAGAGTTTGTTTACTTTATGTGGTGTATTGTATTTTATTGTGTGTGTCTGTTGATGAAATCTGTTGAGTGATTCTTCCTTAAAAGAAGAATTGGATGCTTGGAGTTGTATGTGTATATTTATATGTGTATATTTATATATGTACAGGGAGGACAAAAAAAAACTGATGACGAAGATTTGCAAGCTGTTTCTGCACATGATAATGATCCAATAAACTTAAAATTTTCACACTATTAAATACACCCTTTTATACGATTGCAGTAACATTTAATCCTATTTTTCTTTATTATTTCAGATTTCAGAAAGTAAAATATAACTACGATCCCCTAAAATAAGTGCAAAAATGCCTAAATACAGTGAAGAAGACGAAATGCTTATAAAGAATCTAAGAATTGGCCAAGGTCTGGGCGCCAGGAGAATGATACAAATAAACCGTGGACTGAATCAGGAGTTCAGTATATCATTAGAAAGGTTGATGAAATCGGAGATGTTAAGAGACGTGATGGAAGTGATCGTCCCAAAAGTCCAAGAACTCAGGCAAATATTGACTTAGTGGAATAGGGTGTGTCGAATTTTTCAACTTTCAAATTCCAAATATGAGGGGTGCTAAAAAGTTGCAGCATGACTTAGGAATTCTAAAGATATTTTTGTTAATTTAATATAATTTAGTTTTGCTTGGTAAGAAGCTACATAAAAATAGTGACTTTTTTGACTTTTTTGTGGAATTATATAATAATTATTATATTAATAATTATATATGCTGTGTGTATATATAATGCACTGCTGTTTTTGCTTATTTCACAGGTTGAAACATATTCATCAGTGTGCTGAAGATTACTTGTCCGTCAGTGCTACCATCCTAACCAGTGGGAATTGACCTACAATGGCTTCTAAAAGGAGGACAAGACTGGGAACATTCACACATATGAGCAACCTAATTGGAACTGGTAGAGAGTTGTTGCCCTCTGAACTCCCAACTCTGCGAGACGTTCTGAAATATGGGCTACTGCTAAGAGAACTAAGTGGTGAGGATGTGAGAAACTACCCAGCAGCCAGTCTTGCAAAGGACATTTACCCTAAAGTGCTTGAAAAGTGGGAACGAGCAAACAGTTCTTTTGTAGCCCCCGTTGTAACTTCACGAGTCACAATCTTAAACAAGATCCAAGAGAGCTGGGAGCAGGCCAAAAACATATCTCTTGGGAGAGGAAAGCTACATGTCAAAGAGGCTTTCATTGCAAAACTTGACAAGCTTTTTGACATCCTCAGTTGCAAGTGTAAAATTGTTCTCTGCTCTGAATTTGGCTGCCTTGCAGATGCTGGTTGCAAAAACGAAACTCATATTAACTGTACATGCCCTAGGGAGATGAAGATCCCTGTGAAGGAACTTGCTTTCATTAAAGGTCAGAGAGACAAGTCTGGTTCTATTGGACCACATCAGATTGGCTTGCCAGATCAACCTGAGCACAACAGACAAGTCAAAAAGCAGAAGCGGCAAGAAGACGAAAGAAGAAGGCTTGCTGAATATAAGCAGACAAGTAAGCAGGATGTTTCAATGCCATCAAATGAAATAATTTTCTCTGATGATGAAAATGAAGAACAAATAGCTGATGCTCAAGATGGAAAGGATGGAAGTTATGAAGTGACATTAGAAATACCAAGCACGTCTTCAACTTCCAATAAAAAGCCAGAGTACAACACATTAGAAATACCTAATGTTGCTATGCATAGCATCAGATATGGTGTTGGCCTGCGTGCCACAGCTGCCATCACCACTGCTGCCTTTATGGATGCTGGCTTGATCACTGAAGAAGACAAGAGACTTGTAGTTGATCACAATAAAGTCAAGAGGGCCCAAGAAAATGTTATGAGATCCCTGGATCAGGAATTTGATGATCTTTGTAAGAAGGGTGAAATTGACTGCATCTTCTTTGACGGCCGTCAAGATACAACTAAAGTTATGCTGAAAGCAGACAATTCAGATCGTCAGTTCCCCAGCATCATCAAAGAAGAGAATTATTCTGTGTGCAGTGAGCCAGGTAAAGATATCTCTACCACTTCACTCCTGAGAAAGGCTCAACGAGAAAAAAACCTGCTGAAGTTATTGCTGATAATCTTGTAGATTTCATGAAGAAGAAGGGCATTGATAAAAGCCTGCAGGCCATTGGAGGTGATTCTACAAATGTTAACACTGGCTGGGAGGGTGGTTCCATGCATTGGGTAGAGGTCAAGCTTTGCCGTAAGCTGATCTGGTTGGTTTGTGCCCTCCACACTAACGAGTTACCCCTGCGACACTTGATCACAGCACTGGATGGGAAGACCTTGTCTAACAACAAGTAGGCAGGTAACATTGGCAAGATGCTAGACACTGCAACCGAACTTGAAATTGATCCTTCATTCACCAAACTCTCAATTGGAGAGCCTCTTACTTCACTGAGTGACAATGTCGTAAAGGATCTCTCTACTGATCAAGCGTACGGGTATAGGATCACACAGGCCATAAGGACAGGAGAACTTCCCACAGATCTGGCCCTTCTTGAAATTGGTCCAGTGAGCCATTCAAGGTGGTTGACAACAGCAAACAGGCTTTGTCGCATATGGGTTTCAAAACATGGCCTTAAAGGCAAAACCCTCAACAACTTAAGACTGATAGTGGAATACATTGTTGGTGTGTACTACCCCTGTTGGTTCAACATCAAAGTAAAACACTCTTGGGTGGAAGGCCCACGCCACATCTTGTTTCAGCTGCGGCTAGTTAGGCTGCAAAAGAAGGCTGTAATGGATGCTGTTTTGCCAACCATCAAGCGCTCAGCATGGTATGCATTCAGCGAAATGATAATCCAGACACTCTTGTGCTCAGATGACAGTGAGGAGAGGAGAGCTGGTGTCCTAAAGATTGTTGACATGAGGGGTGGAGATGATGACACGCTTGGAGATCTTTCTGTACGTCCCAGGAAGACACCTTCCATCAACCCCAGTGCTTCTTCCGTGTTGGAGCTGACAGACTGGTCTGACGGGGTATTTGAACCTCCTTTGACATGTAAACTGACTACAACGGAAGTAAAGAAGTTCTTTGACAAGCCTATGCAAGTTCCACAGTGGCCCTGTCATGCTCAGTCAATAGAGAGGTATGTGAAACAAGTCACAAAGGCAGCAGGCAGGGTGTATACACATGAGAAACGTGAGGGCTATATCAGAGGCCAAGAAGCAAGTCGGCGGCTGATGTCCAAGAACGAATCAAAGCAAGACTTGATGAAACTTGTTGTTTAAATATTTTTTTTTACTGATGTCATTACTTTCTAATGTTGTTTTATGATTACAAGGATATGTTTTATGATTACTAGGATATGTTTTATGCAGAGAAACTAAAATTTTTATAGCATTACCTGACATTTTGAGAAGCTAAAATTAATAAATGTTGTTTTCCGAGAGCAATTTATGTGCTTTTTAATCAAACGTAGATTTACCAAGCTAAGTGTTGAGCAATCACAAAAATAATAGCAGATTTGAATTCTTCACATCCAAGAACATATTTTTAAAACCCCTCAGTGAAGGAATTGGCAAAAATTAATTTTCACCTCCCAAATTGACACACCCTATTAGTGGAAGGTTATAGCTTAAGTCAGGAAGGTAAACCAGGAGCGCACATTTCACCGAAGGAAATCGAAAAAGAAACAGGTATAAGTCGTAGTAGTGTTAGAAATATTGTGAAACACGATTTGGGTTTTAAAGCTTATAAACGTATATCAGGGCAAAGTCTAACCGATGCTAATAAGGTTAGGTGGATGACATGTGCACAAAGCCTGATAAACAGATTCTAGGGTAACTCAGTTAGAAGATCGTGATACTCTGATGAGAAAGTATTTCACATTGTACCACCGATTAACCAACAAAACGATTGGGTATAGTGTACGCAAATGTTGCAAGAAAACGTGATGTTGCACCTGAGCAGTTAATAAAGGAATCAGCTAACTTTTCGCCTAGCATTATGGTAGGAGCTTGCGTCTCAAAATGAGGCAAAACAAGAATTGTTGTGATTCAGCCACAAACCAAAATCAATGCAGAATATTATCGTACACAGGTCCTTCCACAGTATTTGGATGATATTCGTCAGATTAGTGGAAATAATTTAACTTTCTAACAAGATGGAGCACCTGCACACAGGGCGAAGTGTACAATTTCGTATCTGGAACGAGAAACAACCAATTTCATTGAGCCGAACATGTGGCCTCCCAATACTCCAGATCTTACGCCGCTCGATTATGGCATTTGGGAAGCTTTAAAAACAAAAGTTTATACATCAGGTGAAAATATTCGCAATGTTGACGAGTTATGCCTTAAAGTGTTGGATGGCTGGAATCAGGAGTCTCAGCGATATATTGACAGATGCATCGATGAGTGGATCCCGCGTTTAACCAAATGTATTCAACAAGAAGGGGGTCACATGGAACAATTTTTTTTTTGTATAAATTAAGGAGTGATAAGTTTAACAATCCTATATTAAGTTTTTTCCAACAATAAATACATGTTTACGAGCGTCATTAGTTTTTTTTTTGCCCAAGTGTAAATGTATATTTTGTTGTAGGGTTTTATTTTTGAGTTTTGTGTTAGGTTAACCAATTTGGCTGAGCAAAGATCCTCAAATGTTGCATTTGAGACCCTTATATCAAGCCTTGTCTGTTTTATGCCTATATGTGAAATAGGACTTAGAATGGGTTACGCCTATATGTGAAATAGGACTTAGAATGGGTTGCGCCTACATGTGAAATAGGACTTAAAATGGGTTGCGCCTATATGTGAAATAGGACTTAGAATGGGTGTTAGACCTATATGTGAAATAGGACTTAAAGTTAGTTGCGCCTATATGTGAAATAGGACTTAGATGGGTTGCGCCAATATATGAAATAGGACTTAGAATGTGTTGTGTCTATATGTGAAATAGGACTTCGAATGGGTTACGCCAATATGTGAAATAGGACAATGTTTGGGTTAGGCCTATCTGTGAAACAGGACAATGTTTGGGTTAGGCCTATATGTGAAATAGGATTTAGAATGTGTGTTAGGTGGGTGTACTGTAGGTTTTAGTTCGTGCTAGTGTTACCAGATTTTTCAAATGCCCATGCGGGACAAAATTTTTTCAGTTTTTTTTTTTTAAGACCAAATTTTTTCAAATTGAAACTAGATTTCTTCAACGGTTACAACAAAGAAAATTATAAAATTTTTATTAAAATAATGCTTAACAATTAAACATCGTGAATAATATTGAAATTATTATACATAATATTGAAATATCGTAAATAATATTGAAATTATTATACATAATATTGAAATATCGTAAATAATATTGAAATTATCATAGCATATTAAATATTGTAGTGCCATCGCTTTACTAATTATATTATGATACTAGCGGAGCGACCCAGCGTTGCCAGGTGGATGTTGAACGCTCTCTCTCTCTCTCTCTCTCTCTCTCTCTCTCTCTCTATATATATATATATATATATATATATATATATATATATGGGAATGAACTCAGAATGGTCCCCTGAGGTTTTTTATGATACACACAGACCGTGCATGGAACAAGGAACTCTTCTGGGATAATTAAATCCACTATAGTCCGAATAAGTAATGGTAAATGACAAATACCATAGTTTTTCTTTTTCATGATGCTAGCCCGACGTGGGCAACGGGTCACTCGCAAAGAGGTCCCATAAATATAGCTTCCCTCACCAGCTATCTGCAAAGCAGACAGGATCCAGCTTTGGGACATGGATTTAAGGTTTAAAGCAGCCTAGTCCTGCTACAGTACATTTAGAACCTCAATATAAGCAAAAGACTCGCTGCCTTCACGGCCTTCACATCTTGAAACGGACATGTTATGTGCCTTGAAAAGTGGACGCTCAATTCTGCCAGTTGAGGTTTAAGTTTTGGGTTTTGGCTAAAAATATAATAGTTACCCCTTTTTCTTTGATGTATTCAATCTGACGTGAAGGCAGCGAGTCTTTTGCTTATATTGAGGTTCTAAATGTAGCAAGGCTAGGCTGCTTTAAACCCTAGATCCATGTCCCAAAGCTGGATCCTCTCTGCTTTGCAGATAGCTGGTGAGGGAGGCTATATTTATGGGACCTCTTTGCGAGTGACTCGTTGCCCACGTCGGGCTAGCATCATGAAAAAGAAAAACTGTGGTATTTGTCATTTACCATTACTTATTCGGACTGTAGTGGATTTAATTATCCCAGAAGAGTTCCTTGTTCCATGCATGGTCTGTGTGTATCATATATATATATATATATGCCCGGTTAGGTCAACTGAATACCCGGTTAGGTTAATTGAATGCCCGGTTAGGTCAACTGAATGCCCGATTAGGTTAATTAAATGCCCGGATAGGTCAACTGAATGCCCGATCAGATTAATTGAATGCCCGGGTAGGTTAATTGAATGCCCGGTTAGGTTAATTGTACGCCCTTGACGATTGGTTAGGTTAAGCTGTGATATTTTCGTTAAGGCTAACGAAAATATCACGACTTAGCCTAACCAATCGTCAAGGGCGTACAGTTGACCTAACCGGGCATTGAACAACCAGGTGCACAACCTCGGGACCTAATTAATATGTGTGTGAAGTTTCATGTTTGTAACTGCTTCCATTTTGGACCTGTGGCTGGAACACACACACACACACACACACACACACACACGCTTCCTTTTATTATTATAGATTTGTCAATATTATTTTGAACTTTTAATCGTCTTCAAAATTTTAGATCCATCTTCTGACTTCAAGTATAACTGAAATTCCGTGCAAGTCATAGAAAAATTTTCTTTAATCATGAGTTTTGATTCTAAGTTTTCGATGAGCAACCGATTTCTCTCTTTCCTCCAGTTGGTTGTCATCAAGCTGAAAATTCTTTCAGACACAGCGTTGGAGTGAGGAATAGAAAATATATGCTCCAGAATTTTTGTAAGATTTGGAGATGGAGAGGTCTTTATAAAAAAGTACCCATCGTTGATCCAGAGGTAACGACTTATCGCTATCGTTCAATTCTACAATGAATCTTTTTAAAAAGATGAATTCGTTGAAAAGTAGATCACCATTCACTTCAATTTGGAAGAACGTGTGCCACAATTTCTTCAAATTTTGGGACTTTCTTCAAATCTAAGCAGCTTATGGCTTGAAGTTTTCTATCCTCGAAGTCGAACCAGTTCTCCAAATAATTGAATGCTGCATCGAGTAAACTTTGACAATCAATCTCGAATCGTTTAACTGCCGATTCATTATCGCATTTCTGTATCAATTGCCGAGCCAAGAATCTATAAAATTTTTCAGCCTTTTTCTCACGTAACATTTGTAGAATATTACTCATGATTGTGTATAACTCAACATTTATCACTTCATTTGTTCCGAGTTTTTTTAATGCTGGCTGCATATCGGTGCAAATGTTCATTACAAATCCTAGATAGGCTTCTCCAAGCTCATCATCAAAAAACATTTTTAAAGTGGGTGGCACACTCTGTCCGCTTAAAAAATAAACTTTAACGGGCTCAAAAGAAGACAACAATCTTTCTATTGCTGGCAATAAAGAGGGCCATCGGGTGGGCACATGGCGCAACAATTCAGGCCAATCGGTCTCCAACCAGTTGAAAAATTCCTTTAGTTCGGCGGTTTTTTTAGTGGAAGAACTGAAGTTGTAAATTTTTATGAGGATTGCCTCTATATCATACTTTAGACAGTTACACGCTGTTTTAATAGCATTGTGTATTTTGTGCAAATTACAACCAGCTTTAACGAAGTGTTGATTATGGCTATGCAATGCTGTGAAGACACTATTTTTACTCCCATAGTTTATATTGGCATTATCTGCTCCATAACTAGGCTGACCATACGTACCGTTTTGAACGGGACAGTACCGTTTGTTTTATATTTCCTGGCCGTCCGGTCGTTTTAATAAAAATGTCAATTTTGTCCCGGTTTATGTACTTACTTTTTCATGAATACAGAATATTACATAACCCCGTCACTTTTTTGCCATCCCAATGTCCCGTTTTTGTCTCAAGGAAATATGGTCAGCCTATCCATAACCCACCACTTGCTTGAGCGACAATCCATTTGTTTCTAACCTTTGCCGAACTGCTGCAAAAATTGCGGCTGAGTTCTCGTAATCCAAAGAAAAGAACGATAATAAGGATGTCCTGATTCCTTGTGAAATATCAAAATATCGTAGAACTAACGGGAAGGATTTTATGTTTCCTGTGTTGGAAGCATCAGTACAAAGAGAAAATGCATGATTACCACTCAAGAATTTAAGTACAAGCTCCTTAGAGTGTGGAGCCAAAACGTTTGTGATGATCGATAACAGCTTTGTCCATCCACAAGAAAATTTAACAGCAATTTTGGAATCTCTAAACATACTTTTAAACAAACTGCTCCCGCATCCAGCTGAGTTGTAACTATGTGAATGATAAACGGCGTGGTAGCAGTAAGATGCTTCAGCGAGAGCTACTTCATTTTCGTCTTGGGGAATCCTTTTTCACAAAAAAATCAGTGAGTATTCGTGAGCTTGCCGATGCCTTCACATTTTCAATGTGTGCTTTGGACTTCGCATGTCGCATTATATCATTTTCACCACTATGACTCATTGTAAACGGGTGATTGTTGCATATCTTGCATCTTGCAGTGAACTGATCTCTACCAGGCTGAATCCAATCGAAAGTTTTTGTCCAATTCTTGTTGAAAGTCACTAGACGTTTTTTGTTGTTTAGGAGGAGTCTCTGAACTAGCCATTTTGCTAGGGGAAAAACTGTAAATATATTATTATTATTATTATTATTATTATAAGTAAAAAAACATGATTGAAAATAATGAATTAAAAAAAATAGTCTAAATCTTATAAATAAAATCAAATGTGTGTGTGTGTGTATGTTCCTCTTTCACGCAAATGCAGCAATTTAGACCTGAAAGATTTCTTATAAAAAGTAGACATACTTACAGATTTTAGTTGAATTACACAATCTCAAGTTGTATGGTCAAGCAATCGCAGGATTCACACTGATTCAAAGCTTACAATATAACTACAGCCGAAAAACTGCCAACTCGTGGCCAAACACAACATTTTATGTGTTATGTAATTTCTAGGATGTTCTAGAACATTCAACATTACTCTACAGAATTCTACAGGATCCTACATAATTCTAGAAAATTCTAAATCAATTCATCCCGAAAAAATTGCTTAAAAAATATTTTTTGCGGGACATTTTGAATACAAAGCGGGACGCGGGATTTTTTTATTAAATGCGGGATGTCTGGCAAACTTAGTTCGTGCAATTGCTTTAGGTCTGTGTAATGTTAAAGTTTTGAGATTAATTTTGGATGTTAAAGTTCTGAGTTTAATTTTGTGATGCTTATGAGTCTTATGAGTAAATTAAATTGCTGAAATAAATTTCATAACCTAAACCAGAGGTCGAATTAAAAATTTAGTGTTTTTATGATAGTTAGGATAGGCCTTGAGTGTAAAGAGTAAGGCCTACTTTGAGAGGTAGGCTTCTAGTATGTCTAAATTGTAAATTTAGTGTTTGAAGTAGGCCTATAGCGTATGAGTGTGTTAGGCCTATCAATGAAGACCAAGTAAAGTGGGCCTCCAAAATAGGCATATGAGGTATGCCTACTAATTAGGCTTAGGGTGAAGCGGGCTTACTAAATATGCCCAGGGTCACCCTGGCAGGGTGAAATTGGCCTATTTTGTATAGGACCTAAAGTGAGTTAAGCCTATTAAATGAATGAGGCTTTGTTTACGATTATCATCGGCCTCAGCCTTCGCCGATTGTTACGTTTGGTACGGTAAGGTATAGTTAGGGTTAGACCTAACGAGCTAAGCCTAGCCTCTGTTTGTGTTAGTGTAAATTTTAAAAGGGTCGGGTCTCCACACGTGGGCCACCATATATAAAAAAAAGGGTTATGGTTTGATTGCCGTCACCCTCATCCGTTGGAAATTTCCAGCAGATATTGGTGGAGAATTGATGACAAAAACCCTACGTCTTTTCATTAAAAAGTTGTGTTTGTGGAGGTCTTCAAAAAGACCTTGTTAAGTAGTGTTTTTGGTTAAGGTTTGATTTATATGTCTTCGGTATTTAGCGCTGCCTAATGGTAAAAAAGAAAATTACCAAACTTTATTATTTCGTTGGGTCTCGCTTCTGGTTGTAGGGCGCGCGGCTCTCTTTCGATGTAGGTGATGGGGTTACGCAACGAGTTTATTCGTTTTAATTAATATCGGTAACAATATACTTAAATACCCGAAGGAATTGGCCTATCGTTTTGTGTTATTAGTTTTATATTATTAGGTATTCACTCAGAACTTATAGGAAGATTAAGCACTTCTCCCTTGCCTAAAGCATCGCTCGAAACTAAGCAGCCCTGAGATGAACTAATATAAATTCCTTTTCTTAAATATTCGCTGACTTTACAAAGTCCCCAGATGTCTAATTTTTGTGTTTTCATTATTTCTTCTCTCGAAGTAATTTTCGTGCGTCAGCTATAGAAAATTTTGATACGAAATAATAGGTTTTCTTGTTGTTATGTGGACCCAATGCCTACATTTTGGGTTCTATGTGTGGCAATTATTTCCATTCCCAATAGGCTATGTCGCCAATCCCGAGGCAATTTTGCAGCTATTTAATTCAGTTAATTAAGATTTTTATTTAATTAAGAAATAAAGGTACCATATATGATACCATATTGTAGGCGTGTATAGTTTTTCCATATATGCCTTCGAGTTCTTCTGTCAGACCCTAATAAGAAAAAGTTATCCACATCTAAATTGTCCAAACCTGAAAACATTTTGAACATCTGTATGATATCTCCGCTCAAACAACGTCTCTCAAAACTAAACATGCCCAATTCCTTCAATTCATTCCATTCTTCTTAAACCAGGGATAAACTTGGTTGCCATACGTTACACAAAAAGTACAGTATATGTATATCTATAACGTGCCTATGGTGAGGAGTGTTAGAAAATCTAGAAGAGGAAGAGCTGTTGTTATCCCAAAGCGATATGATGACTAAGCCGATTAATGCAGCATTGCTTGTGTATATTAAGTTAAGGTATATATTACAGTATATACCGTACATTTCATAATTGTAAGGTTAGTGAAAAGTTTTATAATTGTGTAATATATATATATATATATACACACACACACACACACACACACACACACACACACACACCACACTGTATATAATGAAAGTAACCATATATAAATTCAGACATGGGGCTGAAGCCGGCTTCGGCTTCGAGACTTGGTTATTTGTATAGTTTGAGGGGTTCTATTTTTATTTAAATATTTTAATATTTTTGATTATTACTGCGAGTAATACTAATAACCAAAAAGAGTTAACCTATACTAATTTAGAATACGTTAACTATGGAACTCGTCTTCCGGTCCCGGTTCTATAAGATTCGGCTTCGGCTTCAGTTCCATGTCTGAATGATATATATATATATATATATATATATATATATATATATATGAATAAAACCACGAAGGAAAGGAAACACAGAATGGTGCTCAAGCGCTTTCGTCTAATGACATCCTCAGGATGTCATTAGACGAAAGCGCTTGAGCACCATTCTGTTTCCTTTCCTTCGTGGTTTTAATCATCATAAATATTTTTCACGTGTTACTTTCGTGAAATAATTTTCATATATATATATATATATATATATATATATACATATATATATATATATATATATATACAGGGTGTCCCAAATAAACTATATACTCTTTATAGCATCATATATTTTATAATTTAAAAAAATAAAAACAATATATTCTTATAGTAATTGCCAATGAAAGGTAAATTAGTAATCTAAGTGATCAAAATGTTATAGCGAGTTGTTTGCATATAAAATTTAATTAACTACGCCAAGTGCTCAAAATGTTCTCCGGCGGCATGAATGCACTTTTGAATGCGTCGACTAACTTATTCGCAGACATGGACTAATGTGGATGCTGTGATGGTCCCGCACTTTTCCCTAATTGCATCCTTAAGGTGTTCGAGTGCTGCAGGTCTTGTACCATAAACTGCATCCTTCAGGTAGCCCCACAAGTAAAAATCAAGTGGAGTCAAGTCCGGTGAACGTGGAGGATACTCAACACTTCCTCTTCGTCCTATCCAACGGTTAGGCAACGTTTCATCGAGGTACCTTCTGACATCACAATGATAATGAGGGGGGGGGGCTCCATCTTGTTGAAAGTAAAAGTCGTCGTTTCCAAACAACTTCCGAACTGCAGGTATAATTTTTGTCCGCAGCATGTCGAGATATGCGGCACCGGTAACTGTCCCATTAAAGAAAAATGGTCCAACCAAACCCCTGGATGATAAACCACACCATGCTGTTAATCCTGGTAAATTAACATGTTCATCCACATAAACGTGTGAATTATCAAGTGACCAGTACCTGCAGTTGTGTCGATTTACTGTGCCATTCAGCTTGAAGGTAGCTTCATCAGACCACACGATTTTGTTGTATTGAAAGTGCATTCATGCCGCCGGAGAACATTTTGAGCACTTGGCGTAGTTAATTAAATTTTATGTGCAAACAACTTGCTATAACATTTTGATCACTTAGATTACTAATTTACCTTTCATTGGCAATTGCTATAACAATATATTGTTTTTTTTTTTTAAATTATAAAATATATGATGCTATAAAGAGTATATATTTTTTTTTGGGACACCCCATATATATATATATACACTAGGGGCACTCAATATATTTTGCCCCACTCTTTTTTCTTAGCTAAATAATAGGCCATGGGGCTGAAATAGCTTTTGGGCTGTAAGTTTGAACTTTCTGCGCTTCACATAACCGAACTTTTCCAATTTCAACCTCCCCTCCTTGTATAAAACCGCTTTTAAACGCCCTTGTATAAAACCGATAGTTAATGCAGTTTCGAAAATGGCGTCTGACATTCATGTGCGTCGTAAACAGAGACCTGTTATCGAGTTCTTAACCGTAGAGAAGGAAACAGTTGGAAATATTCACAAACGTCTACAAAACGTTTACGGACATGCTGTTGTTGATCGAAACACAGTTGAACGCTAGTCTAAACGTGTGAGATCATCGGAGAGAGGGAGAGCCAGCCTCGATGATGAGCCACGCAGCGGTCGCCCGGCATTGGCTGTGACATCTCACACTGTGCAACGTGCTAACACCATCATTCGATCAAATCGGCGCGTCACATACAAGGAGCTATCACTGGAGCTAGGAATTAGTGAAGGAAGTGTGAATACGATAATTCAGCAACTGCAGGCTGACCATATTTCCTTGAGACAAAAACGGGACATTGGGATGGCAAAAAAGGGACGGGGGTTATGTAATATTCTGTATTCATGAAAAAGTAAGCACATAAACATATTGAGCTTACAATTATTCTTCAGTGACAGAACCCATAAAAAAACGGTACTGTCCCGTTCAAAACGGTACGTATGGTCAGCCTAAGCAACTGGGATACTCAAAAGTGTGTTCACGGTTTGTTTCTCGTGAATTGACTGAAGATCACAAAGCCCAAAGAAAAGAAATTGCTTCTGAGTCATTGGTTCGATACGAGACAGAAGGGGATGACTTTCTTTCACGAATTGTGACTGGGGATGAGACTTGAGTTCACCACTTTGAACTGAACCTGAAACAAAACGCCAATCCATGGAGTGGCACCACGCAGACTACCCACGCAAGAAAAAGTTTAAAATGACTCCCTCTGCAGGAAAGGTTATAGCTACCATCTTCTGGGACATGAAAAAGGTGATTCTGGTGGACATTATGAAGAAAGGACAAACAATCAACTAAGAGGCATATATTGCTACCCTACAGAGACGCCAGAGACGTATAAAGCGAGTTCGACCGGAGAGAAAACTGGAAGACGTCCTTCTTTTTCACGATAACGCAAAACCACACAACAGTTTGCAAACAAGAGAGGCCATCACAAAAATGCGCTTGACTGTGTTTGTTACCCCACCCTCCATACAGCCCGGATCTGGCACCTTCAGACTTCCATTAGTTTGGGCCAGTGAAGGATGCTGGTCGTGGAAGAAAGTTTCAGAGTGACGATGAGGTTGTTGAGGAGGTTAAGAGGTGGCTCCAGCGGAACCCAGCGGACTTTTACCAGCAAGGAATAAAGGCTCTTGTTTCGAGGTGGAGGAAAGCCGTAGAAAAGGATGGAGACTATATGGACAAATAAAAACTTGTAAAAAAGGTATGTAACTACTTGTGTACAAAATTTCTGGAATTTACGAGGAAACTTGGAAAGAAAAAAAAAAGGTGGGGCAAAATATATTGAGTGGCCCTCGTGTGTGTGTGTATATATATATATATATATATATATATATATATATATATATATATATATATATATATATATCGCCGGGAAATGAAATCACGCGTGCTTATTGTATTTTTCTATGATGAGTTCAAGCATGAAAACGACGACGTTTAGCAATCAGAATTATTTATATAGAAATTATCATACCCCAAGCAGCATTCCTTACGTTTCTACTTAATAGGTATGCATTTCAAATTTTCAATTGATTCTCAGTGTGTTCATTGGAGCGTATCAGGCCTGCCGTTTGTTTGTGAAAATTAATTGTTTTTGACCTTTTGGACTCTGTGTGCTTTATTTGTAATAACATAATAATACCTACAGATATGGGTAAGCCAAAAGCATCGCAAGATGACATTGTCCGTATTCTTGCTTTAGAAAATGAAGGATTGTCATAATATAACTCGGAGAACAAGTATGCTGCCACAGAGAAACAGTGAAAAGATGGATTCTCAGGGACAAGAATTCAACACCTGGGATGACACCAATCAAAAGAAAGGGTCTGGACGAGCTAGGAAGACATCAAACTACACGGACAGGCTATTAAAACAAAAAGCAATTGCTAATCCATCAATTTCCGCCTGAGAATTGAAGATAGCAGTTCCTCATTTATTACAACACGTCTCAGTAAGAACAATACAGCACAGACTTCAAAAGGACCTCAATCTTTGTTAAGTTCTGCCATGAAGAAGAAGAGAGTGGATTTTGCTGGAGCACATAAAGATTGGATTGTGGAAGACTGGGAAAAGTAATGTTTAGCGATGAGTGGCCTTCAAAACCTTTACAAGCAGACCAAAGACAGTGAGGAGACCAAGATCCAGCAATAGGAATGATCCTCACTACACGCAAAAGACTGTAAAACACTCACCTGGAGTCATGGTTTGGGGCTGTTTCTCTGCAAGAGGATGGGGAGGACTTTATTTTCTACTACAGAACACCACCATGAATGCATCTCAATATATACTGTAAATGTCATACAGGGCCAGAACTATAGCTAAACCACTAGTTTACAATACAATCTACAATACAACACTCATAACAGACAACCATAAGTAAGTAAATACGATGAATGGATGGACGAACGAAGACAATCTATGACAATCTATTAGGACTAGGCTATCGAATAGTGTGTCAGACAATCTTCCTCTCCTTGGTGAATGAACAAACCCAGTAAAAGAAAATAGCCGCTCCACTGGTGCTGATGAAGGGAATGCAGTGTTGTACTTTCTGAATACAGATTTGATCACTTTATGCTTATCGAGATTTTTTAACTTGGTGTCTGGGTCGTTGATGTACTTCAGAATTAACATTTCAGGGGTTTCTTCCCGAAGCTGACTTGACGTACTTTTGCCGAAAGAAAAATAATCATCATTGTCAGAAGAGTTAGAATCTTCCACGACGTGGTCTCACGTCCTCTTTCAAAAAAATGTAATTGAAAATGTATTTGAAATATATACAGGGTGTTCCAAAAAAAACTATATACTCTTTATAGCATCATATATTTTATAATTAAAAAAAAACCCAAACAATATATTGTTATAGCAATTGCCAATGAAAGGTAAATTAGTAATCTAAGTGATCAAAATGTTATAGCGAGTTGTTTGCATATAAAATTTAATTAACTACGCCAAGTGCTCAAAATGTTCTCCGGCGGCATGAATGCACTTTTGAATGCGTCGACTAACTTATTCGCAGACATGGACTAATGTGGATGCTGTGATGGTCCCGCACTTTTCCCTAATTGCATCCTTAAGGTGTTCGAGTGTTGCAGGTCTTGTACCATAAACTGCATCCTTCAGGTAGCCCCACAAGTAAAAATCAAGTGGAGTCAAGTCCGGTGAACGTGGAGGATACTCAACACTTCCTCTTCGTCCTATCCAACGGTTAGGCAACGCTTCATCGAGGTACCTTCCGACATCACAATGATAATGAGGGGGGGGGCTCCATCTTGTTGAAAGTAAAAGTCGTCGTTTCCAAACAACTTCCGAACTGCACGTATAATTTCTGTCCGCAGCATGTCGAGATATGCGGCACCGGTAACTGTCCCATTAAAGAAAAATGGTCCAACCAAACCCCTGGATGATAAACCACACCATGCTGTTAAGCCTGGTAAATTAAAATTTTTTCCACATAAACGTGTGGATTATCAAGTGACCAGTACCTGCAGTTGTGTCGATTTACTGTGACATTCATCTTGACGGTAGCTTCATCAGACCACACGATTTTGTTGTATTGAAAGTGCATTCATGCCGTCGGAGAACATTTTGAGCACTTGGCGTAGTTAATTAAATTTTATATGCAAACAACTCGCTATAACATTTTGATCACTTAGATTACTAATTTACCTTTCATTGGCAATTGCTATAACAATATATTGTTTGTTTTTTTAAATTATAAAATATATGATGCTATAAAGAGTATATAGTTTTTTTGGGACACCCTATACATATTTATAAATACCAGTTACTTTTGAAATGTATCTAAATACTCGAAAATAAATGTATTTATAGATACAGTATTTAAATACAAATTGTATTTAAATACGTATTTCAGTAATGTCAAGTCCATTACTGCCCAGTGCCCATCTCTGCCAGAGTGAGGCATGTCAGTCAGTGCCCAGTGGTGTAACTAGGCATACGCATTATACGCACGTTCGTATACTTTCTTTTTCCAAACAGGTTAGTCGTGACTCTCACCTCACCCGACGCCCTGTGGAAGATTACTACAGAGTACCATTACGTTACCACATCGTCATGCTAGCTTTTTTACCGTCATCGCTGATGAAAATGCAGATGTCAGCGACACGGAACAAGTGCCATTTGTCTACGTTTTGCGCCCCCTCCAAGTTACCAGTGCAGTGAACACTTCATTTCTTTTGTCAGCACCCGAGAAACCACTGGTGCAGCCCTAACAGACACTCTTCTCCAGTAGCTGCAGAGCTTATTTATTTATTTACAAATATATACAGTTTTCATAGATGAGTATAATTTCATTGTTAAATAGAGATGCTGTATACAGTTGTAAACTATAATTATAATAATTTTATAATAATTTTTATAGATTTTTATAAAAGACAAACTCTAAAGGGAACTTACAGACTAGGATATATCAGGAGCTAAGTACAGTTAATGGTGAAACTAGTACGGGGCTCCAATAAACCTTAGCCCCCCCGCCCATGGCCTAAACCATTAGAGGTACAGTAAAACTACACATACCTTACAAAAGAGAATTTAATCCTGCATTTAATGAGAAACACTTAAAATTTGATGTTCCCGCCATTGGCTTCCAAGACAGCCTGAATTCACTTTGGGTAGCTTGCCAAAAGTGACGTGAATAGATCTTGATTGTTACGCAAATTTGCTAAAACAGTTTCAATGTGTTGCGTCATTGTATCCTTCGAAAATCGATTTGCTGCAGGTTCTTGAAACAAGAGACATTCAACCTTGTCCTTTATAACTGATCCAATGTGTTCACAGACGTTCAGGTCAGGAGAATTTCCTGGCCATTCTTCATTTCCAAAGAAATCGATCTCATGGTTCCTCAATAACTGTTGAGTAGCTAATGCCTTAAAGCAGGGGGCCTTATCATGCAGAAGTGTGACCTGATCGACATCCATAGCATTGTTTAGGTTTCTTAGAAAAGGAATGACATGCTGAGATAGAATAATATCACGAAAATACTGTCCATCCCAACTCTGACCATTTGGCTTCAGCACCCACATGAGCTTCTTTGCAGTGAACAAAACAAACACCAACACAGTCTGGACTTATTAATAATTCGCGTTAATGTTCATTGTCATCGATTTCATCTGGTGTTGTGGCCCACACTCGATCATTTTGGTAGTTAGGCCGACGTGTTACGTAAACAAAAAATTCATCGGAGACAGCTAAATGCATGAAATCATCCACATCCCAATCTTCAAGATAATGGGCAAACCACATTCTGTCATCGATGTTAAGTTGAGTTTTTCTTGGCTTTGGAAGTTCATGCCAAGGCTTTAAACCTTGCCTATGACGGTACAGTCGAATGATCTCACCACTAACGATCTTTCCTCTCAACACTTCGATCTCTCTAGAAAGTTTAGCACAGCTGTTTTTCCGCTTACGCGTACCGCTTTCAATGATGTCCTTTGTTTCCTGAGAGAGTGGCAAATTTGGGCGCCCAGATTTGGTTGTATCCATTTCACATTCATCCAAAGTTTTATTCCAATTTCTTTTGGCGAAGTCCTCACTTCTTCGCAACTTTTTGGCAACCCATGAACGTGTTATAAAGGTGGCTCCAGCATCACGAGCTTCCCGAAATGTTATTGCTCGTATGCGATCTATCACACGTTGCCTCTCCGAATCACCAATTAATTGAGAAGCCATTATATTATCACTTTATCAGCTAGAATAATTTTAATACCTGCAATAAATAAAGAATTTTATATATTTTTATAATCACTAAAAACTATTTCGATATAAGTAAACATATAAGCTTCAAATGGGGGGGGGCTAAGGTTTTTTGGAACCCCTTATAAAACTGTAAGGAACTTACAGACTAGAACATATGCTTTTATTAGACGCTGAGTACAAAGAATAATGAAATGTGAGGTGTGGTGAAAAGTACTGTAATAGGAGAGTTTTAGAAGAAGGGTAATGAAAATTTTAGCAAGTCGAAAGAAAGGAGTGCCTTCAGTAACTTTGGAATTTGTTAAGTTTACTCGCTTTATAAAAGATGAGAGGGCATTGATTGTTTTTAATTCATTCGGTAGAGTGTTCCATAATTCTACCGCTAGATAAGTAAGAATTTCTACTACAGTGAAGACTATAGTTTGGGATGAATCCAACTTCTGAGGTGGGGGTGGAGGAGAGAATGCCGGGGACATGGGGAGGTGAAGGAGGGGACGGGGTAGAGGAGAAAGTGGGGTACAAATCAGGGCGGGGTGAATCCGGTTTCCGGGGTGGAGGTGAAGAAGATGCCAAGGGCATCAGGAGGTTAACTAGGAACGGGAGCGGTTGAGAGAGACGGTGGATGTCGGCTTGAACTTGAATTTTAGAGGTCGCATGACCACCAGCAGGAATGGAGGAGGGAAGGGGACGGTCGCGAAGGGAAACAGGGGAACTCAGAGGAGCTGGCAAAACGAGAGAGATTACTTGAGGCGGGAGGGATATATGGGCAGGAGGCAGAGAACTGGTGGAAGAGGGAGTGAGAGAACGAGGAGACGCGGAGGGGCCCAAACGCCGTGGGCTGGCGATGGGTCGTTTAACAGAAGAGCGGGGAGGGGAAGAAGGACCAGAGAAGGAGTGGTTTTTGATATACATGCTGAGCTGTCAGCAATGGTTTCGGGAGGATGGGTAAGCAGACTAGATGCCACTGAGGTGGAGCAGATGGGGACAATGGAATTGGAAGTTCTGAGAGGACGGACGGATGGAGAAGAGAACACAGGAGGTGAAGACGACGCAAGGGTCGATATAGACGACGGGATATGGGGACCGGCGGATGAGACTCGATCTGGCCTAGAACAGGACGAGGAAGAGGACGGTACAGAAGTAACCAAAGTTCGAAGCAAACGGGAGGTAGCAGGGCGGGAAGGACGCAGAGTCTGAGCAAAGGAAAGGCTGGGGCGAACGAACCGGGATCAAACATGGGCCCTCGCTTCCTGGAAGCTGACTTGTCAGATTCCCGGACTGACAGGGCCTCACGCTCAAGTAGATAAGTCGGACAGGAAAAGGAGGAGTCGGCGTGGTCATCTCCACATTTAGCACAGCGTGGAGGATTGGAACAGGAGGAACCATGCGTCGGAGACGCGCAATTGACGCAAATGCCAGGGGAACTTCGACACATCTTACTGATGTGTCCGAACCTTTGGCAAGTAAAACACCTGCGTGGCCTGGGAATATAACAGCCGACCCGAAATCGGAAATAGCCAGCCCTAATTTTTTCGGATGACTGGGAACTGGCAAAAGTCAAAATCAATAAGGGAGATGGAACCCTTGCCTCCTGCACCATACGGAGGGGGGGGGGGCGGTAAACACGGGTCACCTTCTGAGAAAAGAGGCGGGTGAGAAGATCCAATTCCAAGTTTTCCAAAAGGAGGTGGGCATGGACTACACCCGTACAAGTGTTAAAGGAAGGGTGGGGGAGGCAGTCTAGGGGAGCAGAAGCCAGGGTGGAGAGGAACGAAACTTTCTGCTATTGGGCCTTGGAAGAGACTTCCACGACAAGAGAGCCATCGTTCTGGGGCCACATCTGTCGGGGATCGCCACAACGGGAAGTAAAATCATCATAGACCTCAAAAACATCCCGCTGTAAGAGGGGAGAAGAGGCGGAACATCGGGGAACCAGAAATCGAGGGTAGTCAGAGTAAGAGTCATCGGCCCCTACGAAGGGGTCGAAAGACTTGCGGAACAAGACTTACGAGAATTTTTAGCTTGAGGAGAACGCGAGTGCTCCGCAGCCAGAAGGTAGTCGACCCCTTCAAGACGCGGTCTTCCAGTGGTAAAAGACTTGAGGGCCTGGTTGCCCACCACCCGAATGCTAAAAGAAGACGTAATTGAATCCATAAGCAAAGAATAATAAAGTAAACGGACCCAGGGGACGCGAGGAACTGTCTACCGGTAAGAAAGGGAGGCCGAGCGCAAGTCGCAGGGAACACACCGTGGGTTTAAAAACGGGGCTCCGTTATGCGAAAGTTTGCCCCCAAAGGCGCAAAGACCCAATCTCCCCATTTCTAGGGGTCAGGACACCAAACCAGCCAACACGGTGACGCCTAAGGACGTCACCTCCGGACCGGAAGACAGCTCTGGAGACCCGTACTGGGAGCCAAGGACCTTCGTGGCTCTTAGTCTGGTCTCCCCAGTAGCCTGTCCGGCATGGGTGACCATTCCGGGGCTAAGCCTCCGCCGTAGCCGACTGGGTCAGAACACGGGAGTCCTCACCACGACAAGGTGGCCACCCAGTGGAGGATCGCTGTCCGAGTATATCAGGGAGGTGTCATCCACATATTGGAAGCTTTTCCCGTTATGAGAGGTGTGAAAGTCATTTGCGTAGATCAGAAATAGTAGGGGGCCGAAAATGCTTCTTTGTGGAACTCCATGTGTGATCTTTATGTAGTTCGGTGGTGATGATGTTATGTTTGATATATTGGCTTCTGTTGTATAGGTATGATTTAAACCAATTTAGAGCGTTATTTATGCCATAAGGAGATAATTTATAAATAAGTATGTCGTGGGAGATTGTATCAAAGGTTTTTGATAAGTTCGTAAGCAAGAGAACAGAACACTCTTTATTAATAAGGTTTTTTATATAGTATGTCTAATACTGTTGAGATCGCGTCGCTTGTTTTATGGCCCTCCCTAAAACCAAATTGATACTTGGATATGAGGCTATTTTCCCAGAAATATTTCGAGAGCTGCTTGTACACAAGTCTTTCAGATATTTTTCTTAGTGTAGGTAAAATGGATATTGGTCGATAATTCGAAGGTAGTGATTTGTCTCTTGATTTGAATACTGGACAAACTCATGCCTTTTTAAGTACGTCAGGAAAATACCATGACGGAGAGAAAAGTTGAATAGTATTGATAAAGGGAGAGAGAAAGTATTTGAGCAGTATTTAAAGACAGCGTTTGGAATAGAATCAAAGTGACATGATTTGTTTTTGAAGGTGGAGATAGCCGTTATGACATCTCTAGGGGAGAGAGGAGAGGAGAAAATATGAACTGGGGGATTATCAAGATATTCTTCGTAGCTGCGTGTCGAGGGCGCTATGAGATCAGCTGTATTATTCCTACGGTAGCAAAGTACTTATTTAGATGATTGGCTATATCTAATGGTTCATTATAAGTGGTATTATTTATTGTTATATTTGTGGGAAAACATCTTTGTTCTTTCTCCCTATATAAAGTTTCATTGATAAGTTTCCATTGTTTCTTAGAATCAATCACCTTTGCAATTTGCATCAAAACAAGAATGAGACTGATACAAGTCCACATACTATTTAAAAATTCTACAGTATTAAACAGTAAATATTAATTCATTAATGAGAAAATTGTGAAAACTTAAGTATGCATTCATACCTTTCTACGATTAAAATTTTTTTAGAAAGGCAAAATAAAATTTAAAAAATATTGTATGAAGAAATTGCAGTGGTCAAAGCTGTAAAGCTTAAAAGGACTGCTGTAAACGTAAATTACAGCTAGCGTGATCATGAGTCAAACAAATACCTTTTTATTATAGTTATCTATTTTATTTTTGTTATGTTAATATCAGCGTATACAATATGATTGTGCTTTTAAACAAATAAACAAAACATCTTTATTGCGGATCATTCACAATTCATATCCACTTAACCTAACATACATGTACAATCTTACGTATTATACTCAGTGGCGGGCACCGTTAACCAAAAAGTTAACTTCGATAACGATAATCCGTTAACCCCAATTTTTAACTCTGATAACGATAATCCGATAATTTTACTACAAAGTTAACAGAAGTTAACGATAATCCGTTAACGATAACTATTTCTTTACTAACATTTAAAAAAATCAAGGAAAAAAGCTTTAAAACCCATAGAAAATGTTTATTTATGCAAAATCCAACAATAAATAGGTATTTAACTGTATTTTTATCAAGTTTTGCAACTTTTTTGCTTAATAACTTTTTTTATATTTTTAATAAAAAATGTACTGATTACATGTTTTGAAACCCTTGTAACCACTAACCATTAACTAAATTTTAATTTACCAGAGAATTATTATGGCGGGAACTGAAAGGTAAAATTAAATTTTAGGCACATTTATTAAAGACTATGACACAATGTGCTGGTTGCCCTTCAGAAAGACCAACTTCTCAAAGTTAGGCCCAACTGCCAGTCTTGACCTCTTGGGCCTCAGGATGTCCTTGCCGAGAGAGAAGAGCCGTTCCACTGCGGCAGAGGACGGAATTGGCAGACTGAAGTTATGGCGGTTTGAATTCATTCGCGGAGCGGTGATCTTCCGTGAATGACTCCTCGCAGTTAACGTGTTAACGGACTTTAACAGACTAAATATCGAGTTATCGGAAGTTAACTGGTCCGATAACGATATGGGAAATTAACTTCCGTTAATAGTCCGTTAAAAAAAGTTAACTTCGTTAATTAACTGTTATCGGATTAACGCTTTAGTGCCCAACACTGATTATACTGTACACTGAAGTTAATACAAAAATAAGGCCAACATAACCACTTAACCTAGCATACTGGCATACTGTTTGATTAATTATTTGGCAATTTTATGTCTATTGTTATTACACTAGACATCATTAACTGAAAAAGATAATTTGTCTACGTAGGAGAAAATAACTGTAGCTTAATGAAGAAATCAGAAAAATTATGAAAATAAGAGAGTTTAATAAAAATGCTGATGAATTATCGGAAGCTGAGTTCGGATATGATTTTGTGGAAACTATATTTTAAATTATTAATTATACAACAAACAAAATATCTTTGTTGCGGATCATTCACAATCCATAGCCATTTAACCTAACATACAAATACAATCTTACGTATTATACACTGAACGTAATACAAAAATAAGGCCAACATAGCCACTTAACATACAAGGGCAAAAATAAGGCCTGCATAGCCATTTAACCCAACATACAATATATATATATATATATTATATATATATATATATATATATATATATATATATATATATATATATATATGGGAATGAACTCAGAATGGTTCCCTGAGTTTTTTATGATACACACAGACCGTGCATGGAACAAGGAACTCTTCTGGGATAATTAAATCCACTATAGTCCGAATAAGTAATGGTAAATGACAAATACCATAGTTTTTCTTTTTCATGATGCAAGCCCGACGTGGGCAACGGGTCTCTCGCAAAGAGGTCCCATAAATATAGCTTCCCTCACCAGCTATCTGCAAAGCAGACAGGATCCATCTTTGGGACATAGGGTTTAAAGCAGCCTAGCCCCACTACATTTAGAACCTCAATATAAGTAAAAGACTCGTTGCATTCACGTCGGATTGAATAAATCAAAGAAAAAGGGGTAACTATTATATTTTTAGCCAAAACCAAAACTTAAACCTCAACTAAACCTCAACTTAAACCTCAACATGTCCCAAAGCTGGATCCTGTCTGCTTTGCAGATAGCTGGTGAGGGAAGCTATATTTATGGGACCTCTTTGCGAGAGACCCGTTGCCCACGTCGGGCTTGCATCATGAAAAAGAAAAACTATGGTATTTGTCATTTACCATTACTTATTCGGACTATAGTGGATTTAATTATCCCAGAAGAGTTCCTTGTTCCATGCACGGTCTGTGTGTATCATAAAAAACTCAGGGAACCATTCTGAGTTCATTCCCATCATGAAACGGACATGTTATGTGCCTTGAAAAGTGGACGCTCAATTCTGCCAGTTGAGGTTTAAGTTTTTGGTTTTGGCTAAAAATATAATAGTTACCCTTTTTCTTTGATTTATTCAATCCGACGTGAATGCAACGAGTCTTTTACTTATATTGAGGTTCTAAATGTAATGGGGCTAGGCTGCTTTAAACCCTAGATCCATGTCCCAAAGCTGGATCCTGTCTGCTTTGCAGATAGCTGGTGAGGGAAGCTATATTTATGGGACCTCTTTGCGAGAGACCCGTTGCCCACGTCGGGCTTGCATCATGAAAAAGAAAAACTATGGTATTTGTCATTTACCATTACTTATTCGGACTATAGTGGATTTAATTATCCCAGAAGAGTTCCTTGTTCCATGCACGGTCTGTGTGTATCATATATATATATAATCTTTGCTACATTACA
Source organism: Bathynomus jamesi (assembly GCA_023014485.1). Lineage (NCBI taxonomy): Eukaryota > Metazoa > Arthropoda > Malacostraca > Isopoda > Cirolanidae > Bathynomus > Bathynomus jamesi. The sequence goes on along the minus strand of JAJOZX010002966.1, from coordinate 433,625 downwards.
AAAATAAGGTATTATAAGCCAGCAGTTGTCTGAACCAAGACTGCCATAGAAGTGAGAGGTACACAGTATCTGAAGACAGGACATTGATGATGTTATTATGTTTGATATATTGGCTTCTGTTGTATAGGTATGATTTAAACCAATGTAGAGCAACATTATTTATGCCATAAGGAGATAATTTATAAATAACTATGTCGGGGGAGATTGTATCAAAGGTTTTTGATAAGTTCATAAGCAAGCGAACAGAACACTCTTTATTATTAAGGTTTTTTATATAGCAATTATAGAGCAATTTAGCAGACAGGAGGGCAATACATTTTCATAACTCCAACAAAGAGAGCAACACAAAAGAAAATGTTCTTTTAATAGATCCACAGTAATAACTGAATGTACACACACAGTATTAAAACCAAAAGTTAGCAGCTGACGAGGAAGCTTCTAGCAGTGGCTGTATCCTCCAGCGCGGGAAACGTCAGTAGTATGCCCGAAAAATGGACGAGTGCAATGCAATACCGATCAATGTTGCAAAGGGGTTATGCAACAAACGGGGAGGGGGGATGGTGCAAGTTGTTATGCAACAAAAGGGGAATGTTGCACGTTGTTATGAAGCAACGGGGGGGGGAATGTTACAAGAGCAACAAGGGGTTATGCAACTTGGAGGAGGAGTTATTCCCCAAAAGAAAGAGAGAGGAGAAGGAGAGAAAAGAAGAGAAGTGTTCGCCTGGCAGGAGCCAAGCGCATATTAAGACTTCAGATGAGCGGCCGTTGCCTTAATATGTTTCTAACCAGCCAGTTGGCTTATCTGGCTGAGTTGCCAGATTGTGCTATTCATTTAATTAAAGCATATATTCTGGCTTAATCAGCCAGTTGGCTTAGAAGGCTGAGTTGCCAGTTTGCACTATTTATTTAATAAAAGCACATATTCTGGCTTAATCCGCCAGTTGGCGTATCTGGATGAGTTGCCAGTTTGCGCTTTTATATAATTAAAGCATATAATCTGGCTTAACCCTTAACCGCCGAGGTCTATTTATTTCCATTATTTTTTAAAAATATATTAATAATTGTGGTAAATGAGATGCAAAGAAGCAGTGTAGGCATTAAAATTTATACTTCTTCTTTTATTTATATTTTTAATGAAGGTGGATGAAATCGGGCACCACGGCACATGGAGCTAAAAATATGTGAAACTCTACGGAGAATAAAACATTGAATTAAACTCAAAAATTTTATTAACAAATTATAAACTATTACATCAAACATATTAAATGGGTTTGGAATTGCATATTACATTTATATATACTATTACAATTGAATCAGGATATGGAATTTATTGATTCCTAATATGAAATTCTGTGAAACATTTGTTTATTTGTGCAATGCACAAATAAACATTACATTTTTGGCAGAATGTTACAATTCGTCTCTTGCAACCAACCATTTTACACATATGCCTAACAGAACCAACATCAGGCAAATGATGGAGACCATCATATCGTACATCAATATCAGGTAGAGGTAAGCCCTGATTCCCAACTTTTTTGGGGGGTTGTTCGATAGATGGTCTCTTTCTTTTGCTTGTTTGTGTCACTTTCCCAGCAAACATCAAAGCCTTAGCTACCCTAACTTTAAAATATAACTTATTTTGCTTTCTAGGAGGAATATCCATAGCATTGCATGACCTCTTGTACATTAGCCAAGCATTGACTAATGCCATATCAAACAAATGCCAAATAATTCTGTGGTAATATTTTTTTGATTTGAATGAGAATCTATAGAGAGAAACCATCTGGTCATGTAAGTCTACCCCACCCATTGCTTTGTTGTACTCATGTACAGTATTTGGACAAGCTATTGTTACATTCTCCTTTGTCTTACGATCAAACCTTTCCTTTTGAACAACAGGATACGCTGTGGCAAAAGTTGATAACACATGAACAGCCCTGTGTCAAACCACTTGATTGCTGTTACTCTTTCCCCATCCACATTTGCATCCCATTCCTCAAAAGTACCTCTACCTTTAGCCTGCATTTCTTTATCTGAAGAAAATGTGAGACCTGGCAACCTTCTTGACTGAACAGTGCCACAAGACCATATTTTACGTTTTGCTAAGCAAACTTGCAATGGCAAAGATGTAAACCAATTATCATAAAACAGTCTGTATCCTTTGCCATTTGGAATGCTTTGAGCTAAATGCAAAACTATATTTGAACTAGTCCCAAGATCAGGAACTGTAGGGTCATCAACTGGTTGAATCTTTCCAGTGTATGGAATAAAATCGTACACCATTCCCTCTTTGTCAGCTAACACAAAAAATTTGAAACCCCATTTGTGCGGTTTCTTTGGGATATATTGTTTTAGTGCAGAATGGCCTTTGAATGGAATGATAGACTCATCTATGCATATATCTCTGATCATTGGAATTTCTTTAAATTTAGCTCTCAAATGTTCCACGAAGGGGCGTACTTTAGCTATTTTATCATCACCAGACAGCTGAGAATTATCTACAAAATGAATATTACTTTTTATCTCTTCCCACCTATCACGAGTCATCAAGCTTGTGTAACGCTCATCTTTCATACCATCATTCCAGTGCTCACGAGTATTACTTATTTTACAGAGGCTAAACCAAATAGACAGTCCCAGCCACTGCTCAAATTCTTCCCTAGTCAATTTTAGAGGACGATTTACATTTTTCTGCACAGAATATAAATTACTTTGACTAACAATAATATCAAGAATATCTTTATCAATAAATTTCGAAAAAACTGAAATGGGCTCACTAAGTCATCCTCGATATTTTCTGATACGCGAGAGTCATTTTCAAAGTCTGGTTCAGGTGGAATAGGCTGTCGACTGGTAACTTTTTTCCAGATAGGGGTACGCTTCTGCGAAGTCTGCTTTCGCCTTTTCTCGTTAGATACAGACAAGGGTGAATGGTTTTCGACGCATAAGACAACTGTGCTAGAAGACAAAATATCGTCCTCTGATTCACATTCTGAAGCTGTACCTTTATAGAAAAAAAAGAAGTTCAAGTTAGAAATATACTTTTTCATCCAATATTTTACTACAGAGGGGATGTAAGAGTGTTTGTATTATAGAGATTTAATTGACTATACTCTTCTGTATTCAGTATTTATTATTCATTTATATTAATTCTGTAGCTATCTACTTTTGAAAAAAATATGAAAAGCTTACTTGACTCGTTAGGTCTGAACTCTTCTAAATTTTCTCTTTCATCTCCTTCTGATATGGTCTCTTCATCACTTGTTGCAGCAACTGTACAATAGCGTGACTTCTTGTTACAGTTTCCAGCATAAAAGTTACCAATTGCTATAGAAATTGATGCATGTCCAGAAGATTCACTTGTTCCTAGAAGCAAATTGGAAAAAAAATTACTACAACTTATGAATTGCCATCTGCTCTTTATGACACACACACACACACACACACACACACACACACACACACACACACACATTTATATATATATATTAATTTATATATTAATTTATTTATGCATTTATTTCAAACTCTCCATGAAATAATTAAATCAAATGAATTATTTCCCCCCTAAAATTCATTTTTATAAAAAAGCATGTGTTGCAAAAAAACCCTTCTAAACCCGTGCTGATCGTTTTCGAGCACCATGTTCTAGATCATCTAATGATAGTACAAGTAATTTTATACTCTAAATTTTACTCTAAATATAGTCTAAAATATATAATTGAGAGCTACAAATTATTATAGAACATATCTTACCTGGTAATGATTCCATGGTCTGGTAAAGTTAAGTCCGTGGACTGCATCACCAACATCTGCTGCAGCGTTACCTATAATGGCGCTAAATTCTAACAATTTTAAATTTCGCGGAAAAGCGTTGCTTGGTAACTCCACAGAGTTGGCCGAAAACAGCCATCACGGCGTACCCGACAAAAACGCAACAATTTTGGATATATTTCCATTTTTATTTTGGTGTCCGATAACGGACACTACGGCGGTAAAGGGTTAATCAGCCAGTTAGCTTAGAAGGATGAGTTGCCAGTTTGCACAATTTATTTAATTAAAGCATATATTCTGGCTTAATTCGCCAGTTGGCGTATGTGGCTGAGTTGCCAGTTTGCGCTATTTATTTAATTAAAACATATATTCTGGCTTAATCCGCCAGTTGACTTGGAAGGCGTAAATGGCTTGTTTAGGTGTACAGATTGAGTTGCCAGATAGCACTATTTATTTAATTAAAACATATATTCTGGTTTAGAAATCCGCTTTAGAAGCCAGCCAAGTGATATAATTAAATACCATGTACAACCAAAAGAATTAAATAAAACACCATTACATCATTTTGTTTATTTAGGCGAATTAATGGAAATATATAGAAAATAAATATACAATGGAATATATATGATCAAAAATAATAATAGCATACGGACGATGAATATATAAATATACAATGGAATATATATATGATCGAAAATAATAATAGCATAGGAAACACGAACGGGAAATATATAATAAAAAATATAAAAAACGTTGTATTATCAATATTTTAGTACAGAAAAAAAAAAATATATGCAGTTATATTAAATAATTAAATATATTGAAAATAATAATATACCAAACGTATAATGAAGTGCATATTAGTACAGGAAATATATATATACATACATATATATATGTATACACACACACACACATTTAAATAAATAAATATACATCCTTTATGTTCTACGGGGTATATTAAATAATTAAAAATAATAATATACGAAACGTATAATCAATTGCATATTAGTACAGGGGAAAAAAAAATATATATATATATATACACACAATTAAATAAATAAATATACATCCTTTTTGTTCTACGGCGCAAAACACTAAACTCATACGTAATCGAGTCTACATTCACATTGTTATTACTTTGTACTACGCGGTAAAACCGTCCAAGCAACACTTCACCGTTTAACTTGTACGGACGCCTATACTCGACATAAATGGCTCTCATATCGTTCAATACTATTTTTGTTCCCACTTTACATTCGGTTGGCAAGTTATCTTTAAACACGGCTAGAATACAATCAAAAGCACGCACAAAGAGGTCATCGTTAACCACAACATCATTTTTAAATACAAGTTTATAAACACGCCTTTCCATCGAGGGTTTTTTCTTACCGTCCCGAGCTTTTCAATCGTGAACTCTTCTTCACTCTGCATAGCGGCAATTGAAATAATCTTCCAAGTCGTAACGACAGCTATTCATTATATAGAGATACAGCTCTTCAGGGTGAACAGTATAGACAAGTTCTGCCCTGTACCGCTCAAGTGCTTTGTACCAAAGTTCAAGATATTTCGAAGAATCTAAACCTTTTAAATATGCATCCAGCTCTAGACCATTCTCGCCTTGTTCATTCCTACATTCGATAAATCTGTCGAGTAGAGCGGTGTATGCGTATTCAAGAACCGTGTCAAAATAAATCATATCCGTAACACGAGCGTCTAATATAGGCTTCAGCTTGCGGAATCCAACGATTTCAAACATTCTGTCGAGGATGAAACGGTTTCGCGTAGGGACAAGAACGTTATTATCCGATGCATTCTTCCACATCAGTCGTATATCAATGCATGGCTGTTCGTTACTTATACACAACGTGCAAACAACGGCATATGAGGGGGCGTCACTAATCTTCTCTCTTCTTGTACCTACACCTGCATGTATTTTATAACGGTCCTCTACCCACTTCTCAACTATCACGAAGATTCTATTCATCTCCTCAAGGCTTAAATAAATAACATTACGTTTACCAGAGTTTGCTTGCCTTCAAATCGTTTCAAGTACATAGTTAATGGTGCCGGTTTCACGCCTGAACACGTGCAATGACTTCGTCACGGAGACATCACACGAGGCGTTAAGAATGCTTCTCAAAGGAAGTTCCATCGTATTCGCACGTCCACACGGTTCAAGCTCTGAGATGACTATGAGCCGCAGGTGGACGGAACGGCTCGACGAGCGGAGTGAGTCACGCTGGTGAAACGTGTACGGGTTTGTTCGAACTCGTGTGTTTCGTGAGGTACACGGGTGGGCGGCTCGCTGGGGGGGAGCGAGTCACACCATAAACTGCTGAAGCGTGTACAGGCTTGTTCGAACACTTGTGCCCTTGGACAGACAGAATTTTCCCCTACATGAAACAATACCGGCTTTAATGTTTTATCACTCACCAGACGTTCATTTCCACAAACTAAACATCTTCACAATCCGGTGCACTATTTGAGAGAAACATATGCCCATATTTATCCTTTTTGTTTAACAAGCGATACTCGTCTCTAAAGTCTGTTAAAAACTCACACAGCCCATTAGCCACAACCTCACTACAAACCTCGTTATGATATATAGTAATATAGTGGTAAAAATACTTAAGATTCTCCATGATGACAAGATTTACATTCTCAACCTAGGGTACGAGTAGTCGGTATGGTGTAACATGACATAATATCGCTTGTCACACCACTCATCAACAAGACTCACTATCCATAACCGTTGCTTATCTTCTGAACGTGTTGCTTCTTCTACTTCGCGGTAAATGTGAGTCTTTATAAAGGTTAGGTCTACAACATACTTCAATACATCGTTTGTACTACGAAATCCTACAATGCCCTCGCCAGAATACCCGTAGAGTATTTGAACATCTTGGTTCTTCGCGCGACTCAATGTAGCCTTAAAAGTATCAAAGGAGGGGGGGAATAGGGAGTTTTTCAGTATCCACCACATCTTGGCACTTTGCCGAATACCATTTCATAAACGTTGAACACGCAATATTAAAGGTAGCCATTACTATTTTTTTACGCGGGAGAACACACGTCTGAGCTCAAGGGTATGCAGAGGTCAACTGAGCACGCATGGATAGAGATATGCTCAGGTAGCGGCAGGACTCACGTTGCCGATCTTACAGTGGGCGGAGCTTAGCTTTTTACTGCACACACACACACACACACACACGCACACACGCAAAGGAGAAAATGAAACCTTAATTGAAACAAATATACGTGACACGTAAACATATCAATACACATATATAGAAATACAATCAAGGATTAAGGTAGCCAAGGGGTACGGTATCATAGGTACCAGGCACCTGGTAACGCTTCCTATAGGTGTTACGGCATACCTTCGTGCCCCTAAGTTCCGTCACACACCCCAATTTCTGCGCCCGAAAATTGTGCGTCCCCACAGTCAGTTGGGCTAGCTGGTCACCCTCATCATCATCCAAGCACACTAGATCCTTCAACGAGTCAAAGTTAACGACTCGATCGCTGGAGGCTTTTACCGCGAGGAGTTGCAGAAAGTGACATTTAATTTAGGAAAAAGTGTGTTTAAAATTGAAAAAATTTTAGGCAGCAAAGGTTCAGGAAAGAGAAAAATGTACCTGGTGAAATGGCTGGGATACCCAGAAAGCTTCAACACCTATATAAAAGCTGCTGCAATAATGAAGCTTAAATTAGTATGCAACATGGCGCCTAGCCACTTCTATGTCACACTCCCGTCCTCTTCTTCTCTGTTTGTACATCCTACCAACACCCTCGCCAACTTTGTGACAACTCCACGGACCCATTGAATTGGAGCGTGATTCGTATGAGGTGGGCTTATGTGAATTCCACTTAGTCTCCAAATTTTTAACTCTTGAAAATGAGCAAATCATATTTCTGATCCTTAGAAGAATCGATGATTGCAAAAAATTAGGCATAACCTTAGACAATACTATGCGTTCAGTCCTGTTCGGGGAGGAACGGTACTATAGCACAAATGTATCGCTAGGAATCGGGCATTATGATACAGCCATGGACACTGTGACGGGGTTAAACAAGAGTCTTGAAAAGTCGTACCTGACAAACGACTTACTTTTTGAAGTCGTAAACATAGACACGCCTGCATGCACATTGAAGTTAAAGTCAACGCTTAGTAGAAATATTAAAGATAAAGAGCTGTTCACAATTGTGGCTGAGGGCCGATGTAGCTCAGCTCTCCAAAGAGATACCTTTCACGAGGCACAGCATGACTTGTCCAGCTTAATCTATCAATTAAAGATGGAGAAATTGGGTGAAAGCTCTCCGCCCCCAGACATGTGCTATATTTACAGCAATATCGTAGAGCACCAATTTGTTGGGGACACCCAGGCGCGCCTGCTGCGCATTGCACACATCCCCAACCATAGAGGGAAAAGTTTGAGCATTACAGATGACAAGCCCCATTATGTGAATGTTGGGACTAATCTATTAACCAACATCTCGATATATATAAGAATGATTGAGGGAAAAAATTTCCCATTCGGTGATGGGAGCTTAACAGTGAAACTACACTTTCGCCGTTTATAATGACTCGAAGGCCATTCACACTCTACCGAGGCGTGAGATACCAGCGTGGGAGTGGACTTGGATCCATTTTTTCATCCATACTACGCACCGCTGTCCCACTGTTGAAGAGAGGTGCCAGGTACCTAGGGCGGAAGGCGTTACAAACAGGTTTTAATGCGGCAGAAGACATAATGGGCGGAACTAAGCCTAAAGAAGCTATAAAAAAACATTTAAAACGTACACGGGATGAAATCATCAAAGATGCAAAGAGAAAAATGCGTGGTGGCGGAAAGAAGAGATCTGCCAGGAAGAAGGGGTTACCATCACTTGGCGCTAAACGTAAAAGGAAATAAAAAAAGAAGTGCTCTAAGCGTATGAAACCTGTGGCTGATCATTTTTTTAACTGATATAAGCTGAGGGCACTACTCTCACGAATCATAGGCTGACTAATACTTGTCCTGGGAGGTGGCACTATTTCTGACTCGTCATGGCGCGTTTCATCCATCCGTGTAGTTCACAATGCTGTAAATCGGAACTGTCCCTCTTTGATATGCCCACCCCACTCCGGTCTCTATTGAGCATAGCGACATTATTACAATTAACCCATTAAACACAATTAGTTCACCGAGTGCCCCTATAGAATTCGTGATACCCAGCTCAGGCCCTTACTTTTTTGACCCGAGCTGCATGCACATGTACGCTAAACTGCGTATAGCCCATTCTGATGGAACGGGCTACGATGATAGTTACTCTGCCTACCCTGAAACCAACTTTTTACACTCCATATTCAGCCAGTGTGAGGTGTATTTGAACCAGGTTAACATCTCGGCAGGAAAGGGGTACTACCACCTACGAGCCTATCTGGAAAATGTCCTCAACTTTTCAAAAGAAGCGAAGGACACCTTTTTAAACGCCGAGGGATATTGCCATACTAAGGATGAAAATGGTATAAAGGATAAATTTAAAAATTTAAAAAAATGATATACGGATGTTTTGGACGTCTTCATACAGAGTTCACATTCCATGAGAAACTGCTTATGAACAGGGTGGATGTGAATTTGAAGCTTACCCGCACGATTCCTGAGATTTGCATAAATCTGGGGTCTGATCAAGAAGAGGGCGCGAAACCCGTTGTGATTAACATCATGGAGACGTATTTGCGTATACGCCGAGTGAAATTAAGTTCCCCGAAACAAATAGAAATTGAGAAAGACTTAATACACGCCACAGTAAAATACCCAATTAACAGGGTACAGATCAAACTATACACGGTGCCCGCTGGGTTGGCCTCGAAGCAACTAGAAAATGTGCTCTTGGAGTCCTACCTAAAAGGATATTAATTGGAATGCAGGACCACGCCTCGACGAATGGAAATATAGAAGAGTGCCTTTAAATTCGAGAATTTCGGCCTTAAAAATATTACTCTGTACGTAAATGGCATCGCTTCGGGAGGGACCATGATTACGGACTACTCATCAGACGCTGTGTTCCCGCTCTGCGCATATAGTAGTCTGGCTCATAATACAGGCTCCTGTGACGAACTTGGGTTTGGTGTAACGCAGAAAGAATTTGTCGAAGAATTTAACATTTATTCATTTGATATTACGCCTGACTTGTCTGCTTGGCGCAAATACGCATTTAAGTCCACGGCAGAGTGGGAATATCTTAGTCAGGTTGGAATTTGCCAAGCCTATAGACGTCCCTATAAGTGTACTCGTGTACCTCGAATCACAGGCACTAATAGAAGTTGATCGTTTCAGGAACGTGGTCACAGACTTTTAAAATGGACGCGAATTTGTGGGGGGGGGGGGGGTGAGGAGATTCTTTGGTTTGCAATTTATTTTAAAAATAGGGAAAGAATGTACTATTTTGATTCACTCGGCTTTCAGGTCTGGAATGATTCTGTGATTGTGGAGTTTATTGCGCAATTACATGTACCTGAGATTGTTTGGAACCCATACCGTTTTCAAGGATATTATAGCGAAACGTGCGGCTTGTATTGCATTTCATTTCTCCTGCACATGTCACGTGGGAAGGGACTTATAAATTTTTTAAAATTATTCGATTTGTGCGACACAGAGATGAACGACAAAAGTGTATGCAGACAGATAAAAAAAGTTCCCATATGTTAGCACCCGCTGTATTGTGTAAAGGTGTATATCCATATTGTGTAAAGCTGTATATACATTTGTAACTGTAAAATGTAGCCATTAAGACTTATTTAACGGACACTGGTTCCGCTTTGTACATGTTTTCTACCATTTAATGAATGAAAATACAATGTGTTTTGTTCTTAACCTCAAAAATACTTACATTAGTTCCTCGATGACCTGGCACTCGCTGGACCGAATGTCAACCAATACCTCGACTTCTGTATTCAGGTCACTGGGTTGGCTGTGCGGAGAAGCATCCATATCATTTATTCCCCTCTCATCAAAAGTAGCTATAACACGATCAAGTTCCGCATCGGTCCTATAAGGTTAAGTAAAAATAAAGAGTTGCAATAAGAGAAAATGCAGCGAATTTAAATGTAGATAATTCTTAAAAGTTTTGGTAATTTAAAAATCCTACTGCGGTGCTGAATTATCGAGAAAAATATTATTAAAGCTCCACCATATATATATATATTATATATATATATGCCGAAATAATCACGATGGAAACAGGCAATAATTAAAAGCATAATAGGATTAATTTTTACGTTGTAGAAAAATTCAGAATAAAGCTAGGTTAGACTAACAGCAAATTGTAACCAAAAGCGGATATCCTGACAGTTTTCAAAAGTAAGATTAGCTGGGTGTGCTATGCTCCGTCTGCCTCCAACGGGTCTCGAGCCCGCAGCCAAATCTTAATAGTTTTTAATATTTCTATTGTCAGTTTTTAATATTTTTAAAATCGTACCTGTACAAGAAATGTACAAATAAGAACACACCATATATATATATATATATATATATATATATATATATATATATACCGAAATAGCCCGAAGGAAACAGAGAATTAAAAATATTTTTGAAAACGCGTTTATTGCGGCCTTTTACGGTTAGGTTATATTGTTATAAACGAGAAAGAGTCATGGCCGATATATATATATATATATATATATATATATATATATATTATGTCCAGGTTAGGTTATATTATTATAAACAGGGAAGAGTCCTGACCGTTTTTATATATATATATATATATATATTATATATATATATATATTATATCCCGGTTAGGTTATATTATTATAAACGGGGAAGGGTCCTGGCCAATATATATATATATATATATATATATTATGTTCCGGTTAGGTTATATTATTATAAACGAGAAAGAGTCCTGGGATTAATTTTTCTTTGTAGGAAAACTCAGATTAAAGCTAGGTCAGACACTAATAAGTTACATTTTAACAGCGTTTTCATTGAACGGTTCTTGCATTTCGTCACAATTTTCCTTACAATCTGGGTAGATAAAAGTCCCTCCCGATCTACAGCTCTGCAAATTAGACGCGTTGCGTGAGCATAAAAGTCTTGATCTTCAATGAAATCAGGAGAATTGTAGAGCGATAACTGACTCATAGTGTATATTTGAAAAGCACTAAGCGAAAAAACATACGAACTGAGGCTCTGAGATGAACTGCTCCCTTTTATAAAGGGGCTTGTGACCAACACACAAAACACAATCGTTAGCTTCCTATTGGCTAGCGGTGAATTTTGGGCGGGTCTTGACGCGTAGGCCTGCATAGCGGCCAAACAGAGGTCCTGAGATCCGCCCACAGGGCTGTGATTGGTTGCCCCTTGAAATCTGGGGCGTGTCAGATATCCTCATTCGTGGAGAGACGAGAAACGCTTTGTTTTTTGATCTTGTATTCGACCGAGAGAGAGAGAGAGAGAGTTGAGGTTGGAATGTGAAACGTTTTATGGTGCATGATGCTCGCCTGTACATCCTCGTTTGTCGGGAAAGGAAGGGTTTTCGTGATATTGGAAGATATATTCGATACAATTCGCGTATGTTTGAGAGAAACGCTAAACTACGGTTTATGGTGCCTTGAAACATAAAAGTGTAAGATATTTAATTACCCATTCTGATGAATTTCAATCTTTACACTCCACTTTAGACCTACTTTTAAACGGGGATATATACCGGGTGTCCCAATAAAATGTTTACACATCATATTAACGTGTATATATATATATATATATATATATATATATATATGCACAATTTAGATAATAGTAATATGCGCTGATGTATTAGTATATTTATAGTACTTAGCAATAGTAGTATAATAGTATAGTAATGGTGTATTGTACTTAAATAACAGTAGTATCCCTTGTTACAGGAAATGGCGGCATTGCAGTCATTGTTTGAGCAACGTAAGTGGATTCTGAAGCACTACTAGAAGACGGAGAATGTGGCTGAGGTACAGAGACATTGAAGAAATGAGTTTGGAACATTACCACCATCACGGGTAACAATTACAAGATTACGTGATAAGTTTGAGACTGACGGAACAGTGCAAAACGTCAACAAAGGCCGATCTGGAAGACGTCGCACTTCAACTGACATTGAAAGTGTTGAGACCGTGTTACAAGCCTTCACAAACTCTCCAAATAAGTCTACAAGGCAATGTTCTCGTGAAAAGTGGAAACCGTACATACCTAGACTGCTCCATGCAATGAATGAGGACGATCCAGATCGTCGAAAAGAATTTTGTGAGTGGTTTTTGCACAGGTGTGATGAAAAACAACTTTTCCTGATTTCATTGTTTGGTCCGATGAAGCTACTTTTAAACTTAATGGTACTATCAATCGACACAACTATGTGTACTGGGCCACCGAAAATCCAAACGTAACAGAAGAACGAGCACTTAATCAACCAGGAGTGTCAGTGTGGTGTGGTCTGTCTTCCAGAGGACTGATAGGGCCATTTTTCTTTGAGGACACTGTCGTGGGACTGGAACTGGCGGGTCGTGAGTTACCCGGGTATAGGTCTTATGTCCTTCTCGGTGAGCAACCGGTTTCTCCCAATCAGCATAGGTTTCCAAGGAATTTACGAAGGGGTCCGGGGCTAAGGAGATCCCCCATCCCCTACGATGTTGGGAGGTGCTCTTTTCGGTCACGTGATTGACCCAGTGCACTGCGTCCATTAGCTGATCATTCCATTTCTAGGGCTAGGAGTGAGTCGAGTCGACGATGAATCTTCTCCTCCCATGCCATAAGCCTATTGATAGGCTGTACTGGGTTCCCGGAGTCAAGGGGACCCGATAGGTCGTCTTTCGGGGTACGACAACACGTGAAAACCGTCCCTTGCACCACGTCGGTTAGCCTATGATTCCGTGTATTTGTAAGGCACGGATGAGGGGGAAATCTCAGATTAAAACTTCTCCCCCACAGCCACAGGCCTAATGGATAGGCCTCGTATTGGGTTCCCGGAGTCAAGGGATCGCCGATGAGTCTAAGCGTGTACCGGGAACAACCTGGAGAATTTTGCGAATGGAGCTAGAGGCCGCGCAAAGTAGCCTCTGTAGCCGTTCAGCTACTTCTCGGTCCACGTCTCACGGGTACCTATCGAAGTTTGACCGTGGCTGAAAGGACCTATGAAATGGTAGAATGATTTCTTTTTGGTCAGGTGATTGACGACTGCACTGCGGCGATTAGCCGATGATTCCATTTATAGGGCTTGAGTAGGGGGGAATCTTCTTCCCCCAGGGCCATAAGCCTATGGATAGGCTGTATTGGGTTCCCGGAGTCAAGGGGACCCGATAAGTCTTTCGGGCGGTACAACAACACGCGAAAACCGTACCTTGCACCACGTCGGTTAGCCTATGATTCCATGAATTTGTAAGGCTAAGGAAAGCGGGGAGACATCTTATCTAATCTTCTCCCCAGAGCCATAGGCCTAATGGAGAGGCCTCGTATTGGGTTCCCAGTCAAGGGATCGCCGATGAGTCTAAGCGTGTACCGGGAACAACCTGGAGAATTTTGAGAATGGAGCTAGAAGCCGCGCATCGTAGCCTCTGTAGCCGTTCAATTAATTCTCGGTCCACGTCCCCCGGGTACCTATCGAAGTTTGACCGTGGCCGAAAGCACCTACGAAAAGGTAGGGCCGGGGTGATCCTAGCCCGGCAGCAGACCCCTCTATAAACGCCTTCGTTGACTTATAAGTAGCGCGTCATAGGGCCTATGTCTTGGGCCAAAATTTTCCATCAATCGCGCGCCCAATGCCTCGGCTCGTCGGAGCAACTGTCTCCCCGGTGCCTATGGCGACCCATAGGGCTAGCGATCAGCAATAAGTAGAAGATGGAAGGTCGGAGATTGGGCTCTAAAGGCGCCCAAATCTTGTGAGTTTCAACAGGCAGGTAACATCATGCTAAGGGGTGAGAACGTGAGTTTTAATCCCTACCCTCTCACGGAATCTACTAGTTGAATTAATTCCCGTAGCAATGTGATGTAGGATGCTGCCTATTCGAAACACTCACAACTTACCCAATGGGTGTTGTAGACCGTCACAGGTGCTGCTTACTTATCAATGCTGCAAGACAACATTGTACCTTCAATCAGAGCTCTTTTTTTGGAAGAAGAGTGTTACTTTCAACAGGATGGCGCGCCACCGCATTACCACAATAACGTTAGAAATTTTCTCAATGTTTGTTTTCCTAGAAGATGGATAGGACGTAGGGGATGTACGGAGTATCCACCACGATCTCCTGACTTAATACCCTTAGACTTTTACTTGTGGAGCAATCTGAAGAACACTGTGTATGCTGAAAAACCAAGGACACTACAGGCCTTGAGACACGAAATTGAAATAGCCTGTGCCAACATTCCACTCCGAACAATCCGAACAGTATGCCGATCTGTTGCGCGTCGTTGTCAAGAATATATTGATGCTAGTGGCGGACATTTTAAACATTTAAAACATTAAAGTAAGCAGCACAACCATGAAGGTATTGACGCTGCTGGCTGATATTTCGAACATTTAAACATTAAAGAAGCCTATTTGCTATCTATTTACTATCCGCCTATTTTGCTTATTGATATATATGTTAATATGATGTGTAAACATTTTTTTGGGACACTCGGTATATATATAAAAGAGCGCGCGCGAGAGAGACTCCTGCTAGGGCGCTCTGGGTACCCCTACCAACCGTGGAAAGATGTTTACACGAATTTTTAGATGAACTTTTTTCCAGAATTGTACATATATAGGCTCGCATTTGCTTTCCGCCCGAATCGTTCATTCTGGTGAAGATCAAACTTTACACTCCACCTTAGACCTACTTTTAAACGGGGAAATATATATTATATATATATATATATATATATATATATATATATATATTAGGGTGTCTCTTATTTTCGAAGTGTTGATTTTTTAGGTTGCGCCCCCTCAACCAGTTCCATTGGTTGAAAAAACATCACATATAAAATTGTTTTGGATTGAACAATTTTAGAGGTCGCCCCCGCTTATTAAAGTTCATAAAATATAGCTATTATTTATGCAATTAATATTTGAAATTACTAGCAGTTGTCAAGTATACTAAACATATGTTTTTAATTAATTAATCATCATATTTATGATGAATTCAATTAAATGAATATATTAGAGATAATTGTCAAGTTTGTAGCTGAAAATATTGCTTGATAAGACAAGATCAACCTGTTTAAACATGTTTCATCAAGAATGCTCCAGATTATGTTGCAATTGTTTATTTGTCATCATTCAGTGTTCTGCTGTCATAAGTAAAAGGTGTGTAACTGTGTATCACTATACTTCTTTTTTGCTATTATCAGATAATAAACTATGTTATTTATATTTTTCACAATTATTTATACTGATTTTGTTATTAGTGTTTGAAAAAAATTTAATGAATTTAATGAAAAAATTAGAATTTATGCTCTTATACACATATGAAGTTTTAAACAATGTTGCTATTTGTCACAAAGAATTTAATTTAGTTCAATGGAAATTTTACCTGACATGTGTTTCATGATCTGTGTTTCTATCAGTGGCGTCACTAGAGGGGTGCGGGGGGTTTTTGTGCAGTGTTTGAGCAGAAATTTATTATTTTTTATAAAAATATCCTGTAGTTAGTTATAACAACAAAAACATTTTTCGTAAGCCCAGCTTACATGTATCAATATACCTACAAGGCTAAAACTCTATGCTAATTTACTTTTTGAACCTTCTAATGCGCTCCGGTCAGAGCTGTCATTATTACCCAATTACAATGACGCTTCGAATCACGTGGTTTCGTCTGCACGCTCTACAAGCACGCGCTGTTGTTTTCGTTGCTGCTGGTGTTTTTATAGTCGCTGATTTTGTCAAATTTTCTGTTGTTTTAGCTACAATATTGTGGTAATTAGTATTTGTGAACCTATATCAATAACTTTTTTGAGAATGAAGTAGTAATTAAAGGAAAAGAAGGAGAAAAATAAAAAAAGGCTTCCGCTCAGTTGTTTGCAGCCTCAAATTTATGAGTATATTTCCATATGCATTTGTCTACAACTTCTACATTATTTGGGCCGTTATTGATTATGCAAACCTAATCCATTAATGTATCTCATGTAACGGTAAAGTTTAACGTTAAAATGAACATAATTTTGATGTAGTTCTTAAACGTTTTTACTTCGAATTCTATTGTTTTCTTACCGAATTTTCACTTTAACCACATGAAACTATGTAAATGTAAATACATTTAGGCTGTGCGTATGATATTGTAATTTAAAGGAGTAATTTTAATTTTGCTAGTTGTTTATGTCACTACTATTGCCATTACATTCAGTGATATACGGGAATTACGATTTACGAGTAACATTAGTACAAAAAACATTACTAAGGATTCTGTATGGTCTGGTACGGGAGGAGGTCCATGGGGGGGGGTGACACCATGAGTTACCGCACTGGGTGACACCAACCCTAGTGACGCCACTGTTTCTATTTCCAATAAAATAGCAAAATATAAATTTCTACTACAAAAATATTTATTCCTTGTTTCTTAGATTAAAAAATAATAGGAATAATAATTGAGAAAAATACGTTAGATTTATAAAATAGACCAAATTAACTTTATGTCTACCAAATTTTTTTTTTTTTGTAATTTAAAAAAGTCAAAACAGTGATTTAGCCCTGCTCTACAAAACCATAACACTACATTAATATTTTGTTTTCTTATTTTGCAGATGAATACAAGAAGACCATTCTATTTGCTCGGATCTACAGTAGATGATATTAAAGGCTCAAAGCTGCCCCCATATAGGCAAGCTTTTGGTTATTTTATGCACCTCCACAGAGAGAAAAACATGACAATCCGCGATGCTCTGCGTCAATCTATTCGAGCCACAATAGTTATCTGGGATAAGGCCAATATTCCTACTCAGCAGGAACCTCGTGCCATGAAGAAGTTAGAGAATTTCTTTAACGAATGGACTTGCTTAAAGAAGCATGCTTCCAGAACAAGCCAGAGCCATAAAACCAAGGAGGCTGATTTTGTAGAGCGATTGGAAGATCTCTTTGACATCGCCCATGGAGACGCTGAGAAGCTGATCAAGAATCGTGAGGACTGGGAGTTCCTTCAACTGCAAAGACAAAAAGGTCGTCCTGGCTCAATCGGTGGTGTGGACACTGTACATCTTCACCGCACAAAAAATGCAGTCAAACGGTTGGAAGCTGAGGCAGAGAGAAAAAGAAAGTCAGAATCTTTGATGGAGGCGTCTACTAGTCAAGTTGTACTGGCTTCTTCCACATCTTCCAGCAACACTGATGAAAGTGAGAATGAGGAGGAGGAGCCCAAAGGAGCTTGTGCTTTACCAAAATCTAAGAAAAAACGAGGCATGAAAAACATCATGACTATTCAGATGTCTGCTGCCCTGGATCGTACACAAATTTCCTCTAGAAAGGCAACATTTATCCTCGCAGAGGCAGCTAAAAGCTTTGGTTTGGACGCTTCAGATTACAACATAAACCAACATTCTATCCATCGCCTTCGAAATAAGAACCGAGCTCGTCATGCTAAAGAACTTAAGGAGCATTTCCATGGAGAATGTTCTATGACAGTCCACTGGGATGGCAAGATGATGGAGGACCTCACCTCGCACAAGCACATTGATCGTCTCCCAGTACTTGTGTCAGGACCTGGTGTTGAACAGCTGCTTGGTGTCCCCAAAATCCCAAACTCAACTGGAGAAGCACAAGCTGAAGCCGTCTTTAACTGCCTGAATGAATGGGGAATTACAGAGAGAGTAAAAGCAATTTGTTTCGATACAACAGCTTCAAACACGGGTCAATATAGTGGAGCCTGTGCTCTCATCGAAGCAAAATTGGGACATGATGTTTTGTACTTGCCTTGTAGACACCATGTTTTAGATTTATTGTTGGGAGCTGCATTTGAAGCAACATTGGGATCTACATCAACTGGTCCAGAGATATTGATCTTTAAGCGTTTTCGTGACAATTGGACTTCTGTTGATCAAAGCCAGTTCCAAACAGGTGAGACAGACACGATTACTAAAGAAGCAATTATCCAGTCTAAAACTGAACTAATTCAGTTTGCTAGATCCCAGGCACCTATGCTACGGGATGACTATCAAGAACTTTTGGATCTGTCCATCATCTTTCTTGGAGGTGTCCCCAATAAAGGCATCAAGTTTCGTGCACCAGGTGCCATGCATCGAGCTCGCTGGATGTCCAAAGCGCTCTATTCTATCAAGATGTGGCTTTTTCGAAACCAGTTCAAGATGACTAAGACTGAAGAACGAGGAATTCGAGATCTTTCCCTTTTTTCTGTTCTCATCTATATGAAGGCTTGGACAACATCCTCACTCCCTATTGAAACCCCATTTAATGACTGGCTCCTTATGAGGTCATTGATTAATTATCCTAACAAAAAGATTTCTGATGCAACTAAAAAAAAGCTCTCTAACCACTTATGGTACCTGTCTGAAGAAGCAGTTGGTCTTGCTTTCTTTGATGAGCGAATTACTACAGATGTAAAGAAACGCATGGTAAAGGCATTAGAAGATGAGTCCACTGATAGACCACCCAAGCGTCCTCGGATTCCTGAATCGACCTTCTGCTCTGGTGAAGGACTACACCAACTTGTTACAAGAAATACTAGAGAATTCTTTACTAAGCTGAATTTGCCAGAAGGATTTCTGAACAAGGCACCCAGCACTTGGACATCCAACTGTGAATATTTAAGGGCCAGAGCTATTGTTGCAGCTCTATCTGTTGTAAATGACCGGGCAGAACGTGCAGTAGCTTTAGTTCAAGAGCTGAATAAGAAATTGACAGTGGGGGAAGAGCAGCTCCAGTTCCTGCTCCAAATTGTTGCAAAACACCGCCAGAGTCACCCAGTTCCATCAAAAACTGTTCTTCTCAAAAAATGACCATCAGTGAGGTCGCACCTTAAAATACACCATATTGTATAATCATTGTATATTAAATAAATGTTGTATAAGGAAATAATGCTAATTAAAGTAATTAAAGTATGTAAATAGCACTGGCATTTTGAATTTATCTCTATATAATAAACTAATGGTTTTTTTTTGTAGCAATGCTTCATTGCTGATTGTATATAAAAAAAGAGCCAGGAAAGATTTTGGATAGGAGAAAAAGGATTGGGATAAAGAAGGATTGAGGACCAAAGGATGGATTATAACAACATCAAGGATAGGTTAGAAAAGGATCAATGATAAATAAGAAGGCCTATACTTATAAAAACGAATCAAACTAAAAAAAGAAGGAAGGAATTATGTGTATAATGAGCATAATCATATGTCAGGAGCTATTATGCCATGGTCACCATTTTTATTAGCCGGGGGCGACCCCTAAATATGAGCCAATTTGTGTCAAACTTTCAAGTTCTAGTTTTTATGCTAAATGGAACTATGTTAGGGGGCGCAGATAAAATAATTCAACATTTCAATTTTTGACTACCCAATAAGAGACACCCTAATATATATATATATATATATATATATGAGAGAGAAAGGGAAATAAACAAACAGATAAACAACATGATCGAGTGTTACAATAACGGGATCCCCTGGTTGCCTCTACGAACCGTGAAAGGATGTTTACACTCCGCCTTAGACCTACGGTTTAACACGGATCATTAGGTCACCCTGGCTACCAACCGCGGAAGGACGCGCCGCCGCCGGGTCTCGAGCCTTCCTACACTCCACCTTAGACCTACAGTTTAACGCTGTCGCCGGAGCCCGACGCATATAATCGTAATATTTTATGGGCGTATAGACGGGTGTGTACGTGCCAAACGAAGTATACATTGTGCCAACTGGCTGATGATGCCTGGAGGCACTGGCTGATTAAGCTGACTGGCTGACTAAGGGCCCGATAAGACAACGGCCGCTCGGCTGAAGTCTTAATATGCGCTTGGCTCCTGTCAAGCGAACACCTTTCCTCCTCTCTCTCTCCTCTCTCTTAGGTTAGGTATACCCCTTTGGGGGGGGTGAGGCCGTTCCACCTCATCCCCGAAAGAGGTCTCCTCCAGCGGGAGTTCATTGCAACTTGGGGGATAACTCACTCCGCCTCCAAGTTGCATAACCCCTTGTTGCTCTTGCAGCAACCCCATCCCCCCTTTAGGGGGTGCCTTGCAACAAGGGGGAAGGAGGGTTGGCACTATGGGTGCCTTGCAACAAAGGGGGAGGGGGTTGGCGCTCTTGCAACATTTGCAATTGCATTTCACTCGTTCATTTTGCGGGCATACTACTCACGTGAGCGCGTCAACATCAAAGGAAAAACGTGGAACGTCAACACGAAGAAGAGGCGACGTCAAACCGAAGACATGAACGCGATGGTGGCCAAACCACCTCAAATCTCCGTGCAGCGGGCAGTCTACGGTTGGCCAGACTGGCAGTCGACTGCCTGTTGCGTGGCACGGTCAGAGTGCCGATCGGCTCCCAGGGCCGGACCTATACCAGCGTACTATTTTTTCATTTACGAGGAGCAATTGCGTGCCGGACGTGCTCCCCGGACTACTCTTACTCTTCGGCGACATTGACTAATCCAGGCCCCACTACGACTTACACATGTCACCATACACAAAGACAGACACAATAGGACCATGAGACACATACAGAAGCATAATATTAACATATTACAGTACAACGTAGGTGACCTCACAAACAAAATTATGCAGCTTAGGGAATTCGTACACAAACAAAACATTCACATAGCACTTATACAAGAAAAAACTAAAACGCACATACAAAACACCCACCATCCCTGACTTCACGGCGATCCGTCAAGATCGTACTGGGGGTCAAAGGGGTGGACTCATCACTTACATACGTAAAAGCATTAGCTACACTGATGCCACCCAAAACATTACAAACACAATCCAAGCAGATAACACGATATAAATACAGGCAGTTAACATTAAAACACGCGCGAAACACACCACCACACTCATCAACATTTACATCCCACCAGATAGTTCACCTCAGGTGCCAGCCAATTACAATCCACAGTTACACAATCTGGCCTCTCTCACTAATGTCATCTTAGGAGGAGACTTCAACGCTAAAGACACTAGTTGGTACCTGCACAACCAAAACAACACAAGAGGCGCCAATTAGCCACACAACTAAACAGCCTCTTCATTCTTAACAACACAGAAGAACATACACACATACAGTACCACATCAAGCAGGATACTGAAACTCCTCCCCAGACATAACGTTCTGTTCCCCCTCACTAGCAACACATACACACTGGAGAACAGAAAAACAACTGTCATCAGACCACCTGCCCATTATCATTACAACACCTTCTACACTCTGCCCCAACAGCCTTAGGCACATTTACAGAAATTACAAGAAAGCTGATTGGGAACAGTTCAAAAGACATTAAACAGCACACTCATCATAAACATCAATACAACACTCAAGACATTCAATCGGATCATCAATAATGCAAACAAATACATACCCAAGGGCAACATTAGGAAATACAATCCAAATTACACTAGAGAAATAGCCCACCTCATAAGGCAACGTAACAACCTCAAACATAACACAGAAACACCACACACAGAAGCCATGAAACAACAGATACAACAGCTCAACACAGAAATAAACAACAAACTTAAAGAAAAACAAACAGAACCATTTAGGGAATTCACAACAACACTAAACCACTCCACAGATACATGCAGGCTGTACAAGACTATACAGTAAACAGCATTACCCACTCTAACAGCGGCATTCACACCTCGCGGTTATCTGTAGCAGCCAAAACAATATCCCAACATATACATAACAAGCTAACATTCTAGTTAATCACTACGCAAAGATAAGTCACTTGAACAGAGACAACAACCAGAAACACGCAGACAGACAAACAGCCAGACACAAGAAAACCTTCAGACTCGACACGACCATTATACCCTTCAATACAGACCAGACCAGCAAGATCATCAAAAACCATGGCCGGCCCTAGCTAATGCGAAGCCCAATTCGAGATTTTTAAAGTGGGGCCCTAAGGTTAAAGTTACCTACCTATAGTGGGTGCATGCTTACTGAAAGAAAAGAACAATGATTCAACAACAAATATCATTTATTTTGGATGTGATCACAAGGAAACCTTTCTGACTTTCATAGTGGCAAATTCGGCAATGAGGTCTGTGTAGTTACAGTTTCTCGCAATGTCGTTTTCAATGGAGAGGATCGCCAGATTACTGAGTCGATCCTGCAGCATCGTCGACCGTAAATACGTTTTTATTAATTTCAACTTTGAGAAACTTCTTTTCCCAGATGCAACAGTAACTGGAATAGTCAGTAGTATTCGTAATGCAGTCGTGAAATTCGGGAAATCCACAGAAGGATTGTTCAAAGTGATGAAGCCCAATATCTTCAGTGGATCTCTTTGTATATCTTCTGAAAGAATTGAGGGGTCGCGCGTCTTAAGATACCTAAGCGCCACCACAGGCGAAAACGTGTTTTTGATGGATATCACTATTTTCACCCTTCCTCTATCGCGTGGTTTGGGTTATAATGACCTTACGACACTAGAAGTATGGTTGAAAACCTTATGAAGCGAACTACTCTTTTCACCTCTATCGCCGGCCAAAAGTTCACCCAAAGTTCGGCATAATAAGAAAATAAAAAAATAAAAAAGATATATATGAAATATAAAATATGAAAATCTATTCCAAAAACTCATCAACATCTTCATTAGCATACTTAGAACTCTAATTTAGCCAAAAATGAACGTTCTAGCTCAATTAATAACAGAGATACTATTGCGAGAATATTGCTGAACTTTGGAGGCGATTTCTGGCGAATTTTAATTTTGGCGCTTAGGTACCGTAAGACGCGGGACACCCTCAATTGGTTTCAAGGCTTCCATTTCCTCAGCAAGCATGAATCCATCAATGTCGCGGTCTTCTCCATCAGTCAGTTCAAGTTCGAGATCTTTGCTGCTTACGTAGGTCTGTCTTGGACATCTTTGTGAACATGTACATGAAGCCAAACTTTGAGTTATGTTCTCTCAGTTGTTCGAATCGTCGTTCCAGGGAGGATATGGCAGTGTCTAAAATTGCGTTAAACACAGAAATTTTAAATTTTTCTTCAGCATCTTCAATTAGCTGGTCTTGACCTTCATAGGAAAACATCTTCTTCATTCTTCTGACCTGTGTTGTCTTGAATTCTGGCTCAATTTCAAGCTGCTCTGCAATCTCTTTGGCATCTGTTACAGCACTTTGAAATCCACTCTCCCGATATTCTTTCATCCACTTACATGTTCTTTCAAAACTCTCGATGGCACATGCCAGATGCTTTGAATCACTCTGAAGACCTTTACTCACGTAGTTGACTTGAAAGAGGTCATACCAGAATATGACAGCAACAACGAATTTAAAATTCTTCATCTCTTTGCAAAGTGATTCTGCTTCGCTTCTTCCTTGAGGATCTTTTGCTTTTTCAGCAATTTCGACAAGTGCATCATAGATCTCGACAGCTTGATATCGTACAGCTTTGACACTTTGCACACGGCATTCCCATCTTGTCTCGCTCAAGGGCTTCACTGAGAACACTTTCACATACTTGCAGAAGACTGACCATCGATGGGTTGAGACTGAGGAGAAGACATACAGGCGTTGAATAAACCTGAAAAATGAGGTGGCTTGAGCACATGTTTTTGCCATGTCCCCAAGTAGCAAATTGTAGTTGTGGCATGCGCATGGAGAGAAGAATGCTCTTGAATTAATTTCCAGAAGTCGCGCTTGAACGCCTGATGAGTGTCCCTTCAAGTTCGTACCATTATCGTATCCTTGTCCAAGAATATCACTCATTTTCAGTCCAAGTTCGTGAAGTTCTCCTATCAATACCTCTAGTAGGTTTTCTCCTGTGGTCTCCTTCACCTCATTGAACTTGATGAAGTGCTCAAAAATTCCACTTTCAATACTTGATGATCCATCAGAGACATATCGCAAAGTAAGGGACATCTGCTCCTTGTGACTAATGTCGGGTGTGCAATCAAGGATCACAGAAAAATACTTTGCCATTTTCATTCTGTGTACAATGGTTGCTCGAACTTTGTTGCCCATGAGCGAGATGAGTTCATTCTGGATTCGTTTTCCCAGGTAATGATCATGAATTTCGTTACTGACTATTCTTCTAAGATGGTCTTGCATGACGGGATCAAATCTTGAGATAAGCTCAACCAGTCCAAGGAAGTTGCCATTATTCTGTCTGAAGATTGCATCTACTGATCCTCGGAATGCCATGTTGTGTTCAGCGAGGTACTGTACAATGGCGAGGAGGCGCTCAAACACATTTTTCCACCTAAGCTTCTCCGTATTGATTCGTTCCTAACTGAGTTGATTCACAGTGCAACTTTTGATCAAACGATGTTCGAGTTCCATGCATTGGAGAGTCGCCTTCAGATGGCCCTGTGATCTTTCGTGCTCAGACAGACAGTCTGGAACTAGTATTTACCCAGTCACAGAATCCTCCACACCCCAAGGCATTGTTGGAGTTTCCAAATAACTTGCAACAGAAACAAAATATTTGATTCTTAGAGATTGAATAAATCAGCCATTTCCGTATACCAACTTCTCCATTTTCCATCCGTCTCTTGGAATGACTTTTTGAAAACTTGCGGCCATTGTCATCTCTGGGAAAGTTATAGTCTTCCTCACACTGTGGTGGGCCTTTACTCACTAGTAAATCCCTGACTTTTGTGCTGACAGTTTCCAGCCACTGACCTGGATCTTTGAGTGCATCCAGAGGCTGATTTTGCAGAATTGGAGTCTGATCCATGGGTTCTTCTTCCCTCTGGATATCACTTTCATCTATCAAAGCTGATGATGGTGCATGTGACGGCGCAGGCACATCTTGTTCGGTTTCAGCCTGTGGATCGCGTTTCTCTAGAAGTTTTTCAAATGACCCATACATACGCTGAAGTTCTGATTTCCGCTTCGCTTCACGCTCTCTCTTCTGGTGACCGCTGAGATATTTCCGAGCAGTATCTCGCAGTCTCTTTGGAAGCATCACTGTCAGTCGCTATCTGAAATATAACAAAATCTATAATTAATACAGAATACTATGGTATATGAATACTACTGTATATGAAGAGTTATTATGACAAGCCGTATTTAATTTACCACTCAAAACCAAAATATTTTTTTATACTGTACTCATATATTTGCGGGGCCCTTAATAGCGCGGGGACCAAAGCAGCCGCTTTGCTTGCTTTGCCCAAAGGCCGGCAGTGTCAAAAACATTAAGAATTCGAAGGCTACTGGACCAGACAACATATCCAACATACACCTTAAACACTTGGGCCCACAGGGAATACTAGCTCTCACAAACATCAGCACATATTCATACCAACACTGTATTATTCCTAACATATGGAAACAAGGTAAAATTATTACACTACTCAAACCAAACAAAAATCCAACAGAACCAGCTTCCTATAGATCCATTACTTTACGATGCACACCTTCCAAAGTAACAGAAAGACTAATCTTACAAATCACCAACTTACACATACCACAATCGCCGACTTAACATGGATTCAGATCTCTCCACTCAACTACGACATTACTTATTAACCTCACGCAGCACATCATGGATGGTATCAACTCTAGACGACCAGCTCAACGTACACTATTAGCAACAATAGACATTAGTAAAGCATTTGATGCTATCCCACGCTTCCCTCTCATAAACAAAATACTCAACACAAACATGCACAATAACACCAAAAGGTGGCTGAGCACCTATCTTTCAGGAAGATACTCATATGTCACATTTAATGGCAAGTCATCCAAAAACAAGCTTTTTCCGAACGGAGTCCCTCAAGGCTCTGTTCTCTTACCAACACTGTTCAACTTATACATGCATGACATTCCAACACCCATAGATAACAAGCTTACCTTATCATCATATGCAGATGACATCACTCTAACATCCACCCACAACAACATCGATACCGCTACAAATAACCTATAAACATAAAAAACAGTATACAAGACTGGCCCACACACAACAGACTCAAAGTAGCGCCCACGAAATCAACCATCACCTTGCTAACAAGCAACACAAAAGAACACCAGTTAACTCCACCGCCTACACTAAACAACACCAACATTCCACACACTCACAGGACCAA
Organism: Bathynomus jamesi; assembly: GCA_023014485.1. Taxonomy (NCBI): domain Eukaryota; kingdom Metazoa; phylum Arthropoda; class Malacostraca; order Isopoda; family Cirolanidae; genus Bathynomus; species Bathynomus jamesi. The sequence continues at coordinate 406,646 of JAJOZX010002966.1, read as the reverse complement.
AATACTTGGTGTCACATACAACACATCATTATCTTTTGCAAACCACATTCAGGACATTAAAAACAAATGTACGTCAAGTCTTAACACGCTTAGGGTACTAACAGGCACAAACTTCGGAAACCAGCAGGAAACAACATCACTTATATACAAATAATATATTCAGTCAGTTATGGACTATGCTAGCCCATGCTGGGCACCCATTATTTCAAACACACGCATAAAGACCTTACAGACAATACAAAACAACGCACTTCGTATCATTACAGGATGTACTCAAACAACACCAAAAGAACACCTGCACACAGAAACAAAAATACTGAAAATTAGGGAACATTTAAACATGAGGGGAACACAATTCATTGCAGCAGCGACAACTAACCCACAACATCCTTGCCACTACATGTACATTTGTACAATCATGCACCAACACCTCGCACCATTAAGGTAACACAGAGAGACATTACAACCAAATACTCCATTTCATACCACGCCCCACAGACATCACACAGTACAGAAAACACATACACACACACCTAACCCACAAAGCACTCTCACGACTTGGACTGAATGCGGTCCTAGGTGCGAAGCCGCCACCCATTGACAGGTAAGAGACCAGCCTGAGCAGATCGGATCGAGTTAACTTAGCACGATTCTGATGTAGACATCACCCCAACTTACAGACATATAAACACAGACTAGACAACTCCACAGACGACACCTGCCATCTGTGTCAGGACACACCACAAACAACTGAACACATTATGACAGACTGTACCGCTCTAGCACAACATAGAACACAACACAACATCACTAGTGTGCTGAACCTCTGGTCCACTCCGGAGAGGGCGATCGGTTACCTGCGTGCCGCCTGCTTGCTCGATCAGGGTGAGCTGATCGGCTAACCAACAACAACAACAACAGGACATTGCGCAATAACACATTAGAGCTGTTTTGGACCCCAGTAATGAAATTATATATATTCTTCCGGATTAACATTTGGCTGGTAGGTAGGTTACGCGTAGTAAATATAAAAACTTTATTTTATGTTTAATAGAATCTCTTAATTACGGCTGTGATTTCTCTAGCACTACAGTGATCTATTCTATGGTATGATTAAACTATTTTTATTAGTCATAATATAGTACATGAGAGACGAAAACCACAAATTTTATACAATATTTTAATTGTTTGAAGATTCTTTTAAAAGTTTCTATGGAAGAAAATTAATTTTCTCGTCCGGCTAAATATGAAGAAATGAAGAAATAAGAATGGTGCCAGATTTCAGTAGAAATATTATACAATATCTATAAAAACACGCATTTCTATCACGGTTTAATTTAAAAAATGCGCACACGGTCGATAAAGATTCTTCTTTTTTATTTTATATGAATTTTATGGGAATAAATTAAAATTAAATCCACTTTATTTACTCATTCTAGCTAATATGTTCATACTGATTCTGCACGATGACAGATTCTGGCCTTTCTTTAATTCTCTCTGTCCTAATTCTGAACTTCAACCCATGCACATTCACACGAGCATCCTTGAAAAGTACAATGTTTATGAAAATCGCTTGGTACCTAATAAAAATCGTTAAAATTTTTCTTGTAACTGACTTCAGCTAAATAGGATCACCGTTTTTCTCATCTTTATCCTGAAGTTCCATGTCTTTTCAAATTGTTTATACCAAAGACAACTATATTTAGAAAAAAAAAAAGACTCGTGCACTGAGTTCTAACATCATGGGAGTTGCCACTGCACTGTATGGACATATGGGTTCAAATATATGAATTGCAGATTAAAACATACAGTATATCTATAATAATAATAATAATAATAATAAAGGATTTACATTTAATTTCCAATATTCTGAATAGTTTTTTATTTTCAGTACTGAGTTTCTTAATAATAATTCTAGATAAGAATTTGCAGTATGCTAAGAATACTGTCTTCATTTTTTCTTCTGCTGACGCGTTTCGTTCATATACTTTGAACATCTTCAGAGCTTTATACATAATTTTAAAGTAAAATGGGTTATATATATATTTCTTGATTGTAAATTTGATACAATTTCAAATTAATTTAAGAATATTCGAAAGTTCACTAAATTTTATATTAATTTATATTAATATTAATATTTATATTAATTTTCAATAAATGACGTAAACATCTCCAAATTACTAAAACGATCAGGAAGTTATAATGATGGTCATCTTTATGGACTACCTAAGATTCATAAAAACTCTAATAATCCACCATTACGCCCTGTCATCTCAATGAGCGGAACTGTCACACATGATATCGCTCAGTTTTTAAATAAGATAATAAGACCGTATCTTAACAAAAATTTTATTGTAAATTCTACAACCGAAACACTAGCTAAATTATCTAACTTAAAAATAGCCAACGCTGAACAACTTGTTTCTCTTGACGTGGAATCACTTTTTACAAATGTACCAGTCATGGAAACCATAGAAACAATTTTGGACAATGTCTACAATAATCAAAATTTAATTGCACCAACCTTAAAAAAAGAAGATATGAAGCAATTATTTATTTTATTTTGTGTTGTACAAAAACTCCGTTTAGATTTTGTGATGAAACCTACATACAGATAGATGGTGTTGCTATGGGCACACCATTAGGACCTACCTTCGCAGACTTTTATATGTCAAACTTAGAAAATAAAATAATGAAAGAAAACAACTTCTACAACCCAAAACTGTATATGAGATATGTCGACGATACCTTGATACTATTTAAAAACAATAACCACATTCCTTTATTTATTCGAAGACTTCATGAACTAAGTAAATTAAAATTCACATTTGAACCTTCCTTGAATAATAAACTCTCTTTTCTCGACATTAATATATTCATCGGTCAAAATGGATGTTTAACGACCGGTGTACATGTTAAACCAACAGACATCATTATCTTTTGCAAACCACATTCAGGATATTAAAAACAAATGTACGTCAAGACTTAACACGCTTAGGGTACTAACAGGCACAAACTTTGGACACCAGCAGGAAACAACATCACTCATATACAAACAATATATTCGCTCAGTTATGGACTATGCTAGCCCATGCTGGGCACCCATTATCTCAAACACACACATAAACACCTTACAGACAATACAAAACAACGCACTTCGTATCATTACAGGATGCACTCAAACAACACCAATAGAACACCTGCACACAGAAACAAAAATACTGAAAGTTAGGGAACATTTAGACATGAGGGGAACACAATTCATGGCAGCAGCGACAACTAACCCACAACACCCTTGCCACTACATGTACAATCACGCACCGACACCTCGCACCATTAAGGTAACACCAGAGAGACATTATAACCAAATACTCCATTCCATACCACGCCCCACAGACATCACACAGTACAGAAAAAACATACACACACACCTAACCCACAAAGCACTGACACGACTCGGTCCGAATGCGGTCCTAGGTGCGAAGCCGCCACCCATTAACAGGTCAGAGATCAGCCTGAGCAGATCGGATCGAGTTAACTTAGCACGATTCCGATGTGGACATCACCCCAACTTACTAACATATAAACACAGACTAGACAACTCCATATACGACACCTGCCACCTGTGCCATGACACACCACAAACAATTGAACACATTATGACAGACTGTACCGCTCTAGCACAACAATGAACACAACACAACATCACTAGTGCGCTGAACCTCTGGTCCACTCCGAAGAGGGCGATCGGTTACCTGCGTGCCGCCGGCTTGCTCGATCAGGGTGGGCTGATCGGCTAAACAACAACAATAACAACAGACAAAGGAGCGTATTTAAATTATAATTCATACTCACCAGAAAAATATAAACTATCAATAATTAAAACACTCGTGCACAGAGCTTTCAATATATGCTCAAGTTGGCAACTATTTAATCAAGAAATTGAGAGAATCAAGCAAAATCTAATAAACAGTGATTTTCCGCTATTTTTAATCGATAATATCATAAACCGAACTCTAACAAATTTATATAACAAAAATAAGGAGGAGGATGAAAATAAAAATAAAAATACAGGTATAAAATTTTACTTCGAAACAAGAAACCCAACAAGACTAAAACATGAAGAAAAATGTCTAAACAATATATTAAAGAAGCACATAAAACCAATGGATAAAAAAAAAACTATCAATGTTAACATATACTATAAAAACAAAAAGTTATGAAGCCATTTTTTGACACGTAACAAAAACCCTGATAAGCAACATCATGTGGTGTACCAATTTACATGTCCTGTAGTTGACTGTACGTCGACTTACATTGGTTACACCACAAACCACATTGAAGAGAGAGCATACCAACATAAATATCGTCCAAGTAAAATTAACGAACATTACAGAGTAGATCATAAAATATTAAATTTAAAAAATATCTCACAAACTTTCAAATCTTATACTCATCACATAACGTACAAAAACTAAAAATTGCCGAAACCTTTTATATTAAAATGAAAAAACCGAAAATTAATATGAAGTCACATCGCGAGGACTCACTCAAGGCATTTGCTTCTGCTTTGCCTCACACCTCAACCTCATTAGAGGGACTCCTGGGCACTAGGGTGTATCATGCTCATTGAAGTGCGAATTTCAGGATTGGCAGTATGTATTCCTATGTAAAATTAAATTTTAGGAGGGGTTTGTTTTCTTGAACTTTTGCTAAAAATCACGTTTAAGTGATCAAATTTCCACTTTTTCGTTTTCTGGTTATGTACAGAACAGCTGTACAGGACATACACTGTCGTACAAATGTAACAGACCGGTTTCTTACCAAACAAAACCATTGTAACAGCTGTTATAGGCTACTAGAGTTTCACTGTGATAATTTTCTATGTTTCAGATACAAAGCTTGATAAAGATTGTGTAGCCACCATGGCTAAGCAAGGACGAAAGACCAGAAAAAGTTCTGGTTCAAAGCCGAGTGATCTGCTGGCTCCAGGCAAGCAGTTATTTCCCACAGAAGTTCCAACCTGGAGAGCTGTGTTTCAGAGAGGAATCCTCCTTCAGGAAGAGAAGCTGCTTCTGGATGATATGAAGAGAGCTCAGTACCCTCTGCAAGATTTGGCTAAGGACTTGGCGTCACTGGTACTGGCACAGTGGCGCAAAAGCAATGCCAACCAAGTTCACTCCTCCTGTGATCATTCAAGAGAGATCCATTGCCAGGAAGATTCTTGTCAGGTGGAATGAAATGATTGACCTAGTGAGTGGCAGAGTGAAGGCTGCAAAGAGAGAGAAGAGAATATCTGAACTTGATACATTGTTTGACATAACAACCTGCAGAAGATTCCAAAACTAGAGCTAGAGTGGCTCCATTACCAGAGGATCAAAACATCAGAAGTTTCTGGCTTTCGGATGGCATCTGTTGATGTGAAGGAAACAGTGAAGCAGGTGAAGGCTGCTAAGAGGAAGAAGAAAGAACAGAAGGCAGCTGAGAAGAAAAACAGAAAAGAGGAAGAAGAAAAGGAGTTACTGCTTAGAGCTGATGATGGTGATGATGATGATGAAGATGAGGTGACTTCCTTGCAAGAGTCTCCAGGCAGAGCAGCTCCTACTGCTGACACAAATTTTTCCAGTACTGCACCAGGCATAAGCTCCAGTGTCAACACTGGCAAAGTCTCCACCTCTGCCAGGAGGAACTACATGGATATCTCAAGCACTGCTGCGGCTGCAGTCAGGTTCAAGGTGGCAAACACTCCTGCAGCAGCCATTGTAACTGGTTTCTTGCAAGATCTCATCAAAGCTGGCCATCTATCTGCTGATAAGGCATATCTAGCTGTTGACAGGATGAAGATGTGGAGGGGCAAGGAGTCTGTAATAGGTACCTCGGTGGGGGCCTTGGAGAAAAGGACAGAGGGAGATGAGATCAAGGAAATTTTCTTTGATGGAAAACAAGATAAGAAAACAAAGATCATGAGGTACAGTGAAGAAACTGGCCGCTTCCATCCTGATATTACAACTGAAGAGCACTATAGTGTTACCTGGGAACCTGAGGGGAAGTATCTCTTCCTTGTACACCAGAAGAACCTGAAGGAAATGAAAAACCTGCACTGAAGATAGCTCAGGCTCTGTTTGAGTGGATTAGTGCTCATGGTGCTAAAGATACTATTGTGGTCCTTGGTGGTGACTCCACTACACAAACACAGGACCTGATGGAGGATCCATCACTCACTTGGGGAGACTGCTAGGTCACAAGTGTCAGTGGCTGATATGCAAGTTGCATATTAATGAATTGAGCCTCAGGCACATGATCATCAAGCTTGATGGTCCCTACACGCACAAGTTTTGGTTCAGTGGCCCAATAGGAAAACTTTTGGAGAAGATCAGTGACATACCTGTCAACTTTAGTTTCAAGGCTCTGCCAGGAGAAGAAGATATAATTGAACTGCCAGAAGACATTGTACAGAACATTAGCACTGACCAGAAGAACTTCTAACTACTGATCAAAGCTCTCAAGACAGGAGATTTGAGCAAGGAAGTTGCTGGTCTGAAGTGTGGCCCACTGAATCAGGCACACTGGCTGACTACAGGTGAGGCTCTGTTGATGCTGTGGATGAGGCAGCATGGTCTGAAGGGGGAGGTGTTGAAGAAGCTGGAGGTGCTGTTGAAGTTCTGCCTGGATTTCTACTTGAAGATGTATTTTGAGATCAAGGTGAAGCACCACATGAGGTATGGACCTCACCATATTGTGACCGCTCTGGGACTGCTGAGAAGCCAGACCTCTGAAGTCAGAAACATAATCACTCATGTGATAGTTCGTGGAGCATGCTCACAGTGAGAACCTCATTGCCTCTCTCCTGTGCAGTGATGATGAGGAGGAGAGGGCATGGGGGTGGTTGAGATGATGAAGAAGATCAGAGGTAAGTCTGAGTATGGAGACATGAGTCTGAGAACTCATAGAAACCCCAAACTGAATTTTGATGCCCCTTCTCCAATTACTCTGATTAACTGGGATAAGGAGAAACTGTATGAGCCACTCTTCACATGTAAGATGTCAAGAGGAGAAGTTGAGGAGCTTCTCAGGTCTCCACTTGAAGTTGAGAACTTCTCAGTTCACACTCAAAGCTGTGAAAGAGCAGTCCAGGAAGTTTCAGCTGCAGCTCATGCAGTGTATGGGCAAGACAAGAGAGAAGAGATGGTTTTGTTCGTGTTAGGATCGATCACAGAGAATTGTTGCCAGTTTTCAAGTCAAAGCAAGACATTATGAACATGTTTTAGATCTCTACAAGACCTGCTAGACAAATCAAGATGCTTTCAGAAGAAAAAATCTCAAAACATTTAGTTGATCAGCATATTATTACAAGCTGAGGGTGGAGGAGGGACTTATACAAATATTAAAGAAGAATTGTAATTGCAAATAAAAGGTTGAACGTCACAGCAGCTTGCGGAAAGGTAGGGGTAGATGCCATCACACTCAGTGATGCCGAAAAGAAAATAAATAAAAATTGGTGGAGGCGTTTCTAAAAAAAAGAAAATGCAAGACCAAGAAAGAAGAACAAAAAGATTCTGCCTGATGAAGAAAACAGCCGCGAAATGTGGTGTATAGGAGACTAAAAATCATACAATTCCTCAGTTTTGGGCCATTTTGGGTGATTTTGGTTATTTTAGGGTTATGAACCACTTTGGCTGATCTTAAAAGGGTCGAAGCCTGCCCCTAGAAATGCTTAAGGGTGTATGTGAACCATATGGAACATATGGAGGTCATTTGAAGCTACCAAGTTTTTGAAATTGGCCAAAAATCCCATTTTTCGACAAAAAAGTGCGATTTTGAACACTTAAATGCGATTTTTCGCAAAAGTTGCAGAAGACGAACCCCTCTTAAAATTCAATTTTACATCGGAATACATACTCCCAATGTTGAAATTCCAAGTTTTTCAATATTCGACCTGAGCATGATACGCCCTACTGGGCACGCCACCTCGATTTCTCTTCTCTGAAGAGACCCCAGTGACACGAGAGATCCCACTATGTAACAACGTGTACAGCCCCTCATCGGCCTGCTGTTATTCACCTAAATTTATATAAAGACTAAGCATTACTGTGCACGTTATTATAATATTGGAGTCATTATTCACACATTTATTCACTTCAACTGAACTTGTATCCAACAAGTGCTGTAACTTTTATTTTGTCTCATTCATAAATCATTTATTTTTTTTGTAATAAAGGAAGAAAACTCATTCTATCAATCAACCTAATTAATAACATTATTTGGTCCGCAAAATACCTGGTGACTTCAGCCTCAAGCAATCATAATTAACATTCATTAACAATTAACATTATTATTAGTATTATCATCATTATTATAGTGCCAAAAAGCCGCTATATACATATCATATATACACATCGCCATAGTTTGATATTATGTTATTAATACACGTAAAATGAACAGAAATCACTATTCATTTCCATAAATTGGGAACGATGCACGAGTGCATGGTTATACTTGAGCTCGTACCTCTCACACTAACGTTCCGATAATTATTAATTTATTAACAAAAAACTATTAATGCAATACAATTTCATTTTACTCTATATTTCAGCATGAATTTGTTTTTATGATTACACGTCAGCCTCTGGAACAACAACAACAACAACAACAACAACATTTTAATTTTATGCATTCAATTTTTTTTTTTTGTTTTTTGTGTAGGGCTTACAGTATTATAAGTACTTATTTTATTTACTAGTATTTTATTTACAATTTTACATTTAGCCACATACCCCAATATACACTATCTCTTGAAGTTGAGTAAGTTCAGGGAATCTGTCTCTTTATATAAATTAAATCGGTGTGTATTAGAAAGGTTTGCGAAAAAGATGGACGCACTGTCAAGAGAAAGTCTAAAATCATAAATAAGGAAATCGAAATTGAAAAGCTATATATATATATATATATATATATATATATATATATATATATATATATATATATATATATATATATAGAAACGACGTAAGTATAGAGGAGTGTTCTGCACACGAGGAAGAGAAATAACGAACAAATGAAAAATGAGGTGACCGCCCGGGAATCGAACCCAGGATCTTCCGATTGCCGGTCAGATATGCTACCACTACACCGGCAATCGGAAGATCCTGGGTTCGATTCCCGGGCGGTCACCTCATTTTTCATTTATTCGTTATTTCTCTTCCTCGTGTGCAGAACACTCCTCTATACTTACGTCGTTTCTATACATTAATATCTGTACAATTTTTGGCTGTTATTAAAAATCAACCATGAAGTGTAGAAATTCCAGTGTTGTCCCATTTTACAGAGAATCTCATTAAGTTTTTTCTGATACCAAGTTTCGACAAGTTTTTTAGAAATTCCAGTGTGTCCGAACATTATCTGTACAATTTCATCTTTTAATAAAATTCTTGATAACACACGTAAAATTCTTAAACAAGATTATTTAGAATCTGTATTTTTCAAAAGTTTCTTTTATTAAAGTAACGTTGTTACAAACATTCGATATGTGCACCATTAGTGATTCGCAAAACATCCAATCGATACTCCAAATGTTGCCATGTACGCTGCAGCATATCCACATCAATTCGCTCAATAGCAGCTGTGATTCTTGCTTTTAAATCATCAATGTCTGTCACCCGCGTACATTTCTAAAAAACTTGTCAAAACGTGGTATCAGAAAAAACTTAATGAGATTCTCTGTAAAATGGGACAACACTGGAATTTCTACACTTCATGGTTGACTTTTAATAACAGACAAAAATTGTACAGATAATTCTCGGACACCCTATATATATATATATATATATATATATATATATATATATATATATATATATATACATTTCAACTGCAAAGAACACGCAGTATAAATAACGTAAAGAACGACGCCTGTATAGGAGAACATTCCGCGCAAGATGAGAAGAGCGAACGAACAAATGAAAAAATGAGGTAACCACCCGGGAATCGAACCCGGGTTACCATATCTGACCGACAATCGGAAGATCCCGAGTTCGATTCCCGGGTGGTTACCTCATTTTTTCATTTGTTCGTTCGCTCTTCTCATCTTGCCTGGTTCACAGGTATAGGGAAAATTTTGCATCTGAGATTTCACTTTTGGGTCATTGTTGCTTTTGTTCCTACACTTAGTGTGAATAACTGTGTGAAATATGGTTGGTCTATGGTGTCGTTAAGAGGTCGCTCAATCATGCATGACGTGTCTCACTAATGACTGATTACTATAGTATGTCTAAATTTGGCTTCTTCTTTTGTAGGAATGTGTAGAAATGCCGCCGAAGCAATCAAAAACACGGTCTAGCAGTGAGGTGTGGTTACTAGGGAAGGCGGAGGAGAAGTTAACTAGGGCAGGACTCCCTACCAAGCTTCAAGTCCTCCGGAAATTCATGTTCCACCATCTGGAGGAGAGGAAGACAGAATATAACAGTGCGGTGATGACCATTGAGGCTTTGATCCCGTTTTGGACAAAAGCAAACGTTCCAATGACGGATACCAGATACGCTGAGAAGAAGCTTCTGAAATTGTACGAGCAATACAAGGGGCTGAAGAAGAACCGCACAAAGAATTTCCCATCCTACAGAATGAAGGAGGACATATTTCGCGGAGACCTTGACGATGTGTTCGATCTTTCACGTCATGACGCCCTCGAGACCATGATGAATGAGGAGGACAAGAACTTCCTTGTCGCTCAGCTCGATAATCCCACTTCCTCCAGCTTTGGCCCGATTGACAAGAAAATGGCTGACCAACAAACGAGGAAGAGGATTCAGTGTGAGGCGAAGATGAACTGAGAGGAGAAGGCCAAGCGCGAGGCGGATGCTTGATGGTCCAAGGGAGAACTGGAAGCTTCTAGTTCAAGCACATCTGAATCATCAGATTCAGATACTGTAGTTTTTAAGGAGTCAGCACGAAAACGTTCCACTCCTAAGCGATTGAAGTCTGTGATCACGCCTGACATTTCCTTAGCCTTGGATCGCCACAACATCAGTGACAGGAAAGGAATGGCAGTGGTCGCAGCAACTATTAAATCGCTGGGGCACAACTTGGACGAAGTGTCAATCTCACGCAGCACCATTCGTCGCGTGAGACAATTTACACGTGAAGCGGTGTGCCGCGAAGATCAGGCCACTTTCAAGACCCATGAGCCCCTTCTCTTGCACTGGGATAGTAAGCTGCTTACAGATATCTCCCATGGGTTAGAGGTGGTGAACCGTGTGGCTGTGCTTGTAACCGGTAACGGGGAAGAGAAACTCCTTGGAGTTCCAATGGTAGCTGCTGCAACTGGAGCATCTCAGGCTCAGGCGTGCCTGAAGCTTGTGGACGACTGGTCTTTGAGGGGCAACGTTCGAGGTCTTGTTTTTGATACAACTGCGTCCAACACGGGACTTCATGCTGGAGCTTGTACTCTCATTGAAAAGGAGTTGGGTATTGATCTGGTGTGGATCGCTTGCCGACACCACGTGGTAGAAGTCGTCCTTGCTGCGGCCTTCGGTGCTTGTTTCGGAACATCCAGTGGACCTGAAATTGGCCTATTCAAGCGCTTCAAGCAGCACTGGGTTTTCATTGATCGCAGCAAGTTCGAGAGTGCACCCGACAGCCTGTTCATTGAAACAGCAGAGCAGAGGAAGGAAATGGTCTCCTACTACAAGGAGGCTGTCAAGAAGAAGAGCCAGCGGGACGACTATGATGAACTGATGCTTCTCTGCCTCCTTTTCTTGGGAGGGAAGTTTGACGGTCCTGTGAGAATTCGAAGCCCTGGAGCCATGCACCATGCGCGATGGATGGCCAAGGCCATTTACACGCTCAAGGTGTTCCTATTCAGAAATCAATTCACCTTGCTTCAGACCGAGAAACGGAACATCGAGGAACTAAGCCTGTTTATCACGCTCCTTTACGGCCGCTACTGGAACGAGGCCAGTGTTGCATATATAGCTCCATTGAATGACCTCACTTTCTTGCGCCAGCTGAAAGCTCACCCAGGAAAGACGAACGACGCGGCATTTGCCGCGATGAAGCACCATTTGTGGTTCATTTCTGAGCACTTAATCCCCTTGGCACTCTTTGATCCTCGAGTTCACGCGTCCACGAAGGAGAGGATTGCTCACAACATCGTAGCTGTTCTCGAAAAAAGAAAAGGACTCAAGCGCGTGGACGGAAAAACGTTCTCCTCGAGCAATCCCTTGGAATTCTATGCCACCAAACGTTCAGCAATCTTCTTCAACCTCGTCATGCAGCACGGAAGTGAACAGGCGCAATCATTCCTGTCCAAGACACCAAATGATTGGAACACAGATCCAGCTTACCAAGGAATGAAGGAACGTGTAGAGAAGATGGCAGTGGTTAACGATTGCACAGAAAGAGGAGTTGCGCTCATTAAGGCTTTCAACAGCACAATCACGAAGGATGAGGCGCAAAAGCAGTACCTTCTCCGCGCAGTCGCTCAGAACCGCAAGGAATTCAAAGAGCCGACTAAAACTGGTCTCAAGAAGACCTAAAGATCTTCAACTGTGTGCATTATTTGTTCCGCTGTTATAATTTCATAATATATTAATATAATATATATATATATATATATATATATATATATATATATATATATATATATTGTTACCGTGCCGGGTGACCAAGGCTGTCATACAATATTGCCGACCAAATTAAACCAAAAACCCCGGCAACGGTATCTCGGGATGGGTTACCTTAATACCAGAAGACAACAGGTGCAAGACTAAGGAACAATAAACAGACGCCTTTAAAAATAAACCTTATAATTATAATTAGAGTGAAATATATAAACATATTTACATCAGAAAAACTTAAAAGAGCAAAAAAGACGTTCAATGATTAATACAAACTTGTTCCATAAATTAGAACAAAATGTTCAAATTCCCAAACCAATAATTCAGTTTAATCCTAACGCAGAACCCAATTACCAAAATGATAATACGAAAATTATTCACAAATACCAAATTAATTCATAAATCCCCAACTCAATTCATAAACAAATTCAATGAAAGCATAACAGTACACAAACACTGGCTAAATAAATGTTTTCTTTTTTTTTGTTGTTAACGCACGCCAGACCACTTCCAGCAGGTCTGCCAAGGTCTAGACCAAATAGAGTCTTTATACGGCTAAACACCTCGTTGGTAGCCCACTACAAACTCCTGTGCCGTCGGCCAGTCCTTCGCTGCCGAACGTGCCTAAGAACGTGCACCAGGTAATCTGTTGCAGCTGGAAAATGGCCTGAGGATGACAGACGGCCAATCCGCAATGTCAAACGCTGGGGGTGTGGTAGGCCTCCCCACACTCAGTGATGGGCAGTATCTAGATACATGTATCGCCGATACGTATCGATCGATACTTTTGTATCGGTATCGGTATCGCTTTAGCTACTTGACAAAAGTATCGATTTATCGGTATCGCTAAGGTCAATTTTCTTAAATATATCGAAAAAAATCGATACTTCGATACGTCGATACATTAATAAGAATTTTTAAATATTTAAATAGATGTTATAATATGACACTACTGAGTTATATTTATGAATATACATAAATAATAATATTATTAAATATTTATTTAATGACAGTACTACTCTACTGGTCACGTCACACAGTACGGCGCAACGTTTAAACACGTTTGTACTTGTGTTATTGAGATTAATTAACCATAATATAGAAACATTGTTAGCTGTAGAGAAGAAGCTAGAGCGTTTGAATTCGGAGGCATTGCGTCATTGTCAGCCACTTCTCAATGCAGTCACAGTAGGGTTCACTAAGCGGTTTGAAAAGTTTCTGTGCCTTGATGCGTCGCATGAGTGTAAAGCAGCAATACTGGCATCGTCTTCAAATCCTCTGTTCAAGTTAAAGTGGATGACAATAAAAGGCAAATTTAATACTAACATTGTCAAAAAGAGGGTTCAAGAAATGTTGGTTAATGCTGTTAAGAGCCTCAGCGAGCAACCCCCCAGCAACAACTAAGTGATGCTGCATCTGACGGAAGTGCAGATGATTTCTTCTGTTATGAGTCTGCTTCCACTAATGTCTCTGCAACCCAAGATTCCACTGAGATGGAAGTTTTACAGTATCTGGGTGACGGAAGTCATTCTCTCCAATCTCTGAGGCAGTACCCAGGAATTCTACGGGTCTTCCTGAAGTATAACACACCACTACCATCCTCTGCTCCTGTAGAACGGTTGTTTAGTTTGGCTGGTCACATTCACGCTCCAAAAAGGAATAGACTGTCTGACCAGATGTTTAGCCAGCTGGTATTTTTGAAGGGTAATAGTAATTACTTTTAATTGTTAGTGTAATATTTTCAGTCATTCATGTATCCTACAAAATTAAAACATACTTTCATTAAATAAAGCAATTGTTTTTATTTACATCTATAAAACCCATTAAAATGTCGTTGATTTTACTTACAGTGCGTACAAATTACTAGTATAAACAATAATATCTAATACCTACATATTAAATGAATAATTATAAAAATGTACCGGCGATACATGTATCGGTATCGGTATCGCTTAAGACATCTAGAAAGTATCGGCGTATCGGTATCGCCTAAGACGTTCTTCATGTATCGATGTATCGGTATCGCTTTAGCGATTTTCATGTATCGATGCCCATCACTGCCCACACTTGACCATATATAGTCGACGAAACCCGAACCTGACCTTTGACTCAACCAGAAGGAAAGTACCGATACCCACAAACTTGGGCCGAGACGCCTCACTCCTCCGCTCCGGCGGTAACCTTGGCAATCAACCCTTAAATTATGCTCCACTTTTCTTAAAGATTTACAGAAAACCAAAATCTCTCACATTTCTCTGACCATAAATACTTTCTATGCCACCCGACCAAAAAACAATGCCAAGATTCCACCAGAGCAGAGTAAAGCTCTGCACGAAACTTCTAGAAGGTTTTTACCAACCACCCACCTATACATTGACCCCAATAATTAATTTTTACACATTACGCAATACATGAAAAACAAAAATACCTTATAAAATATCTTTAACACTTGCGTTTCAACTTACCATACATATCACATAGCAACTATACCAAAAATTTCCCTAAATAGTTACAATACATAGTTAATAGAACTAATAGAACCCCCCCCCCCAAATATACAAAATACAAAAATTAAAAAATAATACATTTACAAACAATGGAAAAATTATCAACACTGTTACAATATATATATATATATATGTTAACCCCTCCTTTTATGGCCTTGAGTCGGTTCGGATCGACGGGGGTTCTAGTTACGGAGGCAAGCAACGGATATTTCTTCTATATACTTTTCTTCTATAACTTTCTAATTCTTTTCTCTCGCTTTATGGGGTCGACACTCTGTTAATTCTTTTCTTTCAATAATACTCTGATACTTCTACTTTACTGACAAAATTCCTCTGAAGATAGCCCAACTCGAGGGGGAAAATAAAAAGTTTCGCTTGCTGTGATTTACTTCTTAAAAATATACAGGTACTGCTCTGAATTTACAGGGGTAGAGGTTCGACCTCTTTCGACCATAGCTCAGGCCGGAATCTAAAAATATTAAGGAGGCAAGGGGCCTCTGCCCCCTCCCCGCAGCGAGGCTGCTAACAAGGGGAGTCTCTTAGCAGTGACCAAAGCAGAGAGCCGTAATGAAGTGTCCTTCATTTTACAAATACATGTATAATATATGCCTGAATGTTGGGGGATGGCAGTTGGAGGTTAAGTTTCCCCCCTTTTAAACACGATCAGATGTTTTGAAAGATTCCAAATAAAAAAAAAATAAATAAAAAATAAAAACTAATCTTTTTTTTTTTGCCAAATCTTCATTTCTGAAGGCGATATCATTTCATATTAGTACATAAGTACAATTGAAGTACACGACTGAGTACATTTTCGTTTGGGTTTATTACAATTATGATTGTGATTATGGATTAATTCCCATTCGCTTATGATTGTCCCTTACAGTTCTATTAAAGTACATTCTTACATTATATATAAAGTCATTACATTCAATTATAGTTTCGTTGAAGTACATTACGTCGTTTACCATTCTTACAGTGTTTTTATATATTTATATATGGTTATATTATATGGTTAGATTATATGGTTAGATTATATATGGTTATTATATATGGTTATTATATATGGTTATTAGTACAACACAAGTACATGAGACATGACAAGATAATTTATATACAACATAATATGTTATATTACATTATAATATGTTATAAATTTGGATCAGAGCGAAAGATGTTGTTTATCTTAGAAACGTTTAATTCTGCTGATTCGCGAATTCGACCACTCAACTACTGTAAGCCTAATGAATGTCTTGTGAGGGGTGAACGCACATGTACTTAATACAATAGGTTGTGTGCGTAATATAGAGACGCGTAAAATATGGACTGATAGGTTGATAGGTATCAGTAGACAATAGGTAGGAAACAACATAAATAATGATGTATAGAGAATGAAGTTTTTTTCTTTTTATTATTATTATTATTATTATTATTATTATTATTAAAGAATTTACCATACATTCAATACGGAAGATGTCCAAATACTAAACACGTGATTCAGTGTTCAAGGTATGGAAAACGTGAAGAGAATTAAGTTACTTTATGACGTCATAGTTATTGAATTTGTACGTATAATACAAATCATTATTAGGAAGATTTACAAGAACGAATTAGAGACAAAGAGTGGGTATTAATGACTAAGAAGTACAACTACGGGTTCCAATCCTGTTATATGCAATGTGTATGCATAATCTAGGGACGAGGGTGAGATGCAAGACAATCATAATTAATTAATAACTTCTATAACAAATGAAAAATGGATACGACTAAACCATAGATATGGTAGATCGTAGGGTTGTGACACGAACAAAAATAGGAAGCTACAAGTAAAATTATTATCCAAACTCGCGTTAAGCGATTTTGGTTCTTATGTAAAAATGAATATTGATTATTCATTTCATTTTTACATTGCTCTCCCCTTTAAAAAAATGATATTTATACAATAATCTAATAGGGTACCATTAATACAATACAAATGAGAAAATAACATCCTAACTACTACAAGTTAGATGACGAATTTTTCTTTACATTACAAATTTTTATACAGAACAAGTGAGTTCGGTGGTTGCGTACAATGGAGAGTAATCAAATCTTTAAAATGACACTTGCTTATAAAATATAAAAAATTCAAAGATTAATACTTTAATTTATGTAAACAGAATAAAAGGATTAATACATTAATTTGGACAAACAATTAAGTTAGACAAAGAATGATATTGTTAATTTAAAAAAAAAAATTCTGTGGAGAAAATTACATACATAATGAATAGTAGGTAAAAGGGAAAAATATAAATTATTTTCCAAAGTTACCCTGATCGTGCAGTCTATAACTAATTTTATTGACTATTGTAGGTAAAAAATCGAATTACGTAATGGATGATGTATAGACCTGTGGTCTAGTGTGTATTTGTGTGTATTAGATACAAAGTGTGTATCTTATAACTTTGAGGGACAGATTAGCTGAGAGGATTTTTAAATTAACTAAATAAACGCCTGAGCAAAAATTTATATATAGTAAGCAAAAATGCGTAGGACTATATAAATAGCATAGTTAGCACTTACACGCTATGAAATAGTTTATTGTGACATCCAATGATTTTAGCATAAGGTTTGTATATATATATATATACAGGGCGTCCCAAAAAAATGTATACACACTTTAAATAATTATATAGGCAGTGTTTATTAAAATACATTTCATTTTCAAAATGTAATAGAATCTACAGACATTATTTAATTGTTTTGTCAACGCCTGTTTTCAAACTGACGTCCGTTCTGGTCCAGGCACTGCTGATAACGCGAAGCAATGGAATCGCAAACATCACGAAACATTTCGTTTGGTATTTGTGTGCATTCTCGTTCAATGGCTGCTCTCAATTCAGCGACTGTTGCAGGTTTTATAGCGTAGACTTTGTCTTTTAAGTATCCCCATAAAAAAAAGTCTAGTGGTGTGAGGTCTGGTGAACGCGGAGGGTATTCTACGAAACCCCTTCGTCCAATCCACATCCACATCGTGCCAAGTACCACTCGCAATACTCCACTCTTCGGTCCGGATCATCTTCATTAATAGCATGGACTAATCTTGGAATGTAACTTTTCCATTGACAGCGCTTCAAAATGCGTTGGACAGACGATTCTGAAATTCCTACCTCACGACTCGCTTGCCGCACAGATTTTCTTGGACTTTGGTGATACGTTTCCAGTACTCTTTCTTGCTTTGTGGGGCTTGTCGATGTCCGTGGTCTTCCGGAACGCTTCTTGTGGACATTCTGAACAGTTCCATCGGCTTCAAACTTATCTCTAATTCGAGTGATGGTAAGTCGCGTTGGTGGATCTGTTTGAAACTCCCTCCTAAACTGTCTTTGCACTTCAACTGCGTTTTCACACTTCCAGTAGCATTTTAGAATGAATTTCCTTTGTTCAAAGCTTAGTCTGACTGCCATTATTAATTCTAATGGGTTTAACTTGGAAAGAAAGAAACATCAATTGAGCTATCAGCTGTTAAAGTGTGTATACATTTTTTTGGGACGCCCTGTATATATATATATATATATATATATATATATATATATATAGTGCGCATACATGCGTGTGTATGTGTAGGGATGTGGGAGGTTTTTGAATTAACAAAGTTTAAAAATAATGTATAATAATTTAAGATGGGGTTAGGGTTATAAAATCTTTTAAGTTTAAGTCAGTTATTGTTATTATTATTATCATTGTTATTATTATTATTATAAAATCCTTTAAGTTCAAGGTAGTATTTAAGTATTTAATTAAATCAGTTACACGTATTAAGGTAATAAAAAGAAATGTACTTAGATGACCTTACAATTAATGAAAGTAAATCTAGCGGTATTAAAAATTAAATTTTGAAGGTGGAATTAAATTCGACTAGTAACATTCGTAGTTATCTATGAACTATATAACCATTAACATTAACCAGAAGCATCCCTACGATAATTGAATTAAAAATATTTTGAATACAAATTAAAAATATAATCAATTATGCATTTCAACGAGCTAAATACAATTTTATAATATTCTAAAAAAAAAAAAAGTAAATCGAGCCATAGATGAGTTTCGGCCAAGAATAAAAAAGTTATTGAAATGGAAGGGAAGCATTTCGAACAATCTTTCTTTTAATAATTTCAATTAAATTTTACATTAAAAATTATTTTTATATAAAAAAAATATATTAAAAGGTTTAATAATTTTTGCATGTTAAGTAGAAAAATTATACTCTTTCGTTGAATGTTGATAGAATTTGAATTATTTGATTTTTTTTTTTTTTTTTTAATCTGAAAACTTGTTTGCATATAGACAAATACATCTGTTTTATTGTGTAGAAGTTTTATTAAAAATTAAATGACTGAAATTTAGGGTATGTGCGGTCATACGGGTAAATTTCCCAATCGTACAGAGCAGGATAAATTAGGTACATGATCGATTAATTGTTACGCTATTTCTGTCATCATATAATCAAAATAATTATAAAACTCGTTAAAAACTTTTGTAAAAACGGTTTTGGTCGACACTGGGTTCAACTGGGGTTGGGGTGTTAAAGTAAAAATAAAATAAAAAAACAAAGTTTGGAGTACTACATTCGGGGGAATTGAGTGACTAAGCGGGGGATATAAGTCTGAAATTGACAATACGTCTTTCGTGAGCACTTTGCTCTTTTTAAAAGATTGCTTGTCACACTACTTAGAACAAAAATTAAAAGAGTTCAAACAAAACGGAGGGACGGCATGTTCCTCATATACATTACAATGATTATCAAAGTCATTACAAACAATTGTAAAAACTGTTTTGGTTACAAACAATAAAATGTCATTTTACCTATATATTTATATACGCAACAATGGCATGAAAAGGGAAAGACAAATCGGTGAATTTCCTTCTTACAACAAAACAAAGAAAGGTTAACTAAAGACACAACCCGGTCAATTCAGGTTGAATTTAATTCTTAGATTACATTTTCTTAAATTAGATTCTCTTAAATTACAAAGAAAAAGTTGAATTCAATTGACTGCATTGAAATGACTTGGGACTTCAAAACTAACTTCTTCAAAACTAACTTCTTCAAAACTGGCTTCTTCAAAACTGGCTTCTTCAAAACTGGCTTCTTCAAAACTGGCTTCTTCAAAACTGGCTTCTTCAAAACTGGCTTCTTCAAAACTGACTTCTTCAAAACTGACTTCTTCAAAACTGACTTCTTCAAAACTGACTTCTTCAAAACTGACTTCTTCAAAACTGACTTCTTCAAAACTGGCTTCTTCAAAACTGTCTTCTTCAAAACTGTCTTCTTCAAAACTGGCTTCTTCAAAACTGGCTTCTGTAATCTCTGGGGCGGTTGTCCCTCTTGGATGCAACCTATTGACTTGACCTCTTATCAAGTATTTCTATAAATCTCTGGGGCGGTTGTCCCTTTTGGCGCAACCTTCTGACTTGACCTCTTATCAAGTATTTCTATAAATCTCTGGGGCGGTTGTCCCTTTTGGCGCAACCTTCTGACTTGACCTCTTATCAAGTATTTCTATAAATCTCTGGGGCGGTTGTCCCTTTTGGCGCAACCTTCTGACTTGACCTCTTATCAAGTATTTCTATAAATCTCTGGGGCGGTTGTCCCTTTTGGCGCAACCTTCTGACTTGACCTCTTATCAAGTATTTCTATAAATCTCTGGGGCGGTTGTCCCTTTTGGCGCAACCTTCTGACTTGACCTCTTATCAAGTATTTCTATAAATCTCTGGGGCGGTTGTCCCTTTTGGCGCAACCTTCTGACTTGACCTCTTATCAAGTATTTCTATAAATCTCTGGGGCGGTTGTCCCTTTTGGCGCAACCTTCTGACTTGACCTCTTATCAAGTATTTCTATAAATCTCTGGGGCGGTTGTCCCTTTTGGCGCAACCTTCTGACTTCAAAACTGACTTCAAAACTGACTTCAAAAATATGACTTCAAAAATATGACTTCAAAAATATGACTTCAAAAATATGACTTCAAAACTATGACTTCAAAACTATGACTTCCAAAAAAATGACTTCCAAAAAAATGACTTCCAAATGACTTGCAACTTATTTGCAACTAAAACTGACTTCAAAACTGACTTGCAACTTCTTTGCAACGAAAACTGACTTCAAAACTGACTTCAAAAAATGACTTCAAAAAATTGACTTCAAGTATCTCTCTAAATCTATAAACTCTCTATAAACTCTCTATAAACTCTCTGTAAACTCACTCTCTTAATTTTGCAAGTCAATTCAATTCAATAATTTGAAAAAAATTTGCAAACAAAAATATAAAATGTAAACAACATTTCACTCGAATGTACACGAAGGTACGATACTATTATGTTTGGTACATAAAATAAAATTATTCTATACTGAATATAACAGTGAAATTAACTCTCTTGAAATTAACTCTCTTGAAATTAACTCTCTTGAAATTAACTCTCTTGAAATTAACTCTCTTGAAATTAACTTCTCTTACATTTAACTTCTCTTACATTTAACTTCTCTTACATTTAACTTCTCTTACATTTAACTTCTCTTACATTTAACTTCTCTTAGTAATTTTCACAGAAGTTAAATGTGTTTCACTAAAAAAAAATGTATCACTGGTGTCTGAAGTGTTCACTGTGTTTCTTGTAAATTCTGACTTGATACTAAATATTAACTGTTAATAGTACTGACTTTTCAAATGTTTACAAATTACTTAAAAAAACAACTCTGTACTTAACAAAAATTTCTGGGGCGAAGTCCTTAGAGACGTGTCCTGAAGACGTGTCTTGCTGGCTACTTCTTCTTGGATGAAAACTAGGCGTGGAGAACTTGGAGTCGTGACACACCGGTTCA
Source organism: Bathynomus jamesi (assembly GCA_023014485.1). Lineage (NCBI taxonomy): Eukaryota > Metazoa > Arthropoda > Malacostraca > Isopoda > Cirolanidae > Bathynomus > Bathynomus jamesi. The sequence goes on along the minus strand of JAJOZX010002966.1, from coordinate 384,675 downwards.
AGGGTGGATGTTACGAACTGGAAGTCGTGACACGCCGGTCAAATGGTTTTATCCAGATGCAGGGTAATTTCTATCTTGGCCAGAGAGTGGCCACTTGTTAAAATCTTCTTGTTAAAAATCTTCTTGTTAAAAATCTTCTTGTTAAAAATCTTCTTGTTAAAAATCTTCTTGTTAAAAATCTTCTTCTTATCCTGGTAAAGGGTCGCCAGTCTGGTAACCCCTCCTTTTATGGCCCTGAGTCGGTTCGGATCGACGGGGGTTCTAGTTACGGAGGCAAGCAACGGATATTTCTTCTATATACTTTTCTTCTATAACTTTCTAATTCTTTTCTCTCGCTTTATGGGGTCGACACTCTGTTAATTCTTTTCTTTCAATAATACTCTGATACTTCTACTTTACTGACTAAATTCCTCTGAAGATAGCCCAACTCGAGGGGGAAAATAAAAAGTTTCGCTTGCTGTGATTTACTTCTTAAAAATATACAGGTACTGCTCTGAATTTACAGGGGTAGGGGTTCGACCTCTTTCGACCATAGCTCAGGCCGGAATCTAAAAATATTAAGGAGGCAAGGGGCCTCTTCCCCCTCCCCGCAGCGAGGCTGCTAACAAGGGGAGTCTCTTAGCAGTGACCAAAGCAGAGAGCCGTAATGAAGTGTCCTTCATTTTACAAATACATGTATAATATATGCCTGAATGTTGGGGGATGGCAGTTGGAGGTTAAGTTTCCCCCCTTTTAAACACGATCAGATGTTTTGAAAGATTCCAAATAAAAAAAATAAATAAATAAATAAAAATAAAAACTAATCTTATTTTTTTTTGCCAAATCTTCATTTCTGAAGGCGATATCATTTCATATTAGTACATAAGTACAATTGAAGTACACGACTGAGTACATTTTCGTTTGGGTTTATTACAATTATGATTGTGATTATGGATTAATTCCCATTCGCTTATGATTGTCCCTTACAGTTCTATTAAAGTACATTCTTACATTATATATAAAGTCATTACATTCAATTATAGTTTCGTTGAAGTACATTACGTCGTTTACCATTCTTACAGTGTTTTTATATATTTATATATGGTTATATTATATGGTTAGATTATATGGTTAGATTATATATGGTTATTATATATGGTTATTATATATGGTTATTAGTACAACACAAGTACATGAGACATGACAAGATAATTTATATACAACATAATATGTTATATTACATTATAATATGTTATAAATTTGGATCAGAGCGAAAGATGTTGTTTATCTTAGAAACGTTCAATTCTGCTGATTCGCGAATTCGACCACTCAACTACTGTAAGCCTAATGAATGTCTTGTGAGGGGTGAACGCACATGTACGTAATACAATAGGTTGTGTGCGTAATATAGAGACGCGTAAAATATGGACTGATAGGTTGATAGGTATCAGTAGACAATAGGTAGGAAACAACATAAATAATGATGTATAGAGAATGAAGTTTTTTTCTTTTTATTATTATTATTATTATTATTATTATTATTATTAAAGAATTTACCATACATTCAATACGGAAGATGTCCAAATACTAAACACGTGATTCAGTGTTCAAGGTATGGAAAACGTGAAGAGAATTAAGTTACTTTATGACGTCATAGTTATTGAATTTGTACGTATAATACAAATCATTATTAGGAAGATTTACAAGAACGAATTAGAGACAAAGAGTGGGTATTAATGACTAAGAAGTACAACTACGGGTTCCAATCCTGTTATATGCAATGTGTATGCATAATCTATGGACGAGGGTGAGATGCAAGACAATCATAATTAATTAATAACTTCTATAACAAATGAAAAATGGATACGACTAAACCATAGATATGGTAGATCGTAGGGTTGTGACACGAACAAAAATAGGAAGCTACAAGTAAAATTATTATCCAAACTCGCGTTAAGCGATTTTGGTTCTTATGTAAAAATGAATATTGATTATTCATTTCATTTTTACATATATATATATATATATATATATATATATATAATATATATATATATATATATATATATATATATATATAATATAGTCATAAATTGTCAAGTCATTATTACCCTTGTTCAATAAATGTTCGTCATAAATTGTCAAGTCATTATTCAAATTGTTTCATTTTGAGCGAGTGCATAAAAAGGTCCTAGAGCAAAGATAATTGGCACGTTTATTCTTGTGTGGGTATAGAATAAAGGCAGATGTGACCGAATTTAAAATTCCAAAAAACGCTGTTGTGGACCACCCTAATATATATAACCTTACCTTACAACCTTACAAAGGTTCCACGTGATGATTTCTCATTTCGCGAAGGTCAAGCGTGTCGCCCCTCCTCTCGAGTTGGCCTGGTGAAGTAGTGAGTTGGATTCTTGCGCTCTCCACCTCACATAGCCAGGTACGCCCGGCTCATCGGGGATTGTTCTGAGCCAGGCGTCAAGTCTTCTTTTGAAGATTTCCACTGCAACTCCCTTCGTGTTTTTTAGGTCTTTGGGCAGCTGATTAAATAGTTTTGGTCCTCTCACTACAAAACTATTTTCTTTCAGGGTTAAGGATGTTCCCTGTTTCGCCTTCAATTTGGGAATACGACACAGTCTACCGTTTCTACCTTCCACCGTTGTTTGGGGAGTTATGGGATTCAGAGTAAGATTAGGGACTAGTTTCTCCATTATTTTCCAAGTGTAAATAATGGTGTATCTCTCTCTTCTCCTTTCCAGTGAATATAGGTTTAGTTCTCGTAACCTTTCCGAGTAATTTAGTTCTTTGCACCCATTGATCTTGGCTGTGAAACTTCTTTGAATCCCCTCCAGCTGTCTAATGTCTTCTTTTTTATATGGGGATGTTAGGACCGAGCAGTATTCCAGTTTGGGTATTATCAGGGTTTTCAGTAGGGGGATCATTACATTCCTATCCCTTCGTTTAAAAGTTCTCAATATCAGACCCGTTATTCTCTTTGCTCTGTTTACTGCTATCTTATTTTGTGTTTCAAATTTCGCATCATCTGTCATTACAACCCCTAAATCTTTTGCTCTGGAATTTCTCTGGACTTCCTGTCCATTTGGGGTATAATATTCCATGGACTTTAGGTCTTCTCTTTTTCCGTACCGTAATAGCTGAAATTTCTCCGTGTTAAACTTCATATTGTTGTCTTCCGTCCACTTGTAAATTTTGTTTATGTCGGTTTGTAGAGATCCTATGTCTTCTGGTTTTCGTATTTTTCTACTGATCTTTGTGTCATCTGCAAAGGATGTTACTGTGCTGTCTCTGGTAACGTCCTCATCTATGTCAGTTAGCATGATTATGAAGAGTAGTGGAGCTAATACCGTTCCTTGTGGTACTGAGCTGAGGACCTCTGATTCTGATGAAGATACTTCTTGTACTGTAACGACTTGCCTCCGCTCACTAAGGAAATTATATATCCATTTCCCTACTTTTCCTGTTATTCCCATATATTTCAGTTTATGTATTATGATTCCATGGTCACACTTGTCGAACGCTTTAGCAAAGTCTGTGTATAGTACATCATAGTTTTCATTACTTTCAAGTGAATCAATAATGTTGTTGTAGTGTTCCATTAGTTGTGACAGGCATGATCTGCCTGACCGAAACCCGTGTTGGTTATCATTGAATTTTTTCTGAGTTTCCAAAAAGTCATAGATTTTCTGTCTAACAATTCTTTCAAATATTTTGGTGAGATGAGATGTAAGCGACACTGGCCTATAGTTTTGGCCTCGGATCGATCTCCTCCTTTATATATTGGGACGATGTTCGCGCTCTTCAGGATGCCCGGTATTTCTCCCGTGTTTAATGATCGTCTCCATATCCAGTATAGGGGCTCAGCGATTGCATTCTTGCAGTTTTTGATCAGTGTGGCATTCCATTTATCCGGTCCTGCCGCTGAGTGTGTTTTTAGTTTCCCTATGACTTGTGCAATATCCTCCGGCGTAAAGTCGAAATCCGTTATACTTTCCCCTTGTGGTTCTTCTTCAAAGAACGCGTTTCTATCGCATATCAGTTTGTCAGTTTTTGGGATACTGAAAGATGATTCATACTGAGCTTTTAATATTTCAGCTACTTCTGTTAGATCATCAGATAAATCACTATTCTCATTTTTTAAAGGCCCGATAGTCGCATAGTTTTTCGACTTTCTTTTTGCGAAATTATAGAAGTACTTTGAGTTAGCCTTTATCGCTTCGATAGCGTCATCTTCTTCTTTTTCTGTATGCTTCTCGATTAGTTCCTCTATGACGACATCGATACTTTGCAGTTTATCATTTAATATTTTTCTGATGTTATCTTTACAATTACTTAATTTTGCAGTCACTCTTTTTCTCTTTCGGAACAATGCCCTCTTTTGTCTTTCGAACCTGCTTCTCTTTCCTCTTTGTTGTATCTTTGGGACGTGTTTTTCCACAATTTCTAACGTCTTCTCCTCTAACGTCATTAGCATCTCTTCCGTTGTCTTGGCCTCGAAAATGGTTTTCCAATCTATTACTTCCATGCTGGATGTCACCTCTTCCCAGTTTATAGCTTTGGAGTGAAAATTAAAAATTTCGAATTTGCTTCTTTCTGTTGTGCGTGTTCTTTCCTTTCCTGTTGCCTTTATATTAGTTGTTATTTCAATGATGTTGTGGTCTGATATCCTAGTTGGGGATATTTCCACATTATCAATTAAATTACTGTTGTTTGTGAATACCAAATCTAGGCAGTTGTTTTTTCTTGTGTTTTCTGTTATTTCTTGCGTTAACATAAATTCATCAGCTAAAGCTAGTAGCTCATATATATATATATTACACACATTTTAACTGCAAACAACACACAGTGTAATTAATGTAAAGAACGACGCTTGTGTAGAAGAGCGTTCCGCACAAGATGAGGAGGGAGAACAAACAAATGAAAATTGAGGCACCACCCGGGAATCGAACCCGGGATCATCCGATTGCCGGTCAGATATGCTATCCATGCTATCCACTACACCATGGACCTCGCTCAATCAGAAGTCGTAATTCTCCTACATACGAGCAGAAACCAATGCCCTGAGGGGGCACCTTCGCATGCCGTACATATATACATTTTAACTGCAAACAACACACCTAATTAATGTAAAGAACGACGCTTGTGTAGAAGAGCGTTCCGCACAAGATGAGGAGGGAGAACGAACAAATGAAAAATGAGGCACCACCCGGGAATCGCAATCGGATGATCCCTGGTTCGATTCCCGGGTGGTGCCTCATTTTTCATTTGTTCGTTCTCCCTCTTCATCTTGTGCGGAACGCTCTTCTACACAAGCGTCGTTCTTTACATATATATATATATATATATATATATATATATATATATATATATATATATATATATAAATAAAATATATATATATATATATATATATATATATATATATATATATATATATATATATATATATATATATATATATATATATATATATGAAAAAGATTTAGGAGTTATAGTCACTGGTGATTTAAAAGGGGCGAAACAAAGTACGGCAGCGGTCAATAAAGCGAACAAAGTGCTAAGTTTTATAGCTCGGAATTTTGAGTATAAATCGCGCGATATTATTGTTCCTCTTTATAAATCATTAGTTAGACCCCATCTGGAGTACGCGATTCAATTTTGGAATCCGCATATGCAAAAAAGATATAGATAAAATCGAAAGAGTTCAAACACGAGCAACTAAGATGATTCCGTAGCTTAGGTCGAAGTCGTACGAGGATAGGCATAAGGAGTTAAAATTGACTACACTCGAGACTAGGAGGCTAAGGGGTGATCTAATCCAGGTTTTTAAAATTATGAATGGGTTCAATAACGTAGATAGATATAGCTTTTACGAAATATCTCAATATAATAGGACCAGAAATAACGGGTGTAAGGTGACAAGTAGAAGGTTCGAGACAGCAGTTGCCAAAAACTCTTTTACGCATAGAATAGTTAATAGCTTGAATAGTTTGCCGGCAGAAGTAATTAGTAGCACGTCTATAAACATGTTTAAAAATCGATTAGACGCATATGTTGATAGATTGGGTATAATTTAAGGTAGTAAAATTAAGGCCTTGTGGTTCGGAACACATAAAATTGTAGGTCCTCTCCGCCACTACGGAAGACATGCACAATACACAATTACAAAAACAGTTAGGTAGACCAGCCATGAGTGGATCCTAGGGTCTTTGTTGGTCTGAAACATTATAACATTGTAACATATAATATATATACAGTGGACCCCCTAGTTACGAGGGGTTCGACTAACGAAATTTCGACATACGAGGCGACCTCAATGTTAAAATCTGGTTCGAGTTCCGAGAAAATTTGCGACCTACGAGTGGCAAGCGAGAACATTATCATGTCGGATGACTCCCCCTCTAAGCAGTGACCCGTCCCTGCTGTTTCCGGCCTGACCTCAGATGACGACTATGCATGGATTTGGATTTTCGACACGGATTTTTACTTAGTACCGTACACCAACTTTAACTCAAGGTAGGGTAAGTACTGCACACAAATTATTTTATTAATTTTTATTAACTAATATATACACTGTACTGTACACATATTATGTATCTTATTAATTTTTATTAAATATACATACAGTATATGCATATTTATTAAGAAATAGGGAGGAAATTTGGGATTTGGAACGGATTAGGCCATTTACATGTTAAACACGGTCCGACATACGAAATTTTCTACTAACGAGCGTTTGACTGGAACGGATTGTCCTCGTAACTCGGGGGTCCACTGTATATAATTTTGATTATATATATATATATATATATATATATATATGTATATATATATATATTCTGTATATATATTATATAATATATATATATATATATATATATATATATATATACACACACACACACACATATATGTATGTTAATCACTCCGTCTTTTATGGCCTTGGTTGGTCCGAAGTCGAAGGGGGTTCTGGTTAGGAGGCAGCAATGGATGTTACTCACAATAGTTTCTTCTATACTACTCTCCGATTTCTTCTTATAGTGGATCGGAGGATTCTGTGAAAACTTACTAAATTATCTGACGGTTATGGCAAACAAGGGCAGTCGATGACCCTGATTTTGTTTCTGCAATCGGTTTTCTTGAGAAACCTAATCTGACCTAACCTGACCTAACCTGACCTGACCTAACCTAACCTAACCTAACTTAACCTGACCTAATCGAGTTTCTTATACTATTGTTTTTTGCAAGATATCGCACTAATTCTTGACATGAGTGATGTTTGTATTAATTTGAAGTGTCTATGTGAATTTGTATGGCGTAAGCGCCACACCAGCTCGGACTTATTCAAAAAGATGTTGGAGTGTATTGCGTCGTTTCAGTAAGTAAATTATTTTTCTCTACTTTATTGACTGAGTTCTCGAACGAGAGCACGGCTCGAAGGAAAAGATAAAAAACTTTCTTTTACTGTAATTTATTGCTAAAATGTAGAGGCAATGCTCAGTCTCTAAGTTTAATTTACAGGGGCAGGGGTTCGACCTCTTTCGACCATGGCTCAGGCAGGAATTTAAAAGTGCGGAGGCGAGGGCCTCCTCAAGGAGGGCTCCTCCTCGCTCAAAGGCTGCTAACAAGGGAGTGTCTCTTATTTTACAAATACAAGCATCATATAAGTCTAAATGTTGGGGGAGTGCAGTTGAAGGTTAAGTTGCTCCCCGTTTCATGGAGATCTACGTTAAGCCTAATTTTAAACACATGATCAGAATTTTGAAAGATTCCAAAATAAAACGAAAAAAAAAAAAAAAAAAAAATAATAATCACAATATCGCCGAGTATGCATTCCTAAATGGCGACAATTTCGGAGTAGTATATTGAGTACAATCTAAGTACATTATTAAGTACATTGTAATTTTGGTTTACTAAAACTATGATTATAATTACGAATTTATTCACATTCACTTATTATCGTCAATTACAGTTTCATTAAAGTACATTAATTACATCATATTAAATAATTACAGTTAATTATAGTTTCATTAAAGTACATCAATTATATTATATTAAAATATTACAGTTAATTACAATTAAACAGTTAACTATAGCTTTGTTTTGTTTTTACACTATTTCATATTTACAAACAATTAAGATGTTAGGAATATAACACAAAGTACATGGGCACATACGGTATATATATCTATATATATAACATAACACATATAATAATGTTTTATAAATTAGAAGCAACAAGAGAGAAGATTTTCACCTCAGAAGAATTCGCTTTTGCTGCTGTCAGCGGAATTCGAACACTCGTATAAGCATTTATGAATATTTTGCGAGAAGTTAAATAATTAAAAGAAAAAGTAAAAAGAATACATATGGACGTATCTACATGTACGTAACTATGTACGTAATCATGATCATCAGGGGACATGTACGAATGCACAAAGTATTGTACACATATTGGTAGTCGCACAATAGGTTGACAATAGGTAGACAATAGGTAGATGAATGAATAATTAATAAAATTAACAAAAGATAAAGGTCAAGAAAGGACATGGATGTATGAATGAACAACATATAAATAATGACGTATTGAATGTAAAGTTTTTATTATTATGTTAAAGAATTTACCATACATTGTATACTATAGATATGATGAAGGGAAATTAATGACGGGAAAATGTGAAGTGAATTAAGCTACTTTATGACCTCATAGTTATTCAAATTATGCCATACGTCAATTCATAATTAATACGCCATAGATATTTAACTTGTACGTACAGTACAAGTCATTATTGTGAGAATTTAGAAAAGATGAATTAGAGAAATACAGTAATGAATAAAGAAGTACAAACAAGGATTCAAATCATGCCACATGCAATATGTATGCATAATCTAATAAAATTTAGGGATGAGGGTTAGATGCAAGACAACCATAATTAATTATAATAAATTCTCTACCAAATGAAAAATGGAAATATGGATACGACTAAACCATAGAAATGGTAGGTCGCATGGTTGTGCCACTGAAAAAAAAATAGAAAGCAGAAATCGAAATTCTATCCAAACTCGCATCAGGCGACTTTGGTTCCTCATGTAAAAATGAACATTGGAACATAAAAACCATACAAACATAAGTACTGTATGAAGACAATGAATATAAAGATCCATATAAGGATTATATAATGATTATATAGGAATTATTCATTGTTCATTTTTAAAGGGCTCTTCCCCTAAAATGATATTTTCACTAATAACAAATTTATATTCCCCTTAAATGACATTTTTTATAATCACAAATTTATATACCGCACGTGAGTTAGGGTGTTGAAGTACAATGCACAGTAATAAAATCTTTAACATGACACTTGCTTAGAGAGTTATTATAAAATATAAAAAAATCAAAGATTAATACTTTAATTTATGCAAACAGAATAAAAGGAATAATGTATTAATTTAGATTAGACAAACAATTAAGTTAGACAACCAATGTTATTGTTAAATTTTTAACAAAATTCTATTTTCCTGTGGAAAAAAATACATACCTAATGAAGAGTAGGTAAAAGGAAAAAATTTAAATTTTAAAGTTCAGGAATATCCAAAGTTACCATGATCGTACAGTTAACAAACTGATTTTATTGACTAGTGTAGGTAAAAATCGAATTACGTAATGGATGATGTATAGACCTGTGGTCAAGTGTGTATTTATGTGTATTAGGTACAGAGTGTAAGTGGTTGGTTAAAATAACTTCATAAATGCATGGGCAAGATTATATATATTAAGCAACAATTATTAAGATTAAATAAATTCAGGATATGAATAGTGAATTTCCTTTCTAATAAGTATGCCAATGATTTCACGAGTGTTTCAGAGTGTGGGTGATTGTAATTGGTTAAAAGGGTAAGCAATATCCGTAGATTTTTGTAGTATTTATGTACGTAATGTTTGTGGAGAAATGTACACATTTGAACAAGTTTACATGCGTGTGTATGTATAGGGATTCGGAAGGTTTTCGAATTAACAAAGTTTAAAAATAATGTATAATAATTTAAAATGGGTTTAGGGTTATAAAATCTTTTAAGTTTAAGTCAATTATTATATTATTATTATTATTATTATAAAATCCTTTAAGGTCAAGGTTTAGTATTATTATTAAGTTCTAATACAGGTAGTATTAATGAGGATGTATTCGACTAGTAACATTTATAGCCATATATGAAGAGTATATAACCATTAACATTAACCAGAAGTATCAGTACGATAAATGAATTTTCATTTGACGATTTGACGGGGCAGTGATATTAGAATGGTGTAGCAGAATTATTAGAAGGGGAAAAATAGCGTTCTGGTATAGAGTGTCAAAATTGGCTATAATTTCGGTTGGTACCTCAACAGATGGTATAATAACAATTTAACGACAATTACTCACGATTAATTGAATAAAGAAAATGAAGAATACAAATTAAAATAGAAATCAATTATGCATTTTAATGAACTGAACATGGGGTTATAGGTTCCATATAATACTCTTAAAAATAAAAAACACAACTTAACATAAATTGAGGTTATGTTCCATAGTACCAAAAGTGGCTCCTGGTTGGCTTCTGGACCAACCTGGGTGAAAAGAAACAGATGGTTAGACTGTGGTTTGACTGGAGCCAAAGTAGTCAACCATGGTTGAACCATTTCCCTGGTTGACACTGGGTTCAACTGGAGTTGGGGGTATTGGAAAAAAAATAATAAAATTTGGAATACTGCATTCGGGGGAATTGAGATTGACCAATCGGGGAGATATGATGTCTGAAATTAACAATATGTCTTTTCGTGAGCACTTTTCTCTTTAGGAAAACGTTGACTGTCACACTGTTCAGAACAAAAATTAAAGGAGTTCAAACAAAACGGAGGGACGGCATGTTCCTCCCCCATAGTAATTTAAAAAGTCATTGGGACATGATCGATTAGTTACTACATTATTACTGTCATCATATACATCACAATAATTACAAAAATCGTTACAAACATTTGCAAAAACTGTTTTGGTGACAAACAATAAAATATATAATTTTACGTATATATTTATATACGCAACTACTGCATGCAAAAAAGACAGACGGTTGAATTAACGACACAAACCTGTCAATTCAGGTTGAATTAAATTCTCTTAAAGTCGCTTAAAGTAAATTCTCTTAAAGTCGCTTAAATTAAATTCTCTTAAATTCTCTTAAGTTAAATTCTCTTAAATTAAATTCTCTTAAATTAAATTCTCTTAAATTAAATTCTCTTAAATTCTCTTTTACAACAAAAAAAGGTTGAATTAAATTAACTGTACTGAACATGACTTCAACTTGACTTGAACTACAACTGATTTGGGACTGACTACAACTGACTTGGAACTGACTACAACTGACTTGGAACTGACTACAACTTACTTGGGACTGACTACAACTTACTTGGGACTGACCACAACTGACTTGGAACTGACTACAACTGACTTGGAACTGACTACAACTGACTTGGAACTGACTACAACTTACTTGGGACTGACTACAACTAACTTGAAACTGACTGACTGACTTAAACTGACTTGAAACTAACTGACTTACTGATTTGAAACTATCTGACTGACTGACTTGAAACTAACTGACTGACTGACTTGAAACTAACTGACTGATTTACTTGAAACTAACTGACTGACTTAAACTGACTGACTTAAACTGACTGACTTAAACTGACTGACTTAAACTGACTGACGTACGTGAACTGAATTAAACTGAATTACTGACTTGAACTGATATCAAGTATTTCTACAAATCTCTGAGGCTGTTGTCCCTCTGGATGCGATCTACTGACTTGAAGTGACTGAAAACTGACTTGGACTTCAAACTGACTGAAACTTCAAACTGACTTAAACTTCAAAGTGACTGAAAACTGTCTTGAGACTGACTGAAAACTGACTTAAACTTCAAAGTGACTGAAAACTGTCTTGAGACTGACTGAAAACTGACTGAAAACGGACTGAAACTGAAACTGACTGAAATTGACTGCACTCGAACTGCTATCAAGTGTCTCTATAAACTATAAATGCTCTCTTTCTTTATTATAATAATGCACAATAAATGCACAATAATTTCAAGTCAATTTAATTCAATAATTTGAAAAAAATTGTAAGCAAAAATAAAAAATGTAAACATTTCACTCGAATGTACGCGAAGGTACGGTAATATTATGTTTGGTACATAAAATAAACTTATTCTATGCTAACTTTAATAGTGAAAATTACTCTATTTCAATACAAAGAAATGTATCACTGGTGTAGTGAATGTTCACTGTGTTTCTTTTAAATTCTGGCTTGATACTAATTTATTAACTGTTAATAATACTGATTTTCAAATGTTTAGAGATTACTTTTAAAAAAAAGAGCTCCGTACCTAAGAAATTCCTACGGTGAAATCCTTGGAGACGTGTCTTGCTGGCTACTTGTTCCTGGATGAAGAATGGGCGTCGCCAGTTGTTCTATTTCCAGGGTCTGGGAGACTGGAAGAATCCTAACGCATGGGTCGTCAGTTGTTCTATTTCAAGTGTCTGGAAGACTGGAAGAATCCTGATGCAGGGGTCGCTAGTTTTGTTAATTCTTCTCTTTCTGTAGTCTTGGGTTGTCTCGATTTCCATTGTCTGGAAGACCCGAAGAATCCTGGATGCAGGGGTCGTCAGTTTCTTATCCTGGGGCAGGTTCGCCACTTTGTTAACCCCTCCGTCTTCTATGGCGTTGGTTGGTTCGAAGTCGACGTGGGTTCTGGTTAGGATGCAGCAACGGATTTGTTACTCACAATAGTTTCTTCTATACTACTCTCCGATTTCTTCTTATAGTGGATCGGAGGATTTTGTGAAAACTTACTAAATTATCTAACGGTTCACCGATTCTTCTTATAACGTATCGGGAAATTATTTTTCTCTACTTTATTGACTGAGTTCTCGGACGAGAGCATGGCTCGAAGGAAAAGATAAAAAAAACTATCTTTTACTGTAATTTACTGCTAAAATGTACAGGCAATGCTCAGCCTCTAAATTTAATTTACAGGGGAGCGGTTCGACCTCTTTCGACCATGGCTCAGGCCGGAATTTAAAAGGGCGGAGGCGAGGGCCTCCTCAAGGAGGGCTCCTCCTCGCTCAAAGGCTGCTAACAAGGGAGTGTCTCTTATTTTACAAATACAAGCATCATATAAGTCTAAATGTTGGGGGAGTGCAGTTGAAGGTTAAGTTCCCCCCCCCGTTTAATGGAGATCTACGTTAAGCCTAATTTTAAACACATGATCAGAATTTTGATAGATTCCAAAATAAAACGAAAAAAAAAAATAAAAATAAATAATAATCGCAATATCGCCGAGTATTCATTTCTAAATGGCGACAATTCCGGAGTAGTACATTGAATACAATCTAAGTACATTATTAAGTACATTGTAATTTTGGTTTACTAAAACTATGATTATAATTACGAATTTATTCACATTCACTTATTATCATCAATTACAGTTTCATTAAAGTACATCAATTATATTATATTAAAATATTACAGTTAATTACAAATAAACAGTTAACTATAGCTTTGCTTTGTTTTTAGAGTATTTCATATTTAGAGACAATTATCATGTTAGGAATATAACAAAAAGTACGTGGGCACATACCGTATATATATATATATATATATATATATATATAACACATAATAATGTTTTATAAATTAGAAGCAACAAGAGAGAATATTTTCACCTCAGAAGAACTCGCTTTTAGTGCTGTCAGCGGAATTCGAACACTCGTATAAGCATTTGTGAATATCTTGCGAGAAGTTAAATAATTAAAAGAAAAAGTAAAAAGAATACATATGGACATATTTACATGTACGTAATTATGTACGTAACCATGATCATCAGGGGACATGTACCAATGTACAAAGTATTGTACACATATTGGTAGTCGCACAATAGGTTGACAATAGGTAGACAATAGGTAGATGAATGAATAATTAATAAAATTAACAAAAGATAAAGGTCAAGAAAGGAAATGGATGTATGAATGAACAACATACAAATAATGACGTATTGCTGCGGTGGCGGCGTAGGCCGTAGTCCCCAAGTATCTGTTTTTCCAACCACCCAGCACCTTTTCACGTTTCTGGGTTCGGAATAGTCGAGAGACTGGGCAAAGATGTAATCTCCTCTGGTACCTAGGAAGGCCTCTCTGGTCAGTGGTTTATTTCCAGATTATTCAGGTCTGACTCGCACATTAACTGTAAAGGACTTCCCCTAGTGCAGGTGTCTCAATCTGACTCTCCACTGAGTAAGAGACCCAACCGCTCAGGGTCCAAGAAAGGGCTAGAATTCAAAGGTAGACCTAATAGAAGTAAACTACTTGTGTTTTTCTTTATTATATCTGAAATAAACAACTATTCAGTGTGACAGTATAAACATAACAAAAGGGCTGGCAATGAATCGTACTGGACAAAACACCTGGAGCCCCAATAACCCTTAGTGAGATTTGGCAGAAAGGATAGAAAACAAGTGGAAGACAAGTACCGGAAATGACTTGCACAGAATGTTAACCCTTGTCCCAGCCTAGCTACCCTCCAAACTTGACCCCCCTTTTATGACCTGAGTTCCAATTCCTTTATTGGCTGGCTAGTTAGTAGGGTTAGGGTTACAGGCCTGATTTCAGGGCATATCCAGTGGCCAACAATGGTTGACACAAACTGCGTAGCTCCCACTGGATGGGATCCACAATCCAAGCCTGATGAATCTGGACCACGCGAGTTGAATCCCAACTGGTTGCCTAGACAACACAAGATTATTAGTTACATGCACCAAGCACCATTAATCACAATAATAACAAAATAACAGGCAATTAACCACAAACATTAACCGGAATCATGACTTCATAATTGATCACTGGAAAACATAATTTACTCATGAAATCAAAGCACATAAATAATAAATAACCAACATAAAAATAATGACTATAAACATTGACAATTATGGCAAACCTATCTCACATGAGTTAATCAACCTATAATCAGTGCCAAACAAGCATGGGCAAAAACCTAACTCTGGAATAATATGACTGGTGACCTATAATAATGATAATTGGCACTCTAGCTAGTTACATGACAGGGTGGCAAACCTATCTATACTCAGTCACAGTTTCAACAACCTTTATATATGTCTACTCTTAATAATAATAATTAACCATGATAATGATGGTGAAATACAAATGACACCACCACAATAACTGGGAATAAAGATTATGAACAAATCTATTATACTCTAGCCAAGGATTACAAAGACCCGTACCTTTATAGGCTTTCCACACTTCCTTGGCTTCCAACAGGACACCTCAGTTTTGTAAATAATCTGGAGGTTAACACTAGGTTTTTATGAGCCTAACTGAACTCCTGCGGGAGAGAAAGACTTGTGAGAAGAACCAGATAGGACTTGAAAATTAGGGTGAGGTTTTTGTTTTGTGAAAAACTCCACAACTCCCAAAAAAAAAAGGAATTTGAAAATCAAGGGGGGTGTGTGAGAAACTTCACAACCCCCACATTCCTTCCCCCTAAGAAAAAAACCCTCTCACAATTCTTTCCTCCTTCATGGTCCCTAACAGGATAATGCATCTCTTGACAATCTAAACATGGGAGTATACATTATAAAAGTTATTGCATCAAAACCATGCTGACCCTCCCAGTTAGTTAACCTACACTTACATTAAAACTCATTAGTACCACAAATTATTACAGACTTATCTAATAACAATTGCTTTACTCAAACTGGCCAATTATAACAGAGGGAAAAACCATTTCATAACTAGGTCAACTTAGCCAAATGCCCAAATCTCTGGATTACAGTAATCCATTTGGTACCACTAACATCGTACATTAATTCCAAATATGTACATGGTAAATACTGGCAGTTTTTTATTTTTTTTTTTATTTTTTTTTTTAGCACCACTTTTGTTTCACTTAATCTACACATTGTTCACTGGTATCACCTCCTTGCTTCTGGCACAACCTACAGTTTCCACCCAGAAATCCTCCAACCCCCTTTTGGGTCACCACATTCACTGTTTTTTTTCTTGTTTGATTCACTTCACTGTCTCTATTTCCCTTGACACTGGATCAAGAGACCAGGACCCATAAATTTGACTGTAGTGTTCTTCCCACACTATACCATGGGGAAAATCTGGAAATCTGGCTAATAACCCCTTTGTTCCTCCACCACTCCAGCCAGGTGTATTCACTCAAATCATCTGGGAATTCAAGTTGGGAGTTTTTTTTTTTTTTTTAAATCAGAGTATCAGTAGGAACAGTGAAGAAGAAAAGAAGGAAACCAAATCAAGGCTAGAAGTGCCACCGTATTCTGGTCAAAGGAAACCAAATGAAAGAAAAGAATGGGCCAAATCTTCACTCTAACCCCCCCTTGTTCTTTTTTTTTCTTTTTCAAATGACTGGAATGTCAATTAGTAGCAAGTCAGTAGCATGCATCATCCCATATCTTTCCCTCAGAAGTTTATCCAGGCTGCTTACTCCCCTAGGGCAATTAATTATTGACCCCTTCAGAACAAAAGGTTCACTAACTACCCCTCCCCTGGTTATACACCCAAAATAAAGCAGAAATCAATGAATAATCCATTCTTACATCCCTTTCGAGTGCCGAGTACTTTGGGTATCCTCTCACAGGAAAGAAAACCCCAAATCTAGTTATCTTAGGGTGTATTTTACAACAGATTTACCCACAATACTTCACTTCAGTTTACTCTGTTGCCTCTGATTCTGTACTCAAGGGTCTGTGGTTGTACATTTGGTAATTCTGCCGGATTGCCACAGGAGCGTGTGAATGGCCGGTTGAGCCCTGACTGGGGTAAGTTAAGTTTCTCTGATCGTGAAGTCTTGGTCCCAGCTTGGAAATGACGATGATGGCTAGTCCAGGCACGAACCTTTTGTCTATACTCATTTAGTATCTCCTGACATGTGGTGAATCCTGACTGCACAGAGCTAAAACTAACATGGCAAGACTGAGATTGAGGGACTTGAGGTGAGCTGGGCATGGAATCGGTGAGCCCAAGGAACGAATTCTCCAGAGTACTCAATGCATCGTTAGCTAGGTCTAGCGACTGTTGTACAAGTCTCAATGATTGCTGGGCCAATTTTAATCCATCCAATGGAGCATCGTCCTCCAGTGTGTCCATATGTTCATGCGAATTTGTCACATTACCCTGGACCTCAGTTTCCCCCGGCCTGAATCTCCTCAATGGGTGTCTGAAAATCGGTCTCCCCCGAATGCTGAGTAACTGGAGGCACATCTCCACAGTTTAGCTCCACTGGCGGACACCCTTCCATTCCAGCAGTTGTCTCAGCACTAAAATTACTGGTCCCAGCATACTCCCAATACTCTACCAAAGGGTCTCTCCAGGTAATACTTTGTCGCGCATTCAGGAGTGTATTCAACCGGTGATATTTCTCTGAAGAAGAGAGTTCCTCATCTGTATCCGAAGCACTGGTCCCATCACTGGAGTTCCCCGTGAAAGCTACCCGGGATTCCACTTCAGGGGTACCAAAGCCCTCGAAGGAATATTCAGGGCCATCATCTAAAGTGGTGCCACCCCTATGCCAGGGAAAGGGTATGCGTGCGGCACTTGATGGTAAGTCCGGGATCCAGGTCTCAGGCATCTCAGGTACTTTCTGCAATTCCTGTTCTCTCCTATGCTTCTGTAGATATTTTGGGGGTTCATGCCAGGCCTTCAAATGGGTATGATGAGCTTTTATAACTCGGGGGGTGCCCTCAACAGTTGATGTGGTCAATTCATAGGATACTCCATTACTGTGTACTTGACTAACCTTGTAAGGCCCAGTATACTTGGGGGAGAACTTCCGTGAGGTGCTCCGGTCACTGGTAATGATCTTCTTGACTACTTTCTGGCCAACCTGGAAGGGTGCAAACCGTGGATGGCCCTCCTTCCATATTTCTCGCAATTGAGGGGGAACAACTACAGTAGCAATATTCTGGTGACGTTGTTCCAAGAGACAGTCCGCAGGGGTGGTCTTTATTTCAGCATGGAAGGTATTGTTATAGGTAATCACAGCTGTTACCAGATTTGTATCCCATTCCACTCCTGTTTGTCCCAAGCTCCTCAAGAACTCTCCAATTGTTCTATTTACACGTTCAACAGCACCATTGCTAGCAGGCTTAAGTGGACTAGTATAAACATGCATAATCCCATAGCGATCAAGGAACTCTTGGAACTCCTCCGAACGGAATTCAGGTCCATTGTCTGTCAGGAGCCTCCGAGGAATTCTTAACAAGTTGGGGAATATATCATGCTCCATCAACTGGATAATGGTAGATGACCTTTTTGTTCTTAATGGGCGAGCCACAACCCACTTGCTAAAATGGTCAACCATCACCAGACAACCAAGGTACCCTAGCTGGGTGCGTGGGAAAACCACAATATCAGCAGCCACTAATTCAAAAGGATGTTCAGTTTTTATCTTCAAGGTTGGTGGGATGATAGGCTGACTAGCTACTTTATACAACTGACAGGTTTCACAGGTAATACAGATGTCACTAGCTACTTTATACAAATCCGGGTGCCACACAAACAGTCGCAACGCTTCCACCAACTTATTACGCCCAATATGTGCCATTTCCATGTGGAAACTGAGGGCCATATCCACGAGCAATGTGGAAGGTACTACACAGCTAATATACCCAGTCCTACTTTGATGTACTATCACCCCACTCCTTAACTGTAATTCCCGCCAGTTCCGCTTAAACGGCCTCAAGGCAGGTTTTCCCTCTGGTAGGGGCTTTGACTGGGCCAATAGCCCATGCACCTGTCGCAACAATCGGTTCCGTTTTTGCATTAGAATCACTGATTCTGAGTCAAGCAACTCTCGGTTCACTATCCACTTCTTGCCTTCCTCAAATACTGAACCCAACTCTGGCTCCTCTGCTTCGATGTCTGGTACCTCTTCCTCCATATGCTGCCTCCTCTAGCGCCTCTACTCCAAAACATTCCACTAACTCTGGGTCTCCATATGACCATGCAGCTACATCAAACTTCATTTCAATGTCAGCCATAATTAGATAGTTTGAACCTAACAAGAAACAGTACGGGAGACTATTCTCTGGGGCTACTGCAAAAGGTAGTTGGATCTTTTCATCTCTACCCTGAATAGTCAATTTTACTAGTCCTTGACAGGGTACCAATTTCACACCAATCCCAGTCAAGATTATCTGGCAAGGCTGTACTGATACTTCTTCCTCTTCTCTCGCTTTTAAACTCTTGACCACTGACTCGGATACTAAGCTAATCTCTGCTCCTGAATCCAACATAGCACAGTAATTGACTGCACCCAACTGTACCCAAGTCCAAGCAACGGGTCCTCCCTGGTGTCCACAAGTGACCCTTTCACCCCTGGCTTCCCGATCTGGATTCTGCAGTAACAAATTCCCTTCACACTGCTCTATATCACTTTTTCCCTACCTCCTGGCCAGTTTCCTGCTCCATAGTGTCCACCTGTTCCACCATCAACTCTGCTGGCTCAGCAAACCACTTGTGTGCTATCAGTGGATTGTAATGTACTCCAGATATACACTGCAAATGGACCCTTCTTTCTGGGGTATCAGGGACAGTTACATCCATAACGTACACAACTGGCTTTACACCATAGTGAACCCAAACCCTCAAGGAATAACAATGGCTTGCGGCTAACAGTACTTCTGGAGTTACCAACACTCCAGGTTGTCTCATCATCTTCAGGTCTTTTATGCGGCGGGCATTATTTGACAAGCGATACCTCTTGGGAAAGGTGATCAATTCATCCATCAGCTCTCTCCGTAATTCCAATGGGTGTTGTGGAGGATTCCAAGGTGGCCCATGCTCGTAATGATGATCCTGCAACACTTGTACTAGGCTAATAAACAACGAATCACCACCTCCATCAACTTTCATGAGTACTCGCAGTCCAGGTGGTAAGCGATTAGTGAGGTGTTCTGTCATCTCCAGTTGGTCACTCCCAGCAGGTGGTATTCGTGACAATGCATCTGCAGCTCCATTCTCAGTCCCAGGGCGATACCGAATTTCAAACTCAAAGTCAGCGAGATCTTCATAAGTTCGGGCCAATCTACTATCAACAATCTTCATGTTGCTCAGGTATTCTAATGGTTGATGGTCTGTATACAGTACAAAAGGCACACCATATAGAAATGGGCGAAATGTCTTCACACCCCATCTTAGGGCTGCCAACTCCCGTTCTATAACTGAGTACATTCTCTGGGCCTTGGAAAAGGTCATTGATGCATAAGCAATCACCTTAAAATCACCATTCTGTTGTTGTCCCAAACAAGCACCAGCGCCAACCCCGGAAGCATCCACATACAGTTCCAATTTTTCAGCTTCAGGTCTGTAATCTGGATAGGACAGTTGCACTTCCTTAACCAAGGCCTCTTTCACTGTTGTAAAAGCCTTGTCCATCTCCAGTGTCCATTTCAATTTTTCTCTTGATCTACCTCCAGTTAAATGAGACAAAGAACTTGTTATCACTGAACAATCTGGTACAAACTTTCTCTGGAAATTCACTAAACCCAGAAATTCCCTCATCTGTCGAACAGTTTCTGGTTTTGGGAACTCGTGCACTTTCTGCATATATTCAGGGGATTTCCGCAAACCTTCTCTCCCAACCAAGTGTCCCAAAAATGCAACCTCAGGTTGGAACCATTGACATTTCACAGGTTTGACCTTTATGCCAGACTTCTCCAGAGTATACAGGACTTTATCTACCAGTTGAAGATGTTCTTCGAACGACTCGCCCATTATTAGGATATCATCAATGTAGATGATAACTCTACTTCTTGGAAAACCATGTAACACTTCTTGTACCATCCGTTGGAAACTAGCAGGAGCATTCTTTAATCCAAAACTCAGTCGCTTAAACTGCCAATGCCCTCTGGTGGTTGAAAAAGCAGTGCTCTCTCGGCTCTCTTCGGCAATTGGCATTTGATAATAACCTCGGACCATGTCTAGGGAAGTGAAGTAACAGGTTCCATGAAGACTAAAAACTGCATCCGTTAAGTTGGGCATTGGAAATCGGTCTGGTATGGTCACTTCATTCAATTTTCGATAGTCCACACACATTCTAATTGAGCCATCCTTCTTCCGGATAGGGACAACAGGTGAACTCCATGGGGAAATGCTAGGTTCTATGATATCAAGCAACAGTAATTCCTGGCACTGGGCTTCCACCGCTTCTGCGACTGGTTCTGGGAATCTACGGGGTCGTTGTCGGATAGGGGTATCGTTATACAACTCTATCCGGTGTGGTACACAATTCACAAAACCTACATCATCATCCCCTTGACTCAACACTTTCTCCCGGCGCGCCAACATTTGTAAGACCTTCTCCCTCTCTTCGAACTTCAACTCGGGTGACATGGTTATTTCAGTCCGTAGGCGTTCTTCTGTCCAGCCTGGTTGTTCAGCTTGGGCTCCAGTCATGAACGCCTCAATTCTCTCACTTTCAGCTACTGTAAAGTCCAGTTCTTCTTCATAGACTATTGATCTTATAGTCCCTATCCGTTCACCCGCCTTGATTCTCTGGGCTTCTGGGGTCAGCTTCATTACCAACACTTCTGTCATCCCAGCCAATACATCCACTAACCCGCATAGGAGACTAATTGCGAAGGTTAAAGCGCACGGTATCCGCGGTCAGGTAGCTAACTGGTTAGAAGAATGGCTTCGTGCTAGGAGGCAGAGGGTCGTAGTTAATGGTAGTGAATCGGGGTGGTTAGAGGTAGGTAGTGGTGTCCCACAGGGTTCAGTGTTAGGCCCATTGTTATTCGTAATTTACATTAACGACATAGATGTAGGATTGATTAGTAACGTGTCAAAATTCGCGGACGATACTAAAATAGGCGGTAAGGTTGTTAACGAGGACAATAGAAATAGGATCCAAGACGATGTAGATAGGATTATGGAGTGGACGGATAAGTGGCAGATGCAATTTAACGTAGATAAATGTAAAGTTTTGCATATAGGTTCTCGCAACAATAATTACGTGTACACGATGGATGATAGGGATTTAGCGAGCGTTGACGAGGAAGTAGATTTAGGCGTACGCGTAACTAAAGATTTAAAGGTTAGGAACCAGTGCCTGGAGTCTTGCGCAAAAGCTAATAGGATGTTAGGCTTCATAGCGCGTAATTTCGAATTTAAATCGAAGGATATTATATTGCCCCTTTACAAGTCCCTAGTCAGGCCTCATTTGGAATATGCCGTTCAGTTTTGGTGCCCGTACTTGCGTGAGGATATTGATAGGTTAGAAAGGGTTCAGCGTCGTGCCACGAAACTTATTCCGGCATTGCGCAATAAGCCTTATGAAGATAGGATTAAAGTGTTAGACTTGTATTCACTCGAAACTAGGAGATTAAGGGGGGAGCTTATTGAAGTTTTCAAAATCGTTAATAACATCGATAACGTAAATTTTGACAAATTGTTCACTTTCGATAATAGTAATACTCGCAATAACGGATTCAAGTTGCGTGGCAGACGTTTCATTACTAATATCGCTAAAAACTTCTTTACGTTTGAAGTAATTGATAAATGGAATAATCTTCCCGCGTCAGTCGTTCATTCTACCAGCGTTAATGTGTTTAAGAACCGTCTTGACAGACATTTTAAAAATATTAACGTTGTTTAAAATTAAAAAAGAAAGTTAACAACAGGAGCTCTGGTGGTGGTGCTCGAGGATGAGTCTGTTGACGATGAATGCCAGCTTGTGACATGCCAGCGTGATGCCAGTAATAAAAAAAAAAAAAAAAAAAAAAAAAAAAATTAGACTAACACGAATGTAGATGTAGCTCATAGCGTAAACTAACCCACTTTTTGTTTAACTTTACCTACTTTTTTTTTTTCTTATCCTCCTTACTTTGCATGTCTCTAACTCTTTTCTTGCATGTTTGTAGTTTGCATGGTATGACAGTGAGTTAAGACTGTGTTTGCATGGTTTGTAAGCGTTCTTATTTTACTTCTTTTCATCTTTCACCCCTCTCCTATATTCTCCGACTATTTTTCTGACTTGTCGGCAGTGGCCGGCGGATGATGATGGTGAGACTTTTTCCCTCTTTTTCTGAATGAATGTTAACCCACGAATGATAGGTGTTGCTCCTTACTTAACCCCTTATTCTCCTCTCTTCTCTTAACCCCCTACTCTCTCCTTTCTCTCGGGCTAGCCTTAGAGTGGATCTTAGGGTCTTTGTTAGCCTTAGCTTCTGTAGATCTGTAGAACCCAGGGTGACCATACACTTTCCCCTGGAGTCGGGAGTCTCCATCATCATCCTCAAAACAGTACTCCAGTCTTCCTTCACCTTCGATTACATTCAAGCAAGGAAACTGTACAGGAACTCTGTGATATTTGCAGGTACCTAATTTCACATCGGCTGATGCATAACAGGAAACATTCCGGATCACCCTTCTACATGGTGCATTCTCACTCCTCAAGTAAATTTCCTCCATATGCCCATCTTTATAAGCTCGTGTTATCCTTTTTCTTTTCACATTAACTCGGAGACTGTTTTCAACAAGAAAATTCATTCCCAATACAACTGGGAACTTCAACCTTTTGACCACTGCAAACAGAACAGGCTCCATTTCCACTCCATGAATCGATAACCCCAGCGTAATCACCCCCAGTGGTTTAATATGGTTGTTCACTCCAATCCCTCGAATCCTCAGGTTACAGCTCTGCATCTCTGGAGTTAACTCCAGTTCCTCTACCACTGAGTGATCCAAGATTCCAACTGTAGCTCCGGAATCAAGTACTGCCAAGTAGTTCTCCGAATGTTCAATCCGTATATCCACCTTCAGTAAAGATTGAGGTGCTAACTGTCCAGTCATCTCCTCATCCAACCCATCAGTGTCAAAGACATTACTATTTATCAAATACGTTTCGGGAGCATCAGCTTTGGGTTCATTATTCTGGTCAAGGGGTTGCTCCCTATCAGACTCTTCAGGAATATTTACACTCTCATCCAGACCAAATGGACCTGGATACCCTAGGTTATTACTAGCAGGTTCGCAACTAACGGGGGACCTATCAGGACAATCAGTACCAGGATTTACAATCAATGATTCATTCCTCCCACCAAAAGATGGGAAAAGCTCTGTTGCCTCATATCTCTGGGGGACAAAAGGAACTGCACTCACATTCATTCTCACAGGCAAAACTGGGTTGACACACACTGGATCTCCCCCCATCTGTACTTCACCCATAAATTCTTGTTCTGGTATTGGGCCACTAGTTAGGGGCACTATTCGTCCTGCTAGGAGCTCTGGGGGTTCCCCTCTGGCCTCAGAGCTCACTGGTTTAAAGGGCGCAGTTCTTGATTTGGCTCAGTCCCTCGTGGGCTGGTCTGGTTAGGCCCAGGAACTGGTTCCCTTGAGATGGTAGGACTCGGTGCTCTTGAACTGGGCCTTCTCTGCTGGCGTGATCGCTGGCTATGACCATACCCATTAGGTGGGTAAGGGCATCGTGACACCCAATGATCCTGCTCACCACACCGCAAACACACTCCTAAACGCCGATGACAATCCCATTCCAGGTGACCTCTCCTTCCACAGTAATTACAGTTCACCCAGGGACGATCAGATGGTGGTGGTGGAGGGGTGGTTAGATGGCTGGCTGGTCCTGAACCCTGCTGCAAGGCCCGCAACTGAGGGTGAGACTGGTGATTTTGTTGGTTTGGGTTCCTTTGGGGCTGACCTTGATCACTAACTGACCTTGTATTCTGGCCACCTGGTGGTGGTTGGGGTACCAAAGGGGACATTCCTATGTTCCAGGCCTCCTGCAGGCTGGGGAGAGGTCTAGATAAGGTTAAAGATTTCCCTGGAGGTTCCCTCTCACGAGCTGCCAATTCTCTCACTGCTGGCCAATTCAACTGGGTCCCAGCTCCATGCGTCAGTCGTGCTGTGGCCAGGGTAACTTCAATCTTCACGGAAAATGCATCTGGAACAGTGCTAAGAAATTTTGAAATCAGTTCTCGGCAATTATCCACTTCTACTTCGGGCATTGCAGCCATCCACACAGTTTCTAACCTGGTTGCATACTGGTATAAGGTCTCACTGGGTCGTAATTGAGCATTAGTAAATGCCTCTCGCTTGTCTCTTGTCACGGTAGAATGGAGTTCTCTGTAGTAAGTCTGCAGTCTCTTCCTGACAACTCCGTATGGCATCCCTGGTCGGTCAATTAAATCAAAACCCCCTCTCATCTGTCCCATAAGACACTCTCGCAATGCCGCTTTCCAGTAGTTGTGTCCTCCTGCTACTGTATTGTCAGCATAATCTTCAAACTCCTTCCTAAATTCTTCGAATGTCCTCCCATCTGATATATCAAATGGCAATGGTTGAGGAAAGCGGCGCCCATCTAGTTTCTCTAGAGCTTTAGCAAGGCGTTCCAGGAGCTTCTCTGTTGCCAATGTTGGCAGTGGTTGGCTGGGTGGGTGGGGCCACTTTCTTGCGGTAAATGTCCCTGGTTCATCCTCCCCATTTGTCTCCCCAAGCTCTGGGTGAAACTTCATAGGAGGTCTCCGGTTGGCTGTTGGTCTGGGCTGGCTTTCTGAAGCCTGAAAGGTAGGGGGTGATTTGGCCCACCTTTGGGCTCCTGGTAGTCGGTTCAGGTCTTCGGCCCACCTTTGGGCTCCTGGTAGTCGGTTCAGGTCTTCGGCTTCTGTCCCAGATGAATCACTCTCCTGGGAGGGACCCATCATTCTCTTTTCTCCCCAGTTCATAGCAGGGCCATTGGCTCCATCTTCTATTCGAAACCTGGGCTGTTCAGGGCTGCTCACTTGTTCTAACCAGGTGGCTACTGTCAATGCCACTCTTCTGAGAGCATACACATCCTGGTCAGAGGTTGTACCAGCAGTAGTAGACCGGTAATTCAAGAGTTGATCCTCAATATCTCTCAGTGGGGATTGGGTGGCGGATGCCACTACCCCCTCACCAAGCTGTCCACTAACTTCTTCAGCAACCTCCATACTCTGGGTCATCTCTGGATTCGACATTCTCCCCTGTTCCCCTTTTAAATTTTACTATCTTCAACCAATCTCTCAACTAATCCCGCTGGGGATGCCAAAACGTATGCTGCGGTGGCGGCGTAGGCCGTAGTCCCCAAGTATCTGTTTTTCCAACCACCCAGCACCTTTTCACGTTTCTGGGTTCGGAATAGTCGAGAGACTGGGCAAAGATGTAATCTCCTCTGGTACCTAGGAAGGCCTCTCTGGTCAGTGGTTTATTTCCAGATTATTCAGGTCTGACTCGCACATTAACTGTAAAGGACTTCCCCTAGTGCAGGTGTCTCAATCTGACTCTCCACTGAGTAAGAGACCCAACCGCTCAGGGTCCAAGAAAGGGCTAGAATTCAAAGGTAGACCTAATAGAAGTAAACTACTTGTGTTTTTCTCTTTATTATATCTGAAATAAACAACTATTCAGTGTGACAGTATAAACATAACAAAAGGGCTGGCAATGAATCGTACTGGACAAAACACCTGGAGCCCCAATAACCCTTAGTGAGATTTGGCAGAAAGGATAGAAAACAAGTGGAAGACAAGTACCGGAAATGACTTGCACAGAATGTTAACCCTTGTCCCAGCCTAGCTACCCTCCAAACTTGACCCCCCCTTTTATGACCTGAGTTCCAATTCCTTTATTGGCTGGCTAGTTAGTAGGGTTAGGGTTACAGGCCTGATTTCAGGGCATATCCAGTGGCCAACAATGGTTGACACAAACTGCGTAGCTCCCACTGGATGGGATCCACAATCCAAGCCTGATGAATCTGGACCACGCGAGTTGAATCCCAACTGGTTGCCTAGACAACACAAGATTATTAGTTACATGCACCAAGCACCATTAATCACAATAATAACAAAATAACAGGCAATTAACCACAAACATTAACCGGAATCATGACTTCATAATTGATCACTGGAAAACATAATTTACTCATGAAATCAAAGCACATAAATAATAAATAACCAACATAAAAAATAATGACTATAAACATTGACAATTATGGCAAACCTATCTCACATGAGTTAATCAACCTATAATCAGTGCCAAACAAGCATGGGCAAAAACCTAACTCTGGAATAATATGACTGGTGACCTATAATAATGATAATTGGCACTCTAGCTAGTTACATGACAGGGTGGCAAACCTATCTATACTCAGTCACAGTTTCAACAACCTTTATATATGTCTACTCTTAATAATAATAATTAACCATGATAATGATGGTGAAATACAAATGACACCACCACAATAACTGGGAATAAAGATTATGAACAAATCTATTATACTCTAGCCAAGGATTACAAAGACCCGTACCTTTATAGGCTTTCCACACTTCCTTGGCTTCCAACAGGACACCTCAGTTTTGTAAATAATCTGGAGGTTAACACTAGGTTTTTATGAGCCTAACTGAACTCCTGCGGGAGAGAAAGACTTGTGAGAAGAACCAGATAGGACTTGAAAATTAGGGTGAGGTTTTTGTTTTGTGAAAAACTCCACAACTCCCAAAAAAAAAAGGAATTTGAAAATCAAGGGGGGGTTGTGAGAAACTTCACAACCCCCACAGTATAGAGTGTAAAGTTTTTATTATTATGTTAAAGAATTTACCATACATTGTATCCTAGAGATAAGATGAAGGGAAATTAATGACGGGAAAATGTGAAGGGAATTAAGCTACTTTATGACGCTATAGTTTTTCAAATTATGCCATACGCTAATTCATAATTAATACGCCATAGTTATTTAATTTGTACGTACAGTACAAGGCATTATTGGGAGAATTTAGAAAAGATGAATTAGAGAAATAGAGTAATGAATAAAGAAGTACAAACAAGGGTTCAAATCATGCCACATGCAATATATATGCATAATCTAATTAAACTTAAGGATGAGATTTAGATGCAAGACAACCATAATTAATTATAATAAATTCTCTAACAAATGAAAAATGGAAATATGGATATGACTAAACCATAGAAATAAGAGGTCGCATGGTTGTGACACTGAAAAAAAAATAGAAAGCAGAAATCGAAATTCTAGCCAAACTCGC
Source organism: Bathynomus jamesi (assembly GCA_023014485.1). Classification (NCBI taxonomy): domain Eukaryota; kingdom Metazoa; phylum Arthropoda; class Malacostraca; order Isopoda; family Cirolanidae; genus Bathynomus; species Bathynomus jamesi. The sequence continues at coordinate 356,526 of JAJOZX010002966.1, read as the reverse complement.
ATCAGGCGACTTTGGTTTCTCATGCAAAAATGAACATTCGAACATAAAAACTATACAGACATGAGTATTGTATGAAGACAATGAATATAAGGATCCATATAAGGATTATATAATGATTATATAGGAATTTTTCATTATTCATTTTTACATTGCTCTCCCCTCTAAAATGATATTAATGCAATAATATAATATCCTAACTAATTCAAACTAGATGATGACTAATGGTTTTTATAATTACAAATTTATATACCATACGTGGGTTAGGGTGTTTAAGTACAATGCACAGTAATAAAATCTTTAACATGACACTTGCTTAGAGAGTTATTGTAAAATATAAAAAAATCAAAGATTAATACTTTAATTTATGCAAACAGAATAAAAGGATTAATACGTTAATTTAGATTAGACAAACAATTAAGTTAGACAACCAATGTTATTGTTAAATTTTTAACAAAATTCTATTTTCTTGTGGAAAAAAATACATACGTAATGAAGAGTAGGTAAAAGGGAAAAATTTAAATTTTAAAGTTCAGGAATATCCAAAGTTACCATGATCGTACAGTTAACAAACTGATTTTATTGACTAGTGTAGGTAAAAATCGAATTACGTAATGGATGATGTATAGGCCTGTGGTCAAGTGTGTATCTATGTGTATTAGGTACAGAGTGTAAGTGGTTGGTTAAAATAACTTCATAAATGCATGGGCAAGATTATATATATTAAGCAACAATTATTAAGATTAAATAAATTCAGGATGTGAATAGTGAATTTCCTTTCTAATAAGTATGCCAATGATTTCACGAGTGTTTCAGAGTGTGGGTGATAATTGGTTGAAAGGGTAAGCAGTATCCGTAGATTTTTGTAGTATTTATGTACGTAATGTTTGTGGAGAAATGTACACATTTGAACAAGTTTACATGAGTGTGTATGTGTAGGGATTCGGAAGGTTTTTGAATTAACAAAGTTTAAAAATAATGTATAATAATTTAAAATGGGTTTAGGGTTATAAAATCTTTTAAGTTTAAGTCAATTATTATTATTATTATTATTATTATTATTATTATTATTATTATAAAATCCTTTAAGTTCAAGGTCGATTATTATTTAATTCTAACACAGGTAGTATTATTGAGGATGTATTCGACTAGTAACATTTATAGCCGTATATGAACAGTATATAACCATTAACATTAACCAGAAGTATCAGTACGATAAATGAATTTTCATTTGACGATTTAACGGGGCAGTGATATTAGAATGGTGTAACAGAATTATTAGAAGGGGAAAAATAGCGTTGGTATAGTGTGTTAAGATTGGCTATAATTTCGGTTGGTACCTTAACAGATGGTATAATAACAATTTAACGACAATTACTCACGATTAATTGAATAAAGAAAACGAAGAATACAAATTAAAATAGAAATCAATTATGCATTTTAATGAACTGAACATGGGGTTATAGGTTCCATATAATACTCTTAAAAATAAAAAACACAACTTAACATAAATTGAGGTTATGTTCCATAGTACCAAAAGTGGCTCCTGGTTGGCTTCTGGAACAACCTGGGTGAAAGAAAACAAATGGTTAGACTGTGGTTTGACTGGAGCCAAGGTAGAGTCAACCATGGTTGAACCATTTCTCTGGTTGACACTGGGTTCAACTGGAGTTGGGGGTATTGGAAAAAGAAAATAAAATTTGGAATACTGTATTCGGGGGAATTGAGAGTGACCAATCGGGGAGATATGATGTCTGAAATTAACAATTTCTTTTCGTGAGCACTTTGCTCTTTAGGAAAACATTGATTGTCACGCTGTTCAGAACAAAAATTAAAGGAGTTCAAACAAAACGGAGGGACGGCATGTTCCTACCCCATAGTAATTTAAAATGTCATTGGGACATGATCGATTAGTTACTACACTATTACTGTCATCATATACATCACAATAATTACAAAAATCGTTACAAACATTTGCAAAAACTGTTTTGGTGACAAACAATAAAATATATAATTTTACCTATATATTTATATACGCAACTACTGCATGCAAAAAAGACGCAGAAGGTTGAATTAAAGACACAAACCTGTCAATTCAAGTTGAATTAAATTCTCTTAAATTCGGTTAAGTTAAATTCTCTTACATGCTCTTAAGTTAAATTCTCTTAAATTAAATTCTCTTAAAATCAGGTCGAATTAAATTCTCTTTTACAACAAAAAAAGGTTGAATTAAATTAACTGTACTGAACTTGACTTGAACTTGACTTGAACTACAACTGACTTGGGACTGAATACAACTGACTTGGGACTGACTACAACTGACTTGGAACTGACTACAACTTACTTGGGACTGACTACAACTGACTTGAAACTGGCTGACTGACTTTAACTGATTTGAAACTAACGGACTTACTGACTTGAAACTAACTGACTGACTGACTTAAACTGACTTAAACTGACTGACTTGAACTGATTTAAACTGACTTACTGACTTGAACTGCTATCAAGTATTTTTAAAAATCTCTGGGGCGGTTGTCCCTCTGGATGCAACCTACTGGCTTGAACTGCTATCAAGTATTTCTACATATCTCTGGGGCGATTGTCCCTCTGGATGCAACTTACTAACTTGAACTGCTATCAAGTATTTCTACAAATCTCTGGGTCGGTTGTCCCTCTGGATGCAACCTACTGACTTGAAGTGACTGAAAACTGACTTGGACTTCAAACTGACTTAAACTTCAAAATGACTTAAACTTCAAAATGACTTAAACTTCAAAATGACTGAAAACTATCTTCAGACTGACTGAAAACGGACTGAAAACGGACTGAAACTGAAACTGACTGAAATTGACTGCACTCGAACTGCTATCAAGTGTCTCTATAAACTATAAGCTCTCTCTTTCTCTATTATAATAATGCACAATAAATGCACAATAATTTCAAGTCAATTTAATTCAATAATTTGAAAAAAATTGTAAGCAAAAATAAAAAATGTAAACATTTCACTCGAATATACGGGAAGGTACAATAATATTATGTTTGGTACATAAAATAAAATTATTTTATACTAACTATAATAGTGAAAATAACTTTCAATACAAGGAAAAGATAAAAAACTATCTTTTACTGTAATTTACTGCTAAAATGTACAGGCAATGCTCAACCTCTAAGTTTAATTTGTAGGGGGAGGGGTTCGACCTTTTTCGACCATGGCTCAGGCCGGAATTTAAAAGTGCGGAGGCGAGGGCCTCCTCAAGGAGGGTTCCTCCTCGCTCAAAGGCTGCTAACAAGGGAGTGTCTCTTATTTTACAAATACAAGCATCATATAAGTCTAAATGTTGGGGAAGTGCAGTTGAAGGTTAAGTTCCCCCCCACCCCCCGTTTAATGGAGATCTACGTTAAGCCTAATTTTAAACACATGATCAGAATTTTGAAAGATTCCAAACTAAAACGAAAAAAAAAAATAAAAAAAAATAATAATGGCAATATCGCCGAGTATACATTCCTAAATGGCGACAATTTCGTAATATATTGAATACAATCTAAGTACATTATTAAGTACATTGTAATTTTGGTTTACTGCAACTATGATTATAATTACAAATTAATTCACATTCACTTATTATCGTCAATTACAGTTTCATTAAAGTACATTAATTACATCATATTAAATTATTACAGTTAATTACAATTAAACAGTTAACTATAGCTTTGTTTTGTTTTTAGAGTATTTCATATTTAGAGACAATTAAGATGTTATGAATATAACACAAAGTTCGTGGGCACATACCGTATATATATATATATATATATATATATATATATATATATATATATATATATATATAACATAACACACATAATAATGTTTTATAAATTAGAAGCAACAAGAGAGAAGATTTTCACCTCAGAAGAACTCGCTTTTGCTGCTGTCAGCGGAATTTGGACACTCGTATAAGCATTTATGAATATCTTTCGAGAAGTGAAATAATTAATAATTAAAAGAAAAGTAAAAAGAATACATGTGGACGTATTTACATGTACAGTGCTTACAAGAAGTTTCGCGCCTCTGTCTCGTCCCAAGCTAGTCTGTTAGGTATAAAATGGGCGGTCCTTATGGCAGCGGAGGTGTGTTCTGATTGGTACGTGTCTCAGTCCCAGCTATGGTAGTTGTCTTACAATTAACAGTCCCAAGTGCAAGTTACGTTAACACCTCCACATAAACTACCCTGGACTAAAATAACATACGTGAAGCCCTTACCCAGAAACCATTTAAAAGGTGTGATTTAAAAGCTCTCTCTCTCTCTCTCTGATCACACCGCATCCCATCAGAGGTCTTCAGCAGGGACATCGGCAATGTATCCATATAACGTTAATAGTAACCGAAACTCGGGGAAAATATACTTTCTGCCTTCCGCTCTATCCCAAATCCTTTTCTCTTAGTAACCTCTTAATACAAACTAATCTATCATATTTTGTGACTTTTTAACTCTGGTAGGATTCAATTCCATTCCTATAGTGTAAGAGATACTTAAATTCATGTGTGTATTATGCCATATGATGTGCGTAATAAATAATCATTTTTAAATAGTTGGAGCGTTCAAGGTCATCTGTAATAATCTATAGACTACTCCTCAAGCCCACTCTCAACACTTAGATTCCCCTAAGACACAGGCGTCTTCAAGTAACATGAATGTGTCGAGATCTAAGGTGTTAGATTCCATATTATATAATTTATGTGCTAAGTTTAAGAACGCTGGCATTGAAGGAGGGAAGGAAAGGACAGTAAAAGCGATAATAGGTTTAATGAAGGAAGTGGAATGAGGATGGAGGTAAGCGTTGCAATGTCGAAGGAAACGAGGTTGGGTGGGGCTGGATGTCTGGCTATGGTGTCGGAGAATTGACTCAAGTAGATGGACGCTTTACTGGACAGCAATACTGGCAGATACTGGAAGAGGTGCTGCTACCCAGTGTTCGTGCGTATCTGGTTCCAGCGCCGGAACCATTTTACTTAATGGAAGATAACAGTCCCATTCATAGGAGTAACGTTGTGAGAGCGTGGTACGAAGATCACCCAGAGATTATTAATCTAATTCTGCCACCACGTTCTCCTGATATGAATCCGATTGAAAACCTTTGGCCAATAATAATTAACGAATGGGAGCAACGCAATGAAAGAACATTTGGAGCACTTTTAGCTCACACGAGGAATAGTTGGGAGAAATTATTGCAAGAAATTATTGCAAGAAATTATTGATGCCGGAGAAAGCTATACGAAATACTGATGTTAAAGCCATGACGTAAATGTGTATCGAATATATATTTATGTTAATATAGAATTTTATTATATTTTTGTTTGACATCTATAAAAGTATATATTGTGACCATGAAAGAACTTTACTTATCCTTAGTTAGAATCTTTTCTTGCAATGTCTACGCTCGTGGAAATGATAATATATGCATTGTTGAAACAAACTATGAGAAGGTAATAGTTTCAGGAAAAAAATAAAAACTGGCAACATCGAGGCCATCACATGTTTATGGGAATTGTCATATGATATGCTACCAATAAACTCTTCTATACTACTATATACAGTATACTATATTACGTAATAATTACGATGAACAAATCAAATGCAAATTTCTCTGATTCACGGCCCACCAGTCTTGCTTTAGACTAATGACTTTCATAAGATGGAATAGGTTACCACTTAAAACAATGGATAAACTATCTATTAGTGAGACGACCGTGACTTCCTCGAAATGCGAGCGCGTGAGAGGTTCACTGAGGAATTTGGTCATTAGATTCTTCACGTAGTATATGTATCACAAACAACAATATTGACAACAATTCCCAACAATTACTTAATATCAATCATTGCATTTGAGCAAATAATTTAGACCTGCGTCAAAATAACTTAGGTATCATGCCATGATTTGGGATATTTGCCGAATTAGTCGTTCTCTATAGTTTACAGTATATATTGAGACGGTATAATGTAATGCCCAGCTAATATTATGATGACTAGGATTGCTCCATAACCATCCCAACATCCCGAAACTTGGTCATTCTGCTTCTTAATCGTTTGTATTTTAAACACTAAAATGTAGCAGAAGTGACGTAATAATGGACGTCATTGATTGGGTTAGAGCAGTTATGTGCACCAATCCGAACACACCTCCGCTGCCATAAGGACTGCCCATTTTATACCTAACAGACGAGCTCGGGACGAGACAGAGGCGTGAGACTTCTTGTAAGCACTGTACGTAACTATGTACGTAATCATGATCATCAGGGGACATGTACCGATGTACAAAGTATTGTACACATATTGGTAGTCGCACAGTAGGTTGACAATAGGTAGACAATAGGTAGCTGAATGAATAATTAATAAAATTAACAAAAGATAAAGGTCAAGAAAAGACATGGATGTATGAATGAACAACATATAAATAATGACGTATAGAGTGTAAAGTTTTTATTATTATGTTAAAGAATTTACCATACCTTGTATCCTAGAGATACGATGAAGGGAAATTAATGACGGGAAAATGTGAAGGGAATTAAGCTACTTTATGACGCCATAGTTATTCAAATTATGCCATACGCCAATTCATAATTAATACGCCATAGTTATTTAATTTGTACATACAGTACAATGCATTATTGGGAGAATTTAGAAAAGATGAATTAGAGAAATAGAGTAATGAATAAAGAAGTACAAACAAGGGTTCAAATCATGCCACATGCAATATATATGCATAATCTAATAAAACTTAGGGATGAGATTTAGATGCAAGACAACCATAATTAATTATAATAAATTCTCTAACAAATGAAAAATGGAAATATGGATATGACTAAACCATAGAAATAAGAGGTCGCATGGTTGTGACACTGAAAAAAAAATAGAAAGCAGAAATCGAAATTCTAGCCAAACTCGCATCAGGCGACTTTGGTTTCTCATGCAAAAATGAACATTCGAACATAAAAACTATACAGACATGAGTATTGTATGAAGACAATGAATATAAGGATCCATATAAGGATTATACCGTGTGACCACAAAAATTGTCGCTGTTTTTAATCGCTTATTACTCAGTCATTATTGCAGCTTCACAAATGAAATAAAAAGCATTCGAAAGAGAACATTTTATAGTTTTAATTTATTCTACATGTGTTCAAAGTGACGTCCCTGGACATTCTTACATTTCACACAACGGGAAAGGAAGTTATTTATTACATTTTCCAAAACGCTGCATTCAATGGACTGTACACTCTCTACCACCGCTTGCTTTAATTCTTCGATAGAGGATGGCTCTTGCCTGAATACTTTGTCCTTGACAAATCCCCAGAGAAAAAAGTCCATAGGTGATAGATCGGGAGATCTTGCGGGCCAGGGAAACTGCGAGCGATGAGAAATGAATCTTTGTTCAAAAAATCTTGTTAAACATTCCAGTGATTGCCTAGTTGTGTGGGCTGTTGCTCCGTCTTGCTGAAACCACTTGTTACTGCAGTTTTCTTGTTCAAAAACAGTGTTCAGCATTTCTACATATCTTTCTGAAGTTACTGAAAGCGGTCTCCTTGTCTCTGGGTCCTCAAAAAAGTAAGGACCATAAACCTTGCTGCTACTCAAACCACACCAGACAGTAACTTTTGGTGAATGCAGAGGTTTCTCCAAGTGTATATTTGGCTTGTTTTGTGACCAACACCGGTAATTCTGTCTGTTGATGAATCCATTGAGATAGATGTGGCATTCATCACTGAATATTATGTCACTTAATCTTATCTGGTTTTGTTCAATTATTGTTTCAATGCGTTCACAAAACATCAAACGACGCTAGTAGTCTTGTTCGCTAAGCTGTTGCAAACACATAATTTTGAATGACTTCATTCTCAAATCCAACGTGATTATTTTCCGAATGCTCTCCCGTTTGATTCCTGTCACAGCTGATAGTCGTCTCACAGATTTCTTGTTGTCCGTTTCAAGCTGATTTGCGACTGAATCAATGTTTTCAGCGGTTCGCACACCTTTGCTGCGCCCAGAGTTGCCTTTATGCATGTTCTTGATTGAGCCGTGATGTTTCCATTTTGCGAAAATCCTGCGAATCGTTTTAGGATCTATGATCATTTGCTGACCGTATTGTCGTCTGAAAGACCGTTGGGTGGCAACTACCGAGCCATGTTTGATCATCTCTTCTGCGATGAAAACACGTTGCATGTCCGACAAATAACCCATGATTGTGGTGGATAAAACTGTCATTTTTTATAAGTACTGATTTCGTATCCAGGATATCGAAAAAATTAAATAAAACTTTTAAATATTCTTTTTCGAAAGCTTTTTATTTCATTTGTGAAGCTGCAATAATGACTGAGTAATAAGCAATTAAAAACAGGGACAATTTTTGTGGTCACACGACAAATAACCCATGATTGTGGTGGATAAAACTGTCATTTTTTTATAAGTACTGATTTCGTATCCAGGATATCGAAAAAAATTAAATAAAACTTTAAAATGTTCTCTTTCGAATGCTTTTTATTTCATTTGTGAAGCTGCAATAATGACTGAGTAATAAGCGATTGAAAACAGGGACAATTTTTGTGGTCACACGGTATAATGATTATATAGGAATTATTCATTGTTCATTTTTACAGGGCTCTTCCCTCTAATATGTTATTAATACAATAATATAATATCCTAACTAATTCAAACTAGATGATGACTAATGGTTTTTATAATTACAAATTTGTGTACCACACGTGGGTTAGGGTGTTTAAGTACAATGTACAGTAATAAAATCTTTAACATGACACTTGCTTAGAGAGTTATTATAAAATATAAAAAAATCAAAAATTAATACTTTAATTTATGCAAACAGAATAAAAGAATTACTACGTTAATTTAGATTAGACAAACAATTAAGTTAGACAACCAATGTTATTGTTAAATTTTTAACAAAATTCTATTTTCCTGTGGAAAAAAATACATACCTAATGAAGAGTAGGTAAAAGGGAAAAATTTAAATTTTAAAGTTCAGGAATATCCAAAGTTACCATGATTGTACAGTTACCAAACTGATTTTATTGACTAGTGTAGGTAAAAATCGAATTATGTAATGGATGATGTATAGGCCTGTGGTCAAGTGTGTATTTATGTGTATTAGGTACAGAGTGTAAGTGGTTGGTTAAAATAACTTCATAAATGCATGGGCAAGATTATATATATCAAGCAACAATTATTAAGATTAAATAAATTCAGGATATGAATAGTGAATTTCCTTTCTAATAAGTATGCCAATGATTTCACGAGTGTTTCAGAGTGTGGGTGATTGTAATTGGTTGAAAGGGTAAGCAGTATCCGTAGATTTTTGTAGTATTTATGTACGTAATGTTTGTGGAGAAATGTACACATTTGAACAAGTTTACATGCGTGTGTATGTGTAGGGATTCGGAAGGTTTTCGAATTAACAAAGTTTAAAAATAATGTATAATAATTTAAAATGGGTTTAGGGTTATAAAATCTTTTAAGTTTAAGTCAATTATTATTATTATTATTATTATTATTATTATTATTATTATTATTATAAAATCCTTTAAGTTCAAGGTCGATTATTATTTAATTCTAACACAGGTAGTATTATTGAGGATGTATTCGACTAGTAACATTTATAGCCGTATATGAACAGTATATAACCATTAACATTAACCAGAAGTATCAGTACGATAAATGAATTTTCATTTGACGATTTAACGGGGCAGTGATATTAGAATGGTGTAAGAGAATTATTAGAAGGGGAAAAGTAGCGTTCTGGTATAGTGTGTCAAAACTGGCTATAATTTCGGTTGGTACCTTAACAGATGGTACAATAACAATTTAACGACAATTACTCACGATTAATTGAATAAAGAAAATGAAGAATACAAATTAAAAATAGAAATCAATTATGCATTTTAATGAACTGAACATGGGGTTATAGGTTCCATATAATACTCTTAAAAATAAAAAACACAACTTAACATAAATTGAGGTTATGTTCCATAGTACCAAAAGTGGCTCCTGGTTGTCTTCTCGACCAACCTGGGTGAAAGAAAACAGATGGTTAAACTGTGGTTTGACTGGAGCCAAAGTAGAGTTAACCATGGTTGAAACATTTCCTTGGTTGACACTGGGTTCAACTGGAGTTGGGGGTATTGGAAAAGAAATAATAAAATTTGGAATACTGCATTCGGGGGAATTGAGAGTGACCAATCGGGGAGATATGATGTCTGAAATTAACACTGTCTTTTCGTGAGCACTTTGCTCTTTAGGAAAACATTGATTGTCACACTGTTCAGGACAAAAATTAAAGGAGTTCAAACAAAACGGAGGGACAGCATGTTCCTCCCCATAGTAATTTAAAAAGTCATTGGGACATGATCGATTAGTTACACTATTACTGTCATCATATACATCACAATAATTACAAAAATCGTTACAAACATTTGCAAAAACTGTTTTGGTTACAAACAATAAAATATATAATTTTACGTATATATTTATATACGCAACTACTGCATGCAAAAAAGAAACAGAAGGTTGAATTAAAGACAAACCTGTCAATTCAGGTTGAATTAAATTCTCTTAAAGTCGGTTAAATTAAATTCTTTTAAATTAAATTCTCTTAAATTAAATTCTCTTAAATTAAATTCTCTTAAAATCAGGTCGAATTAAATTCTCTTTTACAACAAAAAAGGTTGAATTAAATTAACTGTACTGAACTTTACTTGAACTTGACTTGAACTTGACTTGAACTACAACTGACTTGGGACTGACTACAACTGACTTGGGACTGACTACAACTGTCTTGAAACTGACTACAACTGACTTGGAACTGACTACAACTGACTTGGAACTGACTACAACTTACTAGGGACTGACTACAACTTACTTGGAACTGACTACAACTTACTTGGGACTGACTACAACTGACTTGGAACTGACTACAACTGACTTGAAACTGACTGACTGACTTAAACTGAATTGAAACTAACTGACTGACTGACTTGAAACTAACTGACTGACTGACTTGAAACTGACTGACTGACTTAAACTGACTTAAACTGACTGACTTGAACTGACTAACTTGAATTAATTTAAACTGACTTACTGACTTGAACTGCTATCAAGTATTTTTACAAATCTCCGGGGCGGTTGTCCCTCTGGATGCAACCTACTGACTTGAACTGCTATCAAGTATTTTTAAAAATCTCTGGGGCGGTTGTCCCTCTGGATGCAACCTACTGACTTGAACTGCTATCAAATACTTCTACAAATCTCTGGGGCGGTCGTCCCTCTGGATGCAACCTACTGACTTGATCTGACTGAAGACTGACTTGGACTTCAAACTGACTTATACTTCAAAGTGACCTACCTTTAAACTGACTTAAACTTCAAACTGACAAACTTCAAAATGACTTAAACTTCAAAATGACTGAAAACTGTCTTGGGACTGACTGAAAACTGACTGAAACGGACTGAAACTGAAACTGACTGAAATTGACTGCACTCGAACTGCTATCAAGTGTCTCTTTAATCTATAAACGCTCTCTTTCTCTATTATAATAATGCACAATAAATGCACAATAATTTCAAGTCAATTTAATTCAATAATTTGAAAAAAATCGTGAGCAAAAATAAAAATGTAAACATTTCACTCGAATGTACGCGAAGGTACGGTAATATTATGTTTGGTACATAAAATAAAATGATTCTATACTAACTATAATAGTGAAAATTACTCTATTTCAATACAAAGAAATGTATCACTGGTGTAGTGAATGTTCACTGTGTTTCTTTTAAATTCTGGCTTGATACTAATTATTAACTGTTAATAATACTGGCTTTTCAAATGTTTTGAGATTACTTTTTAAAAAAAGAGCTCTGTACTTAACAAATTCCTACGGCGAAATCTTTGGAGACGTGTCCTGAAGACGTGTCTTGCTGGCTCTTATTCCTGGATGAACAAGTAGCAGGGGTGCTAGTGCTGGTGCAGGGGTTGCTAGTTTTGTTAATTCTTCTCTTTCTATGGTCTTGAGTTGTCTCGATTTCCAGGGTCTGTAAGACTGGAAGAATCCTGGATGCAGGAGTCGTCAGTTTCTTATCCTGGGGCAGGGTCGCCACTTTGTTAACCCCTCCATCTTCTATGGCCTTGGTTGGTTCGAACTCGACGTGGGTTCTGGGTAGGAGGCAGCAACGGATTTGTTACTCACAATAGTTTCTTCTATACTGCTCTCCGATTTCTTCTTATAGTAGATCGGAGGATTCTGTGAAAACTTACTAAATTATCTGACGGTTCATCGATTCTTCTTATAATGTATCGGGAAATTATTTTTCGCTACTTTATTGACTGAGTTCTCGGACGAGAGCATGGCTCGAAGGAAAAGATAAAAAACTATCTTTTACTGTAATTTACTGCTAAAATGTACAGGCAATGCTCAGCCTCTAAATTTAATTTACAGGTGGAGTGGTTCGACCACTTTCGACCATGGCTCACGCCGATGCGAGGGCCTCCTCAAGAAGGGCTCCTCCTCGCTCAAAGGCTGCTAACAAGGGAGTGTCTCTTATTTTACAAATACAAGCATCATATAAATCTAAATGTTGGGGGAGTGCAGTTGAAGGTTAAGTTGCTCCCCGTTTCATGGAGATCTACGTTAAGCCCAATTTTAAACACATGATCAGAATTTTGAAAGATTCCAAAATAAAACGAAAAAAAATAAAAAATAAAAAATAATCACAATATCGCCGAGTCTGCATTCCTCAATGGCGGCAATTTCGGAGTAGTATACTGAGTACAATCCTAGTACATTATTAAGTACATTGTAATTTTGGTTTACTACAACTATGATTATAATTACGAATTAATTCACATTCATTTATTATCGTCAATTAAAGTTTCATTAAAGTACATTAATTACATCATATTAAATTATTACAGTTAATTATAGTTTCATTAAAGTACATCAATTACATTATATTAAAATATTAGTTAATTACAATTAAACAGTTAACTATAGCTTTGTTTTGTTTTTAGAGTATTTCATATTTATAGACAATTAAGATGTTAGGAAAAAAGCACAAAGTACATGGGCACATACGGTATATATATATATATATATATATATATATATATATGATGAATAAAACCACGAAGGAAAGGAAACACAAAAGGTGCTCAAGCGCTTTCGTCTAATGACATCCTCAGGAACACTGAAGTACATAAAAGGTTACGGCCTATATATAGGTTACAGAAAGAAAAAAAAAAAAAAATAACATACATACACACAAACATATATATATATATATACACATACATATCTACACACATACATATATATATATATATATTATATGCAATAAACGGAGAAGTAAAAATAAAATTAAAAATTAAAAATTAGAGGCTTAACAAAGTGGCATACAGATTTGTAAGGAAAAATATCGATTTTTAGCACAAGATCAAATGAATTATAAAAATACAAATTTATACTGGAAATCTGCCCGGGTTTTAACACTTTGCCTTTTAGAGTCAAGTTTCGATATATATAAAAAAATAAAATGAAGATTACAAGTTAATAAAGTAGCATACAAGTTTACCAAAGATTTAGCGTCCTACCCTTTTTATCTAAATTTGTTTTGAAGGAATTCAAAACAACAGGATCGAGTTGAAAAAGACCTTTGCTTATGTTGAAGTTATTTGAAAGTTGGATAATGGCAGACTCAAGAATATTTCTATTAACAATGTTGCTAGAATGAAATAAAACAAGCATTATTCCAATCAATACAGTGGGATAACTGACAAATGGACAAAAAGAGCAAAGGACAACTGTCCTGTTCTAACTGAATATTGATGCTGTTTTATACGTGTGTGTAAATCCTTTCCCGTCTGACCTATGTAAAAGGAATCACATTGTTTACACCCAATTTTATAGATAATGCCTGAATTATTGGTAGGGCTATTTTTTACTATGATATTTTTCACAATATTGTTATATGAAAATACTACATTAATATCCAAAAGTTTAAGTACATTAGCAATGCCTAAAAAGCCCGGGAAAAATGGAAGTACTAAAATATTTTTTGACAAAGTACGTGTTATTATTGACACGATAGAAAATTCGTTTTGCCTTGTTGAGACAAATTCCATAAACGCAGATGGGTAACACAGATCACTTCCAATACCGTTGATTTTTTCCAATTCGGCATCGATGTATTCCGGACTGGCGATCCTAAGGGCGCGGAGAAACATTGATGAAAAAATGGCCTTCTTAATGGGGGTGTCATGTTCCGAGTAAAAGTGTACGTAGGACAAATTGTTTGTTGTTTTCCGATAGATACTAAACTTAAAACCTGGGCTTTCCCTATGTACAAGCACATCCAAAAATGGGATTGAATTGTCTTGTTCCACTTCTAAAGTAAACTTAATGGAGGGGACTTGATCATTTAACTGAAGGAGGAAGTTATCCAGGTCACGATTCATGGGCCAGATACACAAAATATCGTCGACGTACCGCAACCAAGGGATGCCAACCCCCAGGATTCTCGGAATCCTCGTACCTTGGTTGCGGTACGTCGACGATATTTTGTGTATCTGGCCCATGAATCGTGACCTGGATAACTTCCTCCTTCAGTTAAATGATCAAGTCCCCTCCATTAAGTTTACTTTAGAAGTGGAACAAGACAATTCAATCCCATTTTTGGATGTGCGTGTACATAGGGAAAGCCCAGGTTTTAAGTTTAGTATCTATCGGAAAACAACAAACAATTTGTCCTACGTACACTTTTACTCGGGACATGACACCCCCATTAAGAAGGCCATTTTTTCATCAATGTTTCTCCGCGCCCTTAGGATCGCCAGTCCGGAATACATCGATGCCGAATTGGAAAAAATCAACGGTATTGGAAGTGATCTGTGTTACCCATCTGCGTTTATGGAATCTTGTCTCAACAAGGCAAAACGAATTTTCTATCGTGTCAATAATAACACGTACTTTGTCAAAAAATATTTTAGTACTTCCATTTTTCCCGGGCTTTTTAGGCATTGCTAATGTACTTAAACTTTTGGATATTAATGTAGTATTTTCATATAACAATATTGTGAAAAATATCATAGTAAAAAATAGCCCTACCAATAATTCAGGTATTATCTATAAAATTGGGTGTAAACAATGTGATTCCTTTTACATAGGTCAGACGGGAAAGGATTTGCACACACGTATAAAACAGCGTCAATATTCCGTTAGAACAGGACAGTTGTCCAGTGCTCTTTTTGTCCATTTGTCAGAGTTATCCCACTGTATTGATTGGAATAATGCTTCAGTTTTATTTCATTCTAGCAACATTGTTAATAGAAATATTCTTGAGTCTGCCACTATCCAACTTTCAAATAACTTCAACATAAGCAAAGGTCTTTTTCAACTCGATCCTGTTGTTTTGAATTCCTTCAAAACAAATTTAGATAAAAAGGGTAGGACGCTAAATCTTTGGTAAACTTGTATGCTACTTTATTAACTTGTAATCTTCATTTTATTTTTTATATATATATCGAAACTTGACTCTAAAAGGCAAAGTGTTAAAACCCGGGCAGATTTCCAGTATAAATTTGTATTTTTATAATTCATTTGATCTTGTGCTAAAAATCGATATTTTTCCTTACAAATCTGTATGCCTCTTTGTTAAGCCTCTAATTTTTAATTTTTAATTTTTATTTTTACTTCTCCGTTTATTGCATATATATATATATATATATATATTTATGTGTGTAGATATGTATGTATATATATATATATATATATATATATATATATATATATGTTTGTGTGTATGTATGTTATTTATTTATTTTTTTCTTTCTGTAACCTATATATAGGCCGTAACCTTTTATGTACTTCAGTGTTCCTGAGGATGTCATTAGACGAAAGCGCTTGAGCACCTTTTTGTGTTTCCTTTCCTTCGTGGTTTTATTCATCATAAATATTTTTCACGTGTTACTTTCGTGAAATAATTTTCATATATATATATATGTATATAACATAACACAAAATAATGTTTTATAAATTAGAAGCAACAAGAGAGAAAATTTTCACCTCAGAACTCGCTTTTGCTGCTGTCAGCAGAATTCGAACACTCGTATAAGAATTTATGAATAGCTTGCGAGAAGTGAAATAATTAAAAGAAAAAGTGAAAAGAATACATGTGGACGTATTTACATGTACGTAACTATGTACGTAATCATGATCATCAGGGGACATGCACGCATGCACAAAGTATTGTACACATATTGGTAGTCGCAGAGTAGGTTGACAATAGGTAGAAAATAGGTAGCTGAATGAATAATTAATAAAATTAACAAAAGATAAAGGTCAAGAAAGGACATGGATGTATGAATAAACAATATATAAATAATGACGTACAGAGTGTAAAGTTTTTATTATTAAGTTAAAGAATTTACCATACATTGTATATTAGAAATATGATGAAGGGAATTAATGACGGGAAAATGTGAAGGGAATTAAGCTACTTTATGACGCCATAGTTACTCAAATTATGCCATACATCAATTAATAATTAATACGCCATATTTATTTAATTTGTACGTACAGTACAAGTTATTATTGGGAGAATTTAGAAAAGATGAATTAGAGAAATACAGTAATGAATAAAGAAGTACAAATAAGGGTTCAAATCATGCCACATGCAATATATATGCATAATCTAATAAAACTTTGGGATGAGGTTTAGATGAGAGACAACCATAATTAATTATAATAAATTCTCTAACAAATGAAAAATGGAAATATGGATACGACTAAATCATAGAAATGGTAGGTCGCATGGTTGTGACACTGAAAAAAAATAGAAAGCAGAAATCGAAATTCTATCCAAACTCATCAGGCGACTTTGGTTTCTCATGTAAAAATGAACATTCGAACATAAAAACAATATAAACATAAGTACTGTATGAAGACAATGAATATAAGGATCCATATAAGGATTATATAATGATTATATAGAGAAATTATTCGTTGTTCATTTTCACACATACACACACACACACACATATATATATACATATATATATATATATATATACATATACATATATATATATATATATATATATATATACATATATATATATATATATATTATATGAAAATTATTTCACGAAAGTAACACGAAAAATATTTATGATGAATAAATATAATTCAGACTAACTAAAAAAATTGGTTGTAAACAAGACATTTGAACTTATGTTGAATTTCGGGAAAAGGGCTAAAATTGTTAGTTTTCCGTACAAATATGTATGCTCCTCCCACAATTATTATTTCCACACTTACTATATATATATATATATATATATATATATATTATTTTTTCTAACCTATATATAGTCTTGAACTCTCTTTTCACTTTAGTGTTCCTGAGGATGTCATTAGACGAAAGCGCTTGAGCACCACTTTGTGTTTCTTTCTTCGTATATATATATATATATATATATATATATATATATATATATATATATATATATATATAATATATATTATATATATATATATATATATATATAATATATATATACACGGTGGGCGGAAAGTAGCTCCCTAATTTAAATTACATATAAATTATGTATAAATTGTGATTGTATTGTTATATTGTTATGGTGTGTTCTCTAAAGTGGTACAATTGTAACGGTAATCTTTTTTTCTCTAAAGTGTTCTCTTTATGTTCTCTAAAGTGGTACAATTGTAACGTTCATTTTTTTTTCATTTCAGATTGAAGGGTAACATGGCTGAGCGTCGTTTAACACTGCAGGAGCGTGCCCAGTTGGCGGCACGGTACGAAGTTTGGCAATCTGTCGTTCGAGTTCAAAGATGGTGGCGGGCCATTCACGGACCACGTGCCCAAGTGGACCCGAAAACAATCAAGAACTGCCACTCGAAGCTCATGACCACGGGGTCTGTGGCAGATGTTCGAAGATGTGGTCGCCCTTCGACATCCAGGGCCCAGGAGACGGTGCAGGCAGTTCAGGAAATGTTCGCACGGAGTCCACGAAAGTCAACTCGCCAGGCAGCTCGGGAAAGTGGACTCTCCCGCTACTCAGTGCGAACTGTGCTGAAGAAGGAGCTGAACTGGCGTGCGTGGAAGCCGCATTACTGCCAATCTCTCTCGGACGAGGACTGCGACATTCGCATGGAGTTCGGGGAAATCATGCTGGCTTGGCATGAAGACTGGCCCCATCTCTTCCGCAACATCCTCTGGAGCGACGAGGCGGTGTTCCACGTCGGAGGCTTTGTCAACCGCCACAATTGCCACTACTGGGCAGGAGAGGATCCCATGGTTACCGCTGAAAAACGGCAGAATCGGTTCAGTGTAACGGTGTGGTGTGGTATGACCTCAGATCAGGTTGTGGGCCCGTTCCTTCTGCGCAACACCATGAATGCTGAGCGGTACCTTGCTATGTTGCGAAACGAGGTCTGGCCGGTTGTCAGCACATGGGAGAACATCGACGATCTGATATTTATGCAAGATGGCGCCCCTCCGCACTTCGCTCTTGTTGTCCGTGAGTGGCTGGATGCCCACTTCCCTGGGCGTTGGATGGGTCGTCGTGGTCCACATCAATGGCCAGCCAGGAGCCCCGACTTGACACCGTGCGACTTCTTTCTTTGGGGGTGGGTAAAGGAAGAAGTCTACCGCACCAAACCGAGGACATTGGAAGAACTGGAGGACTGAATTCGGGAAGTCATGTCCTCCATCCCGCCGGAGTTCCTGCTAAAGTCAGTGGACGCCATTCCTGGGCGGCTCCAGAAGCTGGTGGAAAGAGTTGGAGCCCACATTGAATTTTAGAGAAAACCTACCATGTATGCCTACCTTTTCATATTATTTCTTCTGAAATAAATGGATAATATACGTATTTTTTACCAATCCAAAATAGGGAGCTACTTTCCGCCCACCCTATATATATATATATATATATATTATATATATATATATATATATATATATAATATATATATGAAAACTATTTCACGAAAGTAACACGTGAAAAATATTTATGATGAATAAAACCATGAAGGAAAGGAAACACAAAATGGTGCTCAAGCGCTTTCGTCAGTGTTCCTAAGGATGTCATTAGACGAAAGCGCTTGAGCACCATTCTGTTTCCTTTCCTTCGTTGTTTTATTCATCATATATATTCATATAATATATATATAAAATATATATATATATATATATATATATATATATATATATATATATATATATATATATTATACATTTAACTGCAAACACGCAGTATAATTAACGTAAAGAACGACGCTTGTATAGGAGATATTCCGCGCAAGATGAGAGAGAGAGAACTAAACAAATGAAAAAATGAGGTAACCACCCGGGAATCGAACCCTGGATCTTCCGTTTGCCGGTCAGATATGATAACATTACACCATGGGCCTCACTCATTCTAATATATATATATATATATATATATATATATATATATATAATATATATATATATATATATATATATATATATATATATATATATATATAATATGTGATCAGTCTTTCCTTGTGAACAGGTCTTTTATCGAGTGTCCAGTGTTATCAGTTGAATAAGTGATTTTCGTTGGTGTTTTAAAAAAAATAGTGTTCGGTGCATTCTTAACTAAATTATTTCGTGCTACCAATCATTCATTAAGGAATGTATTTCATTTATTGACGTTATTCAGTACTGTATTATTTGATCAAACCAAGGCTGCTGCACGTGGCTTGCCTTATTTGTTTTTCAAATCTATTAGAAAACGTGGAGTCATAAAGTTCATTTTTCCTTCCTTCGAGAGGTCAGGTAGAGTGTGGTCACACACCGTGTGAAAAAAAAGAAAAAAGTCGGGTCGAATAGCGGACAGATAAGTATTATAAATACTCTTCTTTTACAGATCTTTTGTCAGTAGCTTAATTCTATATTCATTTAGTATAAATCTGTGTTACAAGAACCTGTTTATGCGTTTTAAGAACGCGGTAGACCTACGTTGTAAGTTATTAATTTCCAAACGCTCGTTTTTTTTTGTTTTTTGTTTTTTAACTAATGAAAAGCATGGCACCCCCGTCAAGTACTTGCAGTCGCTGTGAAGGGAAATTTGCCGCTTACGCGTTTACAATGGCTAATAATAATGAACAGTTTGTTTGCAGGTGTTGCTCAAGCATGGAAGTGCTGAGGAACGAGCTAGAACGTGAGAAGGAGGCCAAGGTAAGGCTTGAAGAAAGCGTGATGCTCCTGGCGGCAAAATTAGAATCCCTTGAGACTCCAGTTACGACCCATCCTGCCTCAGTTTCTACTAATAATATAAATAGTATTAATAGCCCTCTCTCTTCCCCTGTTCCCAACCCTTCGTTCGAGTGCATAATGGAGCCCCATTGAGAAAACCTGGTAAGGTTTGAAGAAAGCGTGATGCTCCTGACGGCAAAATTAGAATCCCTTGAGACTCCAGTTACGACCCCGTCTGCCTCAGTTTCTACTAATAATATAAATAGTACTAATAGCCCTCTATCTTCACCTAGATCCCAACGCTTCGTTCGAGTGCGTAATGGAGCCCCATTGAGAAAACCTAAGACTTGTCTACCAGTAATAACAAGCAATAAGTTTTCTGTTTTAGGTTTCGAAGATGCTGATGAACCAGAAATACGACTCGTTGGCGATTCCATGGTTCGAGGGCAGCTCGAGGAATTCTGTGGGAGAAACCCTCGTCGTAGGCGCCGTTACTGCTACCCTGGTGCAAGGGTGGAGGATATAACTAATAGTGTTGACCATTTTACAGACGGTACCTCCGAGGACACAACGTATGTTATTCATGTCGGTACTAATAACGTTTTAAATTCTAGATCGGAAGAACTGCTGGCTAGGTACAGGGACTTACTAGAGCGACTAAAAGAGAAAACTAATAAGATTGTTTTAACAGGTATACTTCCTCGAATTATCCAACGTAACGATTTCTACAGCAAGGCGACCTATATAAACAATAACCTAAAGTCTCTTTGCCAAGAGGAAGGAGTGCATTTTGCGAATTTTTGGAACAGTTTCTACGGCAGGAGGGACTTGTTCCTCGGAGATGAACTTCATCTTAATGACGTTGGAGCTGCGCGTTTCGGAAGACTATTTCATAATACTGTCTCTTCTTTTCAGGCTGTCGTAACTCGAACGGTCCCAGCGTAAATTCCACAAATTTCCCCTGCACTCGCGAAGGTGTCGCAATTACAAACAATTTGAAGGTTCTATCCTTAAATGCTCGTAGCCTCCGAAATAAAAGAAACGAATTTTTTTCTTTAATTGCTTGTAAAGACTATGATTTAATTGCGATAAATGAATCGTGGCTTAGCACTGAAACACGTGACTTTGTAAGGGAGTATCAAATTAAAGGTTATAGACTTTTTGTTAAAAACAGAATAGGTAGGCGAGGAGGCGGTGTTATGTTGTATATCAAAGATAATATTGCGAACGTTATAGAAGTAAAGCACACAATTCCAGAACCGATAGATTCGACTATAGCAGAACTTAAATTGAACGATTTCAAACTTGTTGCGGTTATATATAGGCCCCCTGATGAAACAGCTGATATGGACGAAGCGTTATATCGTGAACTAAAGAGAATAATCGGTAGTGAGCAGGCTTTAGTTATGGGTGACTTTAATTGCGACAACGTGAATTACGATACAATGCAGGGAGACGCGGAAGGTAATCGGTTAGTTAATTTTCTCGAGGATAGCTTTCTTATTCAAAAGGTTGGGGAACCTACGAGGTTGGACAGTATTTTAGATTTAGTAATAACTATGGATGATAGGCTAATTACTGATCTTCAAGTAATAGAACCGTTAAGCAATAGCGATCACAATATGGTAGAGTTTGTCCTCTCAGTAAGTCACTCGAAACCAATAACTCGACTAAAATTCCTAACTTCCAGCACGCAGACTTTAGTAAATTTCGAAATAAATTGTCATACGTCAACTGGGAAAACGTAATGGGGAACTCCAACGCAAAACTATTGTTTGAATCGTT
This sequence comes from Bathynomus jamesi, assembly GCA_023014485.1. Lineage (NCBI taxonomy): Eukaryota > Metazoa > Arthropoda > Malacostraca > Isopoda > Cirolanidae > Bathynomus > Bathynomus jamesi. The sequence continues at coordinate 334,441 of JAJOZX010002966.1, read as the reverse complement.
CGAAACAGTATTTAGGACTATAAATGAGGAATGTGTACCGTGCAAAATTAAGCTTGCGAAAGTAAACAACAAGCCTTTGTGGTTTACTTCTAGAGTAGGAGACATTATAAAGAGTAGAGACAGGGCTTATAGGCTACATAAGTGCGATAAAGACAATTTGTGGTTACGAAACAACTACATATCTCTAAGGCGTGAAGCGAAAAGTGTAATAAAAAGTCCAAGCGCGAATTTGAAATCTCCATAGCTCGTGACGGTAAAGAAAACCCCAAGCGATTCTTTCAATACGTCAACAATAGAAATCCAGTAAAAAGTTTCCTGGGGCCGTTGAAAAATGTTAACGGAGATCTAGCTTCTGAATGGGTTCGATAACGTACATAGAGATAGCTTTTTCGAAATATCTCAATATAATAGGACTAGAAATAACGGGTTTAAGTTGACAAGTAGAAGGTTCGAGACAACAGTTGCCAAAAACTTTTTTACGCACAGAATAGTAAATAGCTGGAATAGTTTGCCGGTAGAAGTAATTAGTAGCACGTCTATAAACATGTTTAAAAATCGATTAGACGCATATGTTGATAGATTGGGTATAGTTTAAGGTAGTAAAATTATGGCTGTGGGGATAGATCCCACAACTCAACACAAGTATTGTGGGATATAGGGAGGCAGCATCTTGGGTTAGGGGATACTCTCTGTCCTTACACAACCCATTTAAAGATATTCCTCTGCCGAGCTGTGCCCCCCATAGTACTGTGAGGTATTGAAAAACTCATGATTTTCAGTTGCCCCACAAACAACTTTAAATGGGAGACCCAAAATGGGTGCATACACATTTCTACATTACTGTACAGTCTTTACAGCCACACCTACACTTTTCCTCCTAAGTATATATATTGTAATGTATATGGTTATAAATTGTGACTTGGTCTGCAAGTGATATGGACCGTGACTTATTTTAGTTGGCAAGTTACTGGTATTGATGGATACCCTAATGAAAATGACTGGATCCTTTGGATCTGATATATTTGCATGTCGGTTAAAAATAGATATAGAGTGTAACATATTTGTGGATAGTAGTCTATTATGACTTGATCGTCTGGATCCAGAGATTCTATATTTAGTTTTAAATTGATAATTAATTTGTTTTAAATTGATAATATAATTATTTAGTTTTGTAAAAATTAGTCGTTGCCAATGTACAGGCAGTTTTTACATAGTGGAGCCGCCTAGTGTGCCCACTATAAGAATTTCTTATGTTCTTATGTTCTTCTGGTTCGGAACCCACGTAAAATTGTAGGTCCCCTCCGCCACCACGGAGGACATGCACAATACACAATTACGAACACAGTTAGGTAGACCAGCCATGAGTGGATCCTAGGGTCTTTGTTGGTCTAAAACATTATAACATTATATAAATATATATATAAAAAAAAAAAAATATATATATATATATATATATATATAAATATATATATATATATATATATAAAAAAATATTATATATATATATATATATATATATATATATATATATATATATATACAGTATATATATATATGTAATATATATTTTGGAAATTTGTTAAGAATCAAACGGGTGTCAAATATGTCCTCCCTCCGACAATCGATGGGTGTCGGGGGAGGATGAAATTGCAAACCTGTGGAAAAACCACTACTCTAACATTCTTAATAGTGTGAGTAGGGATAATCTTAAGATAGATTGCAGCGAAACGATTGTGGGAGGGACAAGGGAAAATATTTTGATATCATTTTCTGAAGTAAAGAGGTTAATTAAAGAGTTAAAGACTGTTCTGCGTCAGGGGTAGATGACTTATCGAATGAGCACTTAAAATATGCAAATGACGTAGTATGTCTGCATATATCATTGCTCCTATCAGCCATGCTTGCTCATAGCTATATCCCTGCAGAGTTCATGAGGGTATATATCTTGGCCCTGGTCAAAAATAAGTATGGAGACATTCTGTCCAGCAATAATTACAGGCCTATTGCTGTCGCTTCCTGCTTCTCGAAACTACTAGAAAAACTCTTGTTACTCCGATTAAATGATTTCCTATGGACATCTCCTAATCAGTTTGGCTTCAAAAGGTCCCACTCAACTGACCTGTGTATCTATGTACTTAAAGAAACAATATCTAAATACATTGACAGTAATTCAACCATTTATAGCTGTTTCCTTGATATAAGTAAGGCATATGATAGGGAGAACCACAATATTTTTTTTGCAAAACTAGAAGACAGGAAGGTTCCTATGTACATATTAAATTTATTGAAATTTTGGTATTCCCACCAATCTTTCACTGTTAGGTGGAGCAATGTACTATCCGAGTGTTTTGGCTCCTCTTGTGGGGTGAGACAAGGCTCCTTGCTCTCCCCTATGCTGTTTAATGTGTATATTGACGGATTAATTGCTTCACTTAATGAGGCAACAGTAGGATGTTGTATAGATAACACAAGGATAAATAACTTAGTTTATGCCGATGATATGGTGTTAATAAGTCCCTCTGTTAAAGGTCGGGATCGGCTACTAAAAGTCTGCGAAGTGTATTCGCAGAAACATGATATTCTTTTTAATGTTACAAAAACTAAGGTTATGCAATTTCATCCTAAAAGCTGTAATCAGCCAGCTGATATAAGGTTTAAAATGAATGGTGAAGTAATTGAGGAAGTACAAGAGTTTAAGTATTTGGGTCAAACTATTACCAGCTCCTTGAGTGATGACTCGGGTATAAGAAAACAACCTCGAAGCCTGTGTGCTAAAGCGAATATGACCATAAGGAACTTTCGTTTCTGTACAAGTGAAGCTAAAGACACACTCTTTCGTACTTTCTGCAGTAATATATACGGTCAGCAACTCTGGGTGAATTATAAAAAAGGTTCTGGCAGAACCCTAAATTTGCTGTACAACAGGTCGTTTAGACTCTTACATAAATTACCCCCGAGATGCTCAGCTTCGCAAATGTTTGCAACCCGCAATGTTCCGAGCTTCCCGGAGGTAACAAGACGTGCTCAACACAGTATAATGCAAAGAATTAAAAAATCAACCAACCCGATCATCCAAGCTATCCATGAGTCCTGCCATTTATCCTCTAAGCTATGGACTTTTTGGTACGAAAACGTCTGTCTGTAGCTCCACTTAACTTCGACAGTGCAGTATTATTTCTAATCAATTGTATATATTTTTATCCTTAGTGTATGAACTGTCATTGTATTAATAATATTTGTCATATGGACTATAGTCTGCCAATAAACCTTTTCATTTCATTTTCATTTTCATATATATATATATAATATATATATATATATATATATATATAATATAAATATATAATATATTATATATATATATATTATATATATATATATATATATATATATATTAATATATATATATATAATATAAATACATATACAAGGAAATGGCTACATTGCTAAAGAATTTTTTACGTCAGTTTTTACTATAGAAGATGTAACAAATATCCCTACGGTCATAGACATAATACCTTTTGGTAATGGTAATATTTTGGATAATATAGTGGTTAGTGAAGGGGAGGTAATGCGCTATATTGATAAAATGAAAACGCGTAAATCACCGGGCCGGATTCCATATATCCCATACAACTAAAAGAATTAAAAGATAGCATTGTTGTGCCGCTAACAAAGATTTTTAATGCGTCTATTTCTGAGGGGTGCGTACCAGATAATTTCAAGTTAGCAAACGTAACACCTATCTTTAAGAAAGGCGATAAAGGTGCGGCGGGAAATTATAGGCCAATCAGTTTAACGTCTGTTGTAGGTAAGCTACTGGAATCAATAATTAGGGATCGTATAGTCGAACACTTAGAAGCAAACTAGTTAGAAATACGCAGCACGGTTTAGGCGAAACAAATCTTGCTTAACTAATCTTTTAGAATTTTTCCAAAGCGTGGTTGACGTTTACGATAGACATCGGGCGGTTGATGTAGTGTATTTAGATTTTCAAAAAGCGTTTGACACCGTGCCGCACAAAAGACTCATTGAAAAAACTAAGGCTCATGGAATCAGGGGTGTAGTAATAAATTGGCTAGAAGAGTGGTTGCGAGGCAGGAAACAGAGGGTGGTCGTTGATGGAGCGGAGTCGTGTTGGGCTAATGTAGCGAGTGGCGTTCCTCAGGGTTCTGTATTGGGCCCCTTGCTTTTTCTTATATATATTAACGATTTAGATGTCGGCCTAGTCAGTACAGTTTCAAAGTTTGCGGATGACACGAAGCTGGGTGGTAGGGCGATTAATGACGAAGATAGAGGTAAAATTCAGGAAGATCTGAATAAAATCGTTGATTGGTCAGTCACATGGCAAATGAGATTTAACGTTGATAAGTGCAAAATTTTGCATATAGGTTCGCGTAACGGTAATTTTGCGTATAGTATGTCAGGGAAAGATTTAACAAGCGTAGAGCAGGAAAAAGATTTAGGAGTTATAGTCACTGGTGATTTAAAAGTAGCGAAACAAAGTACAGCAGCGGTCAATAAGGCGAACAAAGTGTTAGGTTTTATAGCTCGAAATTTTGAGTACAAATCGCGCGATATTATAGTTCCACTTTATAAATCATTAGTTAGACCCCATTTGGAGTACGCGGTCCAATTTTGGAATCCGCATATGCGCAAAGATATAGACAAAATCGAAAGAGTTCAAAGACGAGCAACTAAGATGATTCCGTCGCTTAGGTCAAAGTCGTACGAGGATAGGCTTAAGGAGTTAAAATTGACAACACTCGAGACTAGGAGGTTAAGGGGTGATCTAATCCAGGTTTTCAAAATTATGAATGGGTTCGATAACGTAGATAGAGATAGCTTTTTCGAAATATCTCAATATAATAGGACTAGAAATAACGGGTGTAAGTTGACAAGTAGAAGGTTCGAGACAGCAGTTGCCAAAAACTTTTTTACGCATAGAATAGTAAATAGCTGGAATAGTTTGCCGGTAGAAGTAATTAGTAGCACGTCTATAAACATGTTTAAAAATCGATTAGACGCATATGTTGATAGGGGTATAGTTTAAGGTAGTAAAATTAAGGCTTTGGGGATAGATCCCACAGCTCAACACAAGTGTTGTGGGATATAGGGAGGCAGCGTCTTGGGTTAGGGGATACTCTCTGTCCTTACACACCCCATTTAAAGAGATTCCTCTGCCGAGCGGTGCCCCCCATAGTACTGTGAGGTATTGAAAAACTCATGATCTTCACTTGCCCCACAAACACCTTAAATGGGAGACCCAAAATGGGTGCACACACATTTCTACATTACTGTACAGTCTTTACAGCCACACCTACACTTTTCCTCTAAGTATATATTGTAATGTATATGGTTGTAAATTTTGACTTGGTCCGCAATCGATATGGATCGTGACTTATGACTTGATGGATACCGTAATGAAATTGACTGGATTCTTTGGATCTGATATATTTGCATGTCGGTTATAAATAGATATAGAGTGTAACATATTTGTGGATAGTAGTCTATTATGACTTGATCCTCTGGATCCAGAGATTCTATCTTTAGTTTTAAATCGATAACACTGGGGAACAAATTTCAATTTTTTCTATTGAATTAGATTTGACAGTTAGTTCTAGGTAATTTGGGTGCGCTGAGCACGAATTTACTCGGTTTTGCTCTATCAGGTCCTGATTTTGCTCAACACCCCTCCTCTTTCGTCGTATTCATAAAAAGGTTTTTTTCTCAATACTCGCTAAGTCTTTTTGCAGTTACACATTATGCAACTAGGTTTTTATCTAGGTATTTGTACCTATTGTTATGGTATTGTTGTATTATGTATATTTTTATATGTAACACCCTAAAAATATTTTTAATTTTGTCATTTTTAACCCATTTTAATATTAGTAAATTAAGCTAAAAATATCATAGAATTCTAAAATTTTCTCGAGCGTTCCTGTTCTCTGTAGAGTATTCTAGAGGGACAACTAAAATATATAAAAGCGACTCGTTTCCAGAGTTAATCAGTCAATTCATCAGTCAGTCAGTCAGTCAGTCAGTCAGTTGAGTTAGTTAATTAAGTTTGGGCATTAACATAATTTTGAATTGGCATATGATTTAGTGAGTAATTTTGTCATCGTGATTTAATATAGTTGATTTAATTAGACGTAATTTATATTGTACCTACTCATCCGTGTTTCTAGTTTAATTTCATAGATTGTAAGTACCTATTTCATAATAAGTACCTATTTAAACTAATTTTTGTGTTTATATTTCAGATTTTCTTAAATTTATATGAATTAAGGGCTTTAAATACCTTTACAAATTGGCAGAACAATCAAGCAATATGTCATCAAGCACTAGAAAGTTCAAATGCAAAAACAACCCTGATTCCTTCTGTTATATATGTGGAAATTTTACACTTCCACATCAACGAGCAAATATAACTGACTTCGTAAAAAGAGCTTACTTAGCTTATTTTGGCATAAAACTGGGGGACCAAGATAAATCGTGGGCTCCACATAAAGCCTGCACTATATGCATTGAAAGACTGCGACATTGGACGAAGGGTTCGGATTCAAAAATACCTTTTGGAGTTCCGATGGTAAGTTTATGATTTCATAAAACTACGTAATTTAATCACTAGTATACTGTAACTTACCTAAATGTAATTGTAACTTAGGTACATAAACAAAAATTTACAGAAAATGTTTATAAGAATCTCAAATATTGCATAAGGTTGAAACACATAGAAATGTTAAATGTTTGGGTGATAACTTTTGATAAAATTCATAAAAACAAGTCTCTCGTCGCTTTTGTTAACGCTTTACAATTTTTTTCCATATCAGGTGTGGCGAGAGCCTACTAACCACGAGACCGATTGCTACCTTTGCTTTGTCAAGACTTCGGGCTTCACTAAGAAAAATAAACATTGTATCGAGTACCCAAATTTCGACACCGCGATACGACCTGTGCTACATTCAAATGAGATCCCATTCCAAAATTTAAGGGTCTGCCAACTCAAGAATTAGTTGAAGATGTTCCTGAAAATATTGTTATGCACTTTGAGGAGTCAGACACCGATTTTGACCCCAGCGTATTTGAAAGTCAAAACGATCCGCAAAAGTTTAACCAGGCCGAGTTGAATGATCTTGTAAGGGATCTAAATTTGCCAAAAAAGGCTGCGGAAATTTTAGCTTCAAGACTTAAAGAGAAAAACTTGCTTACTTCAAACACATACATTTCATTTTACAGAAAAGAGAAGAAGAACTTGTTAAATATTTTAGAACAGAGGATAGTTTAGTATATTGCTGCGACATAGTTGGTTTGTTAAAGAAGATGGGGGTTGAGTCTTACGATGCAAATGATTGGCGCTTGTTTTTAGACAGTTCGAAAAGAAGTCTTAAGTGTGTGTTGTTGCATAATGGCAATCTATACGGCTCGATACCGATTGGGCACTCAACAAAATTAAAAGAAAAGTATGAACATATAGAAAAGGTTTTAAATCTTATCAAATATAGGGAGCACGAGTGGATCATATGTGTTGACTTAAAAATGGTTAATTTTCTGCTAGGACACAAGGAGGGTATACTAAATATCCCTGCTTCCTTTCCTTTGCTTATGGGACAGCAAAGCCAAGGAAGAACATTATTTCAAACAAATCTGGCCAGCACGAACATCACTTACTGTCGGAGAAAAAAACGTAATTAATCCACCTTTAGTGAGCAGAGATAAAATCATATTTCCTCCTCTGCATATAAAACTAGGCCTCATTAAACAATATGTAAAGCTTTAGATACGAACGGCGAGTGTTTCAAATACATAACTTCAAAATTTCCAAGTTTAAGTTATGAAAAAATCAAGGCGGGAATTTTCGACGGTCCACAAATAAGAACAATGATTAAAGACAGCAATTTTCCTAATGTCATGAATGAACGCGAAAAAAATGGCTGGTTCTCATTCGTGGACTTGATAGAAAACTTTTTAGGCAATTATAGGGCAGATAACTACGAAGAAATCGTAAAAAAAACTTTTAAGGGACTACAAAGAGTTAGGTTGCAATATGAGCATAAAAATGCATTTTTTGAATAGCCATCTTGACCAATTTCCAAGTAATTTAGGTGATGTAAGTGACGAACAAGGGGAGAGATTCCACCAAGATATCAAAATTATGGAGGAACGGTACCAAGGCCGCTGGGATTCCCACATGATGGCTGATTACTGCTGGTGCTTGAAAAGAGACCTGCCATCAACAAGCAAATACGCTAGAAAGTCTTACAAAAGAAAATTTTTGCCACAGTGAAAGCTTCATATCTGTTTGTTTTTTTTATTTTAAGTCATTTCTATCGTTATAATGTAATTTTACTGTAGTTTGAACTGCTTGTATTCATGAAACTTGAAAAAAAAATTTAACACATGACTTAATTTTTTAGTCCTAATTTGAAAAATCTGGAAAATGGCACATAGGCTGTCGACAAGAATCAGGACCTGATAGAGCCAAACTAAGTTGAAATTCGTATTCAGCGCACCCAAATTACCTAGAATCAAGTGTCAGATATCATTCAATAAAATACGTGTTGCCCAGTTTAATTAATTAGTTTTAAATTTATAATTATTTAGTTTCGTAAAAATTGGTCGTTGCCAATGTACAGGCAGTTTTTACATAAATTTCATATGTTCTTGTGGTTCGGAACCACGTAAAATTGTAGGTCCCCTCCGCCACCACGGAGGACATACACAATACACAATTACGAACACAGTTAGGTAGACCAGCCATGAGTGGATCCTAGGGTCTTTCTTGGTCTGAAACATTATAACATTATTATAATATAAATATAAAATATATGTATATAATATATAAAATATAATATTAATATAATATATATATATATATAAAATATATATTATATATATATATATATATATATATATATATATATATTATATATATATATATATATATTATATTTAGTTATATTATATATATATATATAAAATATAATATAAACGAAAGAGAAAAAATAAAAATAATCCTAGCCAACATTCAGGGCCTTAAATCAAACCATTCCACGAACGAAGTTTTATACCTGAAGGGACTCATGCAAGAAGCCGCAGCAGAATTTGCATGCCTCACGGAAACTCATCTAAAGGACTTCCAGGCGAACTGTGAAAATTGTGAGTACTGTAGTGACAAAAAAGAAATACAAATTGAGAACTATAACATCTTCCAAGCCGACAGAACAGTGAGACGTAAAGGAGGATGTGCTATTTACACACGCGAAAGGCACATAACAGAAATGGCTATAAGTACCTCAAACAGCTCCGTAGAATGTGTAGCAGCAAAAGTTGAGAAATCAAATATTGTACTAATTGTAATGTACAGACCCCCAAACACGCGAACCTCAAAATTTTCAGACTCCATTACAGAGGTAAGAAACTTCTTAAAAGATTTACACTCTCCAACTCCAAATATTTTTCTCCTGGTGATTTTAATTTCCCATTTATGAACTATAAAACGATAGGAAAAAATATATGTATACATCAGGACAAGGGGTGCAAAAGAGAAGACCAGGAGCAGGTAAAAATGCTACTAGCTCTAGTTGATGAATTTATGTTAACGCAAGAAATAACAGAAAACACAAGAAAAAACAACTGCCTAGATTTGGTATTCACAAACAACAGTAATCTAATTGAAAATGTAGAAATATCCCCAACTATGATATCGGACCACAACATCATTGAAATAACAGCTAATATAAAGGCAACAGGAAAGGAAGGAACACGCACAACAGAAAGAAGCAAATTCGAAATTTTTAATTTTCACTCCAAAGCTATAAACTGGGAAGATGTGACATCCAGCATGGAAGTAATAAATTGGTAAACCATTTTCGAGGCCAAGACAACGGAGGAGATGCTAGTGACGTTAGAGGAGAAGATGTTAAAAATTGTGGAAAAACATGTCCCAAATATCCAACAAAGAGGAAAGAGAAGCAGGTTCGAGAGAAAAAAGAGGGCATTGTTTCGAAAGAGAAAAAGAGTGACAGCAAAATTAAATAATTGTAAAGATAACAACATCAGACAAATATTTAATGATAAACTGCAAAGTATCGATGTCGTCATACAGGAACTAATCGAGAAGCATACAGAAAAAGAAGACGACGCTATAGAAGTGATAAAGGCGAACTTAAAGTACTTCTATAATTTCGCAAAAAGAAAGTCGAAAACCCATGCGACTATCGGACCTTTAAAAAATGAGACCAGTGCTTTATCTGATGATCTAACAGAAGTATTTGAAATATTAAGAGCTCAGTACGAATCATCTTTCAGTATCCCAAAAACTGACAAATTCATATGCGATCGAAACGCGTTCTTTGAAGAACGACCACAAGGGGAAAGTATAATGGATTTCGACTTTACGACGGATGATATTACACAAGCCATAGGGAAACTAAAAACACACTCAGCGGCAGGACCGGATAAATGGAATGCCACACTGATCAAAAACTGCAAGAATGCAATCGCTGAACCCCTATACTGGATATTAGGGTGTCAATTTTGTCAACTTTTTTCAAATCAATTTTGGTAGTGAAAATATAGTGTCTTTTCATGTCAAAACTTGAAATTGGCCAACCAAAATGAAATAAAATAACCGTTACCTACATCAATTTTACCTTAAAGTTTCAGAAATTGACTCTTTTACTAAATAATAGGACATAAATTGATTAACTATTCATCTGTCACAGAATTATCCCACTGATCGCATGTGGTGTTTTCAAGGTCATATAGTTGTTGTACAATGTACAAGTCACAACATGAATAGAACTGTCCCTCACTCTCAGTCCTCATTTCCCTCTTAGATGTCATAGACGGTGGTTTGCTGTTATTGCTCTTGTACCTACTTCATAGTTATTCTACTAGACGAATACTACAGTTTAACTGTAAGTATGGATTATTGATTATTACAATTATTTATTATTATCATATTCTTCTGTCTAATTATGTTGTAATCCCATGAAATATTTTTTTATTGAATTTTAGAACATCGAATGACTAAACTTTGAAACATCGTAATTGATATAAAATGCTTAAATGTTTTTCTTTCTTTTCAGATATTCCTAAGATGCCAAAATTGAAGACAAGAGGTCAGTCGTCATGCCACTTGAGCCTGTTAGTCGGTACAGGCAAGTTGCTTCCCGTATCAGAACTACCAACAGTGCGAGACATGCTGAGACTAGGGTTACTCCTTCGTGAACAAAATACAAAGGATAGAAGGAACTACACAGAGAAAGAGCTCATAAGGGACATGATTCCCCCTCTTCTGCATCAGTGGAAAAAAGCTAATGTGTTATTCAAACCACCTGTACTCAATCAGTATAGAACTATTGAGCTAAAATTAACAAAGCTGTGGCACAAAGCAGTTGAGACATCACTTGGTAAAGGAAAACTAGCAAAGAAAAATAAATTTCTGCACACACTTGATACTCTTCTTGACATTTTTAACTGCCAGTGTCCCATAGAGTTGTGTTCTGAAGCCAATTGTTCTCCCTCATGCAGAAGAGAACTCACCCTCACATTGATTGTCGCTGTCCTCGTGAGAAGAAGATCCCTGTTTTGGAGCTGGCTTTCATAAAGGCGCAGAGAACAAAGGCAGGAGGCCAAGGAAGTATGCAGATTGGTTCGGCAGATTATTCAGAAACCAAAAAACAGATTGTTATTGCTAAGAAAAAAGAGAAAATCCGAGAGAGGGAAGAAAGGAAGAAAAAGAAGAGTGAAGAAGCCACCCAAAGAGATGAAGAGTTCTATCAAGAGGTTTCTCACTTCTTTGAAAGCTCTTCAGATGAACAGAAAGAAGCAACATCAGATGATAGCTCCAAAATGCCATCTGAACCTTCGCCAAAGAGAATGAAATACAACACTAAAGACATCTCAAACATTGCCCTTGCCAGTATTCGCCACCATACGGGGCTACGAGAGCCTGCAGAGATTGCCACGCTTGGATAGATGCAGGCCTCATCAGCCGAGAGGATACATCCTTGTGATAGATCATAATAAAATAAGAAGAGCACAAGAAAAAATAATGAAGGAAATATCTGATCAGCATGAAAAAGATTTGAAGGAGGAAGGTCTCTCTTGCCTTTTGTTTGATGGAAGAAGAGATGACACAAAAGTTCTCCTAGAGGTAGAGGGAATGGACAGAAAGTTTCCCGGTCTCATCAAAGAAGAACACTACTCTGTGTGTTCCGAACCTGGTGGCCGCTATTTGTTTCACTTTGTTCCTGAAGCAGAAGTAGAAGGCAAGAAACATGCAGAGGCAATTGCTGATCAAATAATATGTTGGCTTCAAGAAAGAAGACTTGACAGTTAGTTCACTGCAGGCCGTTGGTGGAGACTCAACTGCGGTGAACACTGGATGGCAGGGCGGTGTTATGACGCATTTAGAGAAAAAACTTGGAAGAAGGCTTGTTTGGATTGTATGTGATTTGCACACAGGGGAACTACCTCTTCGTCGTCTCATCCAGGAACTTGATGGTCCTACAAAGAGCAACAACAAGTGGTCAGACCCCCTTGGCAACATGCTAGATGAAGCAACGGAATTAGAAATAAATACAAAATTTCCAAAGGTCGAAGTAGGCCCTCCCCTTCCAGTGTTGTCTGAAGAAGTTATCAAAGACCTCAGCACGGATCAATCTTACGCTTATCGTATTGTTCAAGCAATCAGATCAGGAGAGTTGCCTCAAAATCTGGCTCTCTTGGAGATTGGACCCGTAAGTCACAGTCGTTGGTTAACTACAGCGATTCGTTTCTGCAGGATTTGGGTTTCCAAACATGCACTGAAGGGCAAAATGCTACAGAATTTGATGTTGATTGTTGAATTTATTATTGGGTTTTATCTTCCTCACTGGTTCAATGTAAAACTTAATCCAATGTGGATGGAGGGGCCCAACCACATCTTGTTTCAATTACAGCTACTGAGAACCCAAAGGAAAGTAGTGGTGGACATCGTGTTACCTGTGGTGAGAAGGTCCGCTTGGTATGCTAGGCCAGAGGCAGTTTTGCAAGCAATACTCTGCAGCCAATGTACCAAAGAGCGAACTGAGGCTGTGGAAATCATTCTAAAGCTTAGAGGAACATCACTAGATGATGACCAGCTGGAGACTGCTCTGTTCAGACAAGGAAGGTACCTCCGATAAACGTCAATGCCACGAAATTGTCAGAATTAGTTAACTTGAGTTCGGAAGTTTTGGAGCCACCACTGACAACATGTATAACAAATAACACAAATTTAAAGAGGCCCCAATGCAAGTGCCAAAGTGGCCTTCTCACACTCAGAGTGTGGAGAGATGTGTGAAAATGGTCACAGAAGCAGCTAGTCAAGTTTACATTCACGAGAGGCGATAAGGCTACATCAAAGCGCAAGTAGCAAGCCGAATGCTGATGTCAAGGAACCGCAGCAAAAAGGACATGACAGCATTGGTTACTTTCAAATAAAGACTGAATGATATCTTATTGCCACTTTAAATGTTGATAGGATGTTTGCGCACATTTGTTATTTTGTTACGAATTTAGGGAAAAATGGAATTTTTGAATTAAAATTGATGTAGGTAGGAGTTATTTTTTATTGTTTTTGAAGCAAGGATATTATTTTGTATGCCAAATGATTACATTAAATTGCTACCAAATCACATGATTTCAATTTAGTCATTTCACCCCCAAAATTGACACACCCTACTGGATATGGAGACGATCACTGGACAGGAGAAATACCGGGCATCCTGAAGAGCGCAAACATAGTCCCAATATATAAAGGAGGAGATCGATCTGAGGCCAAAAACTATAGGCTAGTGTCGCTTATATCTCATTTCACTATAATATTTGAAAGAATAGTTAGACAGAAAATCTCTGACTTTTTAGAAACTCAGAAAAAAATCACTGATAACCAACACGGGTTGCGGTCAGGCAGATCATGCCTATCACAACTAATGGAACACTACAGCAACAGTATTGATGCATTTGAAAGTAATGAAAACTATGATGTACTATACACAGACTTTGCTAAAGCGTTCGACAACTGTGACCATGGAATCATAATACATAAATTGAAATATATGGGAATAACAGGAAAAGTAGGGAAATGGATATATAATTTCCTTAGTGAGCGGCGGCAAGTCGTTACAGTACAAGGAGTATCTTCATCAGAATCAGAGGTCCTCAGCTCAGTACCAGAAGGAACAGCATTAGCTCCACTACTCTTCATAATCATGCTAACTGACATAGATGAGGACGTTACCAGAGACAGCACAGTAACATCCTTTGCGGATGACACAAAGATCAGTAGAAAAATAAGAAACCCAGAAGATATAGGATCTCTACAAACCGACATAAGCAGAATCTACAAGTGGACGGAAGACAACAATATGAAGTTTAACACCGAGAAATTTCAGCTATTACGGTACGGAAAAAGAAGACCTAAAATCCATGGAATATTATACCCCAAATGGACAAGAAATTCAGAGAAATTCCATAGCAAAAGATTTAGGGGTTGTAATGACAGATGATGCGAAATTTGAAACACAAAATAAGATAGCAGCAAACAGAGCAAAGAGAATAACGGGACATATATTGAGAACCTTTAAACGAATGGATAGGAATGTAATGATTCCTCTACTGAAAACCCTGATCATGCCCAAATTGGAATACTGCTCGGTCCTAACATCCCCATATAAAAAAGAAGACATGAGACAGCTGGGAGGGATCCAGAGAAGCTTCACAGCCAAGATCAATGGGTGCAAATAACTAAATTACTGGGAAAGGTTACGCGAACTAGACCTATATTCACTGGAAAGGAGAAGAGAGAGATACACCATTATTTACACTTGGAAAATAATGGAGAAACTAGTCCCTAACCTTACTCTGAACCGTATAACTCCCCAAACAACGGTGGAAGGTAGAAACGGGAGACTGTGTTGTATTCCCAAATTGAAGGCGAGACAGGGAACATCCTTAACCCTGAAAGAAAATAGTTTTGTGGTGAGAGGACCAAAACTGCTTAATCAGTTGACCAAAGTCCTAAGAAACACGAAGGGAGTTGCAGTGGACATCTTTAAGAAGACTAGACGCCTGGCTCAGAACAATCCCCGATGAGCCGGGCGTACCTGGCTATGTGAGGTGGAGAGCACAAGAAACCAACTCACTACTTCACCAGGCCAACTGGAGAGGAGGGGCGACAACTTGACCTTCGCGAAATGAGGAATCATCGGGCGAAACTTTTGTAAGGTTGTAAGGTTATAAATATATAATACCGGATGTCCCATTCGAAATGAAACAATTTTGAAACCTTATAATTTTTTATTGAATGATGCAAACAATGTAATATTCACACAGTAAATAGTCAATGTCATAACGTTTCATACGATATATGTGAATTTTAACATTTAGATACATTAGATACATTAGATACATTGTGCATAGCATAATGTTTTCTTTTGTTAAGATCTTCACATGTTATATGCTGAACAATTTCAAGCTTATATGGATAGAGCTGCAGCCGTTTGCGAACGACTCTATGCACAGTTGAACGCGGAATCTGCAGTTCGACACTGGCACGACGGATGGACTTTCTCTGGCTACTACCAAAGGCGCCGCTTATTTGTTCAACATCTTCTTCCGATCTAGTTCGCTCTCCAGTGTTCCTTTAGAACACTGCCACTCTCTTCAAATTTCTTGGTCCATGCATATAGGTCTCTTCTGGTGGGTGGTTCCTTGAGAAAGGTTGTACGGAATCGCCGTTGCACCAGAGTCGGGGACTTCAACTCAGCCATCCATAACACACATTTCACTTTTTCTTGTGGGGTAAACATATGATGTAGTAACTGGCAAAGTTTCAACGTTCTCACATTAATACTTTAAAAATTACAGAGTTTCAAAGTTGTTTCATATGGAATGGGACACCCGGTATAATATATATAATATATATATTTATAATAATATAATATATAAATATATAAATATAATATATATATATATATATATTATATATATATATTATATGAAAAGAAGGATCAACACAACGGCAAACATTTTCATTTATTTGTACTTCAGACGTTTCGACAAATCTTTTGTCATCATCAGTGAATTAAGTTTTAAAACCTTAAAACAAAAGTAAAAAGTGAAAATTACATCAATACAATATTAAAACCATTAAAATTAAAACCTTAAAGCAAAATGAAAATTGCATCAATACAAATTAAAATCATTTAAATTTCATCACTATAAAAACTAAAATTAAATTAAATTACCTCAATAGGTAAATACACAATGTTTACATCCACCTCCATACTTGGCAAAGTCTAAGAGAACACTGGATGGTCAGAGGATTAGAAAGGGTATGTGTGAGAGAATCGGTTGGTTAGTTAAAAGAGTTGTAATTTGTAGGATGAGCTATTATTATTAAGGGAGGGTTTGTTTCTATAGATGTACAAAGATTCTAAAATTCGGAGTTCTGTAAGGTTATTGGATCTAGTTAAAATTTCAAACTGAGTTTTGTGAAGGGGATGGTCGTTTTCATTACTATGGTTTCTAATTGCGGATTGTGGAGGGCTACTGAGGGGACGGTTGGTACGGACTGACAAGCCCAAATGTTGAGAAAGGCGCACCTCCAGTTGGAGTTGAGTGCTGCCAATATACGCAGCCTTACAGCTGTCGCACGTGTATTTGTAAACAACATTGGGGCATACAGTTTTGGGGAATTCATCTTTGAACTTTAAAAAATTTGATAATTTAAGTGGGTTGACGAAGGCGAATCTAAAATTTATTTGGGGATAACTAGACTTGAGCAGTTTGGACAATTCGCCTCGAATACGCAATGATAAATAACCATAAAAAGGTAATTTAATATATCTGGTTTCTTTTTGTACTGTAGTTATGGGGAGTTTAGTATCAAAAGTGTTATTTAAAAATTTCTTTAATTGGTTATCGAATAGATGAGAAGGGTAGTAATTGTTAATAAAGTACTGTTAATAAAGGGTAAAGGAGTAGTGCTGATTGATTCAACAGTTTACATAAATAGAATGGAGACAATTTTGTCGGATACGTCTAAATTTAAAAGGGTAAAAGAGAATGTTCTGTCTAAATTACTAAAACTCGAAGATAAACTTAATAGGTGTTTACGTAAATTAAAAAATAGTAATATTATTGCTGACAATACATACAATTTTTTATTTGCTTCTGGTTCCAATCCAGGAATTCTATATGGTTTACCTAAAGTCCATAAGCCAAATTTCCCACTAAGACCTATTCTTTCGGCATGTGGTACATTCACTTATAATTTAGCCAAATTCTTCGTTCCCTTGCTCTCAAAACTCACCTTTAATGATTATTCTATTAACAACTCGTTTGATTTTGCTAAAGAGATAAAAGAGATCAATCATGCCGATTCTCTTACAATGGCCAGTTTTGATGTGTCGTCATTGTTTACTAATGTCCCGTTAAAAGAAACATTAAATATCATACTAAATAAGTTATTCACTACTGATAATACTCTTATTAATGGCCTCACTCAGACTCAATTTAAAAACCTTCTCGAAATAGTGTGTTTTGATAATCTTTTCTTATTTAATAGCAACCTTTACAGCCAAATTGATGGAGTAGCTATGGGTTCCCCGTTAAGCCCAACACTAGCAAATGCATTTCTTTGCCATTACGAAGAAATTTGGTTGAAAAGTTGTCCTAGTAGTTTTAAACCCATATATTACAGAAGATACGTGGATGACACTTTCTTAATATTTAACCATCCTTCACACGTAAAACTTTTTCTTGATTATCTTAATAAACAACATAGTAATATTAAGTACACGTGTGAAAACGAAACAAATAATAGTTTACCTTTCCTGGATGTTTTAGTTAAACGGGCTCATAATAAGTTCCATACTTCACTATTTCGAAAACAAACTTTTACTGGCTTGGGAACCAATTATTTAAGTTGTATGTTTTATAAATATAAGATTAGTGCTATAGTAACATTATTAACAAGAAGTTACCGTATTTGTTCGGATTACTTCTCGTTAAACGAAGAATTTAAATTTTTAAAACAGTACTTTATTAACAATTACTACCCTTCTCATCTATTCGATAACCAATTAAAGAAATTTTTAAATAACACTTTTGATACTAAACTCCCCATAACTACAGTACAAAAAGAAACCAGATATATTAAATTACCTTTTTATGGTTATTTATCATTGCGTATTCGAGGCGAATTGTCCAAACTGCTCAAGTCTAGTTATCCCCAAATAAATTTTAGATTCGCCTTCGTCAACCCACTTAAATTATCAAATTTTTTAAAGTTCAAAGATGAATTCCCCAAAACTGTATGCCCCAATGTTGTTTACAAATACACGTGCGACAGCTGTAAGGCTGCGTATATTGGCAGCACTCAACTCCAACTGGAGGTGCGCCTTTCTCAACATTTGGGCTTGTCAGTCCGTACCAACCGTCCCCTCAGTAGCCCTCCACAATCCGCAATTAGAAACCATAGTAATGAAAACGACCATCCCCTTCACAAAACTCAGTTTGAAATTTTAACTAGATCCAATAACCTTACAGAACTCCGAATTTTAGAATCTTTGTACATCTATAGAAACAAACCCTCCCTTAATAATAATAGCTCATCCTACAAATTACAACTCTTTTAACTAACCAACCCTTTCTAATCCTCTGACCATCCAGTGTTCTCTTAGACTTTGCCAAGTATGGAGGTGGATGTAAACATTGTGTATTTACCTATTGAGGTAATTTAATTTAATTTTAGTTTTTATAGTGATGAAATTTAAATGATTTTAATTTTGTATTGATGCAATTTTCATTTTGCTTTAAGGTTTTAATTTTAATGGTTTTAATATTGTATTGATGTAATTTTCACTTTTTACTTTTGTTTTAAGGTTTTAAGACTTAATTCACTGATGATGACAAAAGATTTGTCGAAACGTCTGAAGTACAAATAAATGAAAATGTTTGCCGTTGTGTTGATCCTTCTTTTCATCTGTAAGCTCCGTTTCCCTAAGGAGAAGTCAATAGCTTTGATATATATATATATATATATATGATACACACAGACCGTGCACGGAACAAGGAACTCTTCTAGGAAAATTAAATCCACTATAGACCGAATAAGTAATGGTAAATGACAAATACTATAGTTTTTTCTTTTTCATGATGCTAGCCCGACGTGGGCAACGTGTCACTCGCAAAGAGATCCCAAAAATATAGCTTCCCTCACCAGCTATCTACGAAGCAGATAGGATCCAGCTTTGGGACAGGATCTAGGGTTTAAAGCAGCCTAGCCCAGCTACATTTAGAACCTCAATATAAGCAAAAGACTCGCTGCCTTCACGTCAGATTGAATACATCAAAGAAAAAGGGGTAACTATTATAGTTTTAGCCAAAAACCAAAACTTAAACCTCAACTGGCAGAATTGAGCGTCCACTTTTCAAGGCACATAACATGTCCGTCTCATGATGGGAATGTAGCTGGGCTAGGCTGCTTTAAACCCTAGATCCTGTCCCAAAGCTGGATCCTATCTGCTTTGTAGATAGCTGGTGAGGGAAGCTATATTTTTGGGACCTCTTT
Source organism: Bathynomus jamesi (assembly GCA_023014485.1). NCBI lineage: Eukaryota > Metazoa > Arthropoda > Malacostraca > Isopoda > Cirolanidae > Bathynomus > Bathynomus jamesi. The sequence goes on along the minus strand of JAJOZX010002966.1, from coordinate 314,832 downwards.
GCGAGTGACCCGTTGCCCACGTCGGGCTAGCATCATGAAAAAGAAAAAACTATAGTATTTGTCATTTACCATTACTTATTCGGACTATAGTGTATTTAATTTTCCTAGAAGAGTTCCTTGTTCCATGCACGGTCTGTGTGTATCATAAAAAACCTCAGGGAACCATTCTGAGTTCATTCCCATATATATATATATATATATATCAAGGAAAATTGACCTAAGAGTAAATGATGATGACAGCTTGACATCTTGAAATTGAAAAGTAAAGTATTTTGGAATTCACGTCTCTGAGGACGCTATGCCAGACCTTCTCCCAAAAGATGAGAAAGAGGCCATCAAGAAATTGAGAAATAATCCTGATATTTCTTAGATCAGACAAAGGAGGAGTGGTTATTAGGGACAAAGTGATTATGAAGACAAACTTCATAAAATACTGAATGATCAAATTGTTCCAACAGTTCTAAAAAAAAATAACAAACATTTTCTTAACTATTCTTGCTCAAAATTAATGACGATACTTCAAACAGTTAGAGTAATAGATATTTATATGGACTTGCTAAAGTTCATAAATGCACGAATAGCGCATTATTTTGCCCTATTATTATGTCTTGTACTGCATCTAACACAACATCATAGTATATAAACACACTAATTCGGTTCTCAAAGCGTTTTCCCACGGGTCAAATAAAATATGTCGCTCGAGCCGACTATGTTTCTGATTATTCACGTGAACGATTGAACTTCCACTTGAATTAATTAACCTCAGATCTTTCGTGTCTGGTTCGTTCCCACTAGGGTTGGCAGTGCTCCAATTTTGCTGGCTCCAACTCCGGAGTGCTCCAGTGACTCAGCTCCTGCTCCAGGCCGAATCCAGAGTTGAGAGTGACTCCCAGCTCCAACTCCGGAGCACCTCCACTAACCCAGCTCCAGCTCCAGAGCTGCTCCACTGAACCTAGCTTTATTTCCTAAGTTTCTCCAGAGTATGGTGTTGTTCCGGACTGATACTTTAGCGTCATTTTATTGCGCTACAGCTCTTAAGATACAAAAACTGAATGCACAATAGGATAGCAAAATCATTAAGGCTAGTAATGGTGATACATAGTTGTGAGTAGCTGCAATTTGCATAATTCTCTTTGCATAATAGTTTCCGATAAGTACTAAGTGCTTGCAGCATTTATAGAGCTTGAATTTTAGTTGGTCAGAGTAATGGTTTTAGGGTGCTCAAAAGTACCTGCTTTTTATGACATTCTAATCTATTATAAAAAACGTGTCCTTTTCTCGTAACCGTACGATTTACTATCCATAATTGGCAAACTGGTACAGCCAGGACTATATTACGACTGAAAAATACTATACGCACATTCCTACACTCAACATTAGCGGTTTGGTTTGTTTACAACTGGTTTTTTACATGCTCAAAGAAAACCGTTTAACGTCAAACCGTCCAAACCACCAATCGTTAGTGATCGGCTCCCATCCGCTAAACTTGCTAACCACTCACTCTACACTGAGTGGAACAGCTCCAGGCTTCAGCTCCAGCTCCAAGCTCCGGAGCGCTCCAATAAATCTGGCTCCAGCTCTGCCCCAGCTCTGCTCCGGCTCCACAATCCCAGCTCCAGCTCCGCTCTGGTGCAGAGTTTAAACAAGTGGCATGCTCCGCTCCAGCTCCTGGCTCCGGAGCCGGAGCACTGCCAACCCTAGTTTCCACCGATATGACCGAAATTAAATGTTATATTAATTCAAATGATCGCTGGAAGTCCTTACAACTACTTATGATGATGTTGTTTAATTAAATTTTTATGCCAGATCTGTTGGTAAATTTTAGCGCGAATATGCTGAGACGTTGCTTAGCTTACTTTACTGAGATTCAAAGATGTTCGTGTGTGTAACGAATAGTGAGATGTTAATACTTAATTCCAAGTCTATCTTAGTACAGCGCAGTTTATCTCTTTCCCCGATAGGCCAGAGACAACAAATTTTTCGTTATTCAGGGATCTTAACGACACAAACTAGCTGAACTAAATGTGTTCATCCGAGTATCTAAGTCTGACTGATGTTCATTCATCTGTGAAACGTTACCACAACTTGTCTATAGGTTAATACATGGAAAAGATAAGTTTGCGAATCAAGATGGCGCCTAGGATGGTAAACACCGACTATATGTCTATATACCAAATATGAACGTAAGGCGGTTATGTCCCGAAGAATTCGGTTTATCACTGCATAAGCTTTCTTTTTTAAAAGCTATGCTTTTATTCGATACGTTGTTCAGATGCGATAAAAAATACGTCAAGCATTATACGTATTACACTGAAATAACCGGTGAAATACGTACAGTATACATACAGTATTTCCCCTACTTTTGGGGAAATTTCCCTAGAGTGGAAAATTTGGATGGTTCTAGGGACAAATCTAGGGGAATGGAATTTTCTGTGGAAATTTGGGGAATTCTTCAATTTATCAGGGAATACTTAGGGAATATCAATTGTTCTGGGAAAATAGCTATAAAGAGCAAACTTGTTAACATCAAATGTCAATATCACTGGAAGACATGCTGAGGAATGTTTATTTCCACTTTAGTCGGTCTAGCCAGAGAAAACAAAATTTGGAAGAGTTTCAAAGATTTTGTGATGTTCCGATCCATAAGCTACTCATTCTCTCACGAACTCGTTGGCTGTCAATGGAAAATGTGGCAAATAGAGTTTTAGAACAATGGCCAGCTCTTCAGCTATATTTCATTGACCAGGTGAAAGATCAGTCAGATCCATCAAACACAGTGAATACCATCCTGCAAGTTCTGAATAACAAATTTCAAAAAGCTCAACTGAAATTCATGAACTTTCAGCTGCATAGGTTTAATGCCTTCAACACCTTGTTTCAGAGTGCATCTCCAGTGCTTCACCTGCTACGAGAACTTACCAAACTCCTGAAGGAAATGCTCTGTGACTTCATCAAAATGGATGTTATTAGACATGAAGATCCTTTTAACGTCGATATTCATGCTGCCAATAACAGAGTAGACATCGGTCATGTCTACCTAGAAGTAGCTGCAACTGCTACACTTTCTGAGTGTTTTAAGAATCATCCGAAAAGGGTAAGGCAGGTTCGATTATCTTGCCTAACTTTCATGGTGGAACTGGTGAAGCAAATCAGGAAGAGATTTGCAGAAATTCAACGCAAATGCTATGAACACCCGACTTCCTGATTCTAGCTAATGCAGTGAAATGCCATCCTGCTTCTCTGTGTGAACTTTATGACTCATTAAAATTTTTGAAAGATGTAGCTCAACTACAACTGGTGAACATGGAATGGAGGAAATAGGCTATTGAAGAGCCTCACATGCTCAATTGCAAGCATACAGATCTCGAGTTTTGGAGAGAGTGCCTCAGCAAAAAGAACTTTAATGGTGAGCTGAAATATGGAAACCTTCGCAAAGCAATTGGGTGCATGATGTCATTACTATTAGCTAATGCTCCAGATGAAAGACTTTTCAGTGCTCTGAAGCTGATCAAAACCGAACCCAGAAACATCAGAAAGTGTAATTGGATTACTGAATGCCAAAGAAAGAATGGCCACAATTGGAAAGTCTGCTCATCAATTAAATTTGCATGATCGTCCAGAAATGCTGAAACCTGTACGAAATGTGAGAAGCAATGCCACAGATGCTGAGACACATGGCATCATTAGTGAACAATTGAAATCGTAAGAAATGTACGCTATAATTCCTGAAACATGTGCCCAGAACCAGAAGTGCTATTTACTTTTTGCCATTATACAATTTGGTTGGTTTTAAGGAAATATACCGAGTTTGATAGATGTAACTTTATATATGTGTAAATTTGTTATGATTTTATAATTCCATAAAACATGTGCACAAAACCAGAAGTGCTATTTGTTATGCCATTGTGCAATTTGGTTAGTTCTAAGGAAATATGCTTAGTTTAATTTATATAAATAACTTTATATATAATTTGTAAAGCTATTACAAATTGTATAATTCCATGAAACATGTGCCCAAAACGAGAAATGCTTTTTATTTTCTACTATTGTGATACTGTATTTAGTTGGTTCTAAGGAAATACAGATCCCGTTAGTCTAATTTATATAAATAACTTTATATATAATTTGTAAAGCTATCATAATCAAATAGCATTCAGTCACTCGCACCACTTCCCTGTGCCAACCATTTTCTTGAATAGTAAAGCTATAAATAATTTTTATATATGAATACTTTTAAGTAGGTTTAATGTTTCAATGCACTTTGTCAGTAAATGCACATTGGTAGTAATGTAAGTTAGATTTATGCAATTCTATATTTTCTGCATAAGTTTTCATAATTTTGACTACATTTTTTGTTCAATTTATAATAAGAACGTATATAACTACCTTATTTTAGGCATAAACAACTATGAAAGCACTTATTATTTTGTTTCTACCTACACTCAATGAATAAATAGTATTTAAAGTTGCAACCAATACTAAAAATCAACAAAAACTGCTATTTAAGAGGAAACGTACAGTATTTTGGAATTTATGTTCACTCTAAGAAATTTTGGGCCTCTGTCTCGGTAATTCCTGGTGTGGCTTTGTGGGAGCCCTGCGCGTGAGTGCGTTCATTTCGCTATTATACAGCAGATCGTTTGGTTGTCTTACGTCTGCGTGCTGAACTAGCTTCAATAAGAAACAAACTAAGAGAGCAGTAGTAAGGTTTATTGGCTTCAACCCTAATATATAAAATATGGCCTTATTATTTAATTTTGGCCAACGACAGACGCTTTTATTCAGTCCTACAGAGAAGAAAAGTTAATAACATTACCTTCATGTTCTCAAAGAGGCAGTTAATCCACTTTTATCCAATATGGCCACTTTACATGCCAACCAACTTTAACTGCATATGAAGAACGCTCATAATATTCATAAACGACAGACTTTACACCCTCATAGAATGGACTTTATAATATAATATGAATTTTAAGAACTTTATCACTTTGGTTTGGAAAAATGAGCCAAAAAATTGAGAAAGGAGAATAAAACAACGCGCAGTTTTGATAAAGAAAAACATTTAAAAGGGCATTTCTTTACCCTTTCTTCTAAGTTGGCCACCCTGAATGACAAAAAATAAATGTAGTTTACAATATTTTGACTAATAATATATATATATATATTAGTGGTGGACCGGATATCCGCATCCGCATAATTTTTAACATCCGAATCCGCACTCGCACTTCGGACTGCGGATGTTATGCGGATATTACCTCAAATAAATTATGCAATTTACAATTAAATTAGCTTATAAAGTAGCTTATAAGGCCCAGTCATGCACATTTCATGTAAAGTATTAATTATTAATGAACAAACAAATATATAAACCTGAAAATATAAATACCTGGTAACACAGAAAATTGAATGAAACTTGTTTCATTGAATTTTCTGTGGCTGAAACTCGAGAAAGTTATTATTTTTATCATAATGAAAACATTAATATTAATTTTAATTCTTATGCATTGCCTGCCATAACAGTAATATCACGAAATTTGAAAAATTATGTCATCTATTCATAATTCTATACTATATTGATAGATTAACTAATATCCGCATCCGCATCCGTGGATATTGAAATTAAAGATCTGCATCAACATCCGCATCCGCAGATGTTGAAAAATTGACATCCGGTCCACCACTAATATACTGTATATATATATATATGAAAATTATTTCACGAAGGTAACACGTGAAAAATATTTATGATGAATAAAACCACGAAGGAAAGGAAACACAAAATGGTGCTCAAGCGCTTTCGTCTAATGACATCCTCAGGAACACTGAGGATGTCATTAGACGAAAGCGCTTGAGCACCATTTTGTGTTTCCTTTCCTTCGTGGTTTTATCATCATATATATATATATATATATATATATATATATACAGGGCTTTTTTTGTGACGGTACACACCGGTACGGCGTACCGGCACCTTTTTTTAATAATTAATTCGTAGATTATCTAGAATCTTTCTTATTAAATTTTTAAGTTTTCTAAAACTTAAGCGATATTGTATTATAATATTCTGTAGTATAAAATTATACTGTATACCTATTTTATTTCATGGCAAGTATAGTTGTTATATGGTAAGCATTGAAATCAATTGTAGATAAAAAAACTTTATGTACACAACAAATGTAAGGCATCTAAAAATAAACAACTACGAGCTAGTACACAATACAATTTATTATGCGCCACTCAGCAGTTGACACTAACAGCAAGGAACGAAGTCGACATATTGAAGCAGATGAGAACTTGATGAAAATTTGGAATTTTCTATAAAACGGTAAGTTAATGTTATGATATATATATATATATATATATATATATATATATATATATATATATATATATATATATATATATATATATCCCAATGAGTACCGGCACCTTTTTTTTACAAAAAAGCACTGTATCTTCTTGGAAAGTATATCTTTCACCACTAATTCGTCAAATATCAGTTAGATAGAGTGAAAGATATACTTTCCAACAAGATGGAGTCCCTGCTCACAGAGCACGCCAAACTGTCATATTCCTTGAGAACGAAACACCGGATTTTATCGAACCCGATATGTGGCCGGCTAGTAGTCCCAATCTTTAACCACTAGACTATGGTGTTTGGGAAGCCCTGAAGTCCAAAGTTTACATCCCTGGTACCAATATAAGAGACATAGATGAACTACGCGAAAGAATTCTGCTCGCCTGGGAGGTGTCTCAAAGATATGTAAACAGGTGTATTGATCAGTGGCGTCCACGTTTGGAGGCCTGCGTTGAGCAGGAAGGGGGACACATCGAGCAACTTCTCAATTAAGACGAACAACATGCTAAGGTAAGCATCTATGAAGCTTGGGAGCTCTAGTCCCACCTATATATATATATATATATATATATATATATATATATATATATATATATATATAATCTTAGAAATCTATGCAAACCATTTAAGAAATAAAATCTCAGTGTTTTATCTACCGTCTCTGTTGAATTAAAATAAAATGTAGCACTACGATTTCCTTTAATTCACCTAAAGGAGAGAGAATGGGCGACAAGGTTGACCTTCGTGAAATGAGGAATCATCGCACAGAACCTTTGAAAGGTTGAAAGGTAAATATCTAACCAAAATAGGTAAATTATACTTATTAATACTCGGTTGCCTGGGGGAGAGAGCACTCCTACTAGGCGCGTTCCTCGAGTGGCGGATGGGGGAACCCAAGAACTTTCGGAATCCTAGGGCTGCTCCAAATATACCGAATAAGGAGCCGCGGACCAAACAAGCAGCAGAGGAATGGCAGACCGGCTGCTTTATTTGCCAAGAAACCCTATGATGATGGCGTATACCGCGTACGGGAGAACCGACGCAAGTAGTGTGGACGCAAAAAGAGAGAGTGCAGAGCAATTGCAATATTGATCAAATGTTGCAAGATGCTACACTCCCAGGGTGCCAAATAAAGGGGGGAATTCCCCCAGCAAGCTGGGGTAGTTCACCTAACCTTAAGAGACCTTGGGGCAGAAGGTGGGACGGCCTCACCCCCAAAAGGGGTATACCTAACCTAAGAGGGAGAGAGGAAGACAGAGTATCCTACGTCTGGGGCAACCAGACGCTTAATAAGATTTATTGACAGCATCAGGTGGCTTATAAGTGTCTTTCAGCCAGTTGGCGTAGAAGCCAGTGCCTTCAGGCGTGTATATAACGGGTGCGGCAAAAGTAACGCCCTTTTAATAATTGTATCCTATAGTTTTAATACAGTATAACCAACCACAAAATTATATATATTATATATATATATATAATATATATAATTAATATATATATATATATATATATATATATACATATATATACACACACATATATATATATATATATATATATATATATATATATATAATATATATATATATATCGTTTGAACAACCATTTATCCTAAAAGCGCACACCCATTATACACACACACAGACACACACACACACACACACACACACACACACACACACATACCAACTGTGTATATATATATATGATAAAAAGATGATAACTAAAACCGTAGGAAATAATCAGCCAAAGAAAAATAATGATAATACCAAAATTAAGAACTTTGAAAATAATAAGAAAACAAGAAGTAGAAGCGTAGAAAATACCGTATGTAAATACTACACAAAAGGGAACTGCAGATATCTGGTTGGGCGATGCATCTATGCACATTCCACATTATGCAACACACAGTACACAAGTGGATATTGCAAATTTGATAAGAAGTGCAAGTTCCACCATTTTACGATCTGCAACACCTATGCAAGATATGGGAGGTGCAAATACAGAAAAAATGCCGTTACCACCGCCCTTAAAGGAAAAACGAACATCAAAGAAGAGTGCCAATTTTTTAGACGCAGCTAACACATTTCAGCTGCTAAATACTATCCAGCAATTACAAAACCAGCTGACAAATATAGGAATCCGAGAGCCGGACAGAAGGTACGAACAAAGGCACTTCATGCGTTATCGGGACAACAGGTACCGACAAAGACAAAAAGAGGTAAATTCTCGGAGGACCACAAGGCAACGAAACCGGCACCCCCATTGGAAAACAAATCGGAACTACCTGTATGCGAAAAAGAACGAGAAAAAGTAAAAATAATCCTAGCCAACATACAGGGCCTTAAATCAAACCATTCCACGAACAAAGTTGTATACCTGAAAGGACTCATGCAAGAAGCCGGAGCAGACTTTGCATGCCTCACGGAAACTCATCTAAAGGAGTGCCAGGCGAACTGTGAAAATTGTGAGTCCTGTATTGACAAAAAAGAAATACAAATTGACAACTATAACATTCTCCGAGCCGACAGAACAGTGAGACATAAAGGAGGATGTGCTAGTTACACACGCGAAAGGCACATAGCAGAAATGGCTATAAGTACCTCAAACAGCTACGTAGAATGTGTAGCAGCAAAAGTTGAAAAATTAAATGTGGTACTAATTGTAATGTAAAGACCCCCAAACACGCCAACCTCAAAATTTTCAGATTCCATTACAGAGGTAAGAAACTTAGTAAAAGATCTACACTCTCCAACCCCAAATATTTTCCTCTGTGGTGATTTTAATTTCACATTCATGAAATATAAAATTATAGGAAAAAAGGGAAAGTATAACGGACTTCGACTTTACGACATACGATATTACACAAGCTATCGGGAAACTAAAAACATTCAGCGGCAGGACCGGATAAGTGGAATGCCACACTTATCAAAAACTGCAAGAATGCAATCGCTGAGCCCCCCTATATTGGATATGGAGACGATCACTAGACACGGGAGAAATACCGGGCATCCTGAAGAACGCGAACATAGTCCCAAGAAATGAAGGAGATCGATCCGAGGCCAAAAACTATAGGCCAGTGTCGTTTACATCTCATCTCACTAAAATATTTGAAAGAACAGTTAGACAGAAAATCTATGACTATTTGGAAACTTGGAAAAAATTCATTGATAACAAATATGGGTTTCGGTCAGGCAGATCATGCCTATCACAACTAATGGAACACTACAACATTATTGATCCACTTGAAAGTAATGAAAACTATGATGTAATATATACAGACTTTGACAAAGCGTTCGACAAGTGTGACCATGGTATCAATATATAAACTGAAGTATATGGGAATAACAGGAAAAGTGGAGAACTTATAACTGCGGATAGTAAACATAACCCAAAAAAGTTTTTCGATTACATGAAAAATCGTAAGCCGATAAAAGATAATATAGGCCCTCTCTTTGACGCTAATGGCGCTTTGACTTCTGACGCTCAGGCAATGGCAGGTATTTTTAATAACTTTTTTGCGACAGTTTTTACCGTAGAAGACGTCAGTAATGTCCCCGATGTGGACGATATCATTCCATTTAGCAGCGAGACTATTTCGGATGAAATAACGTTTACAAGGGGGGGATTGCGCATTATATCGATAAGTTAAAAGTAAGCAAGGCTGCAGGCCCTGACGCGTTTTATCCTAGACATCTGAAAGATTTGAAAGACGTTGTCGTAGGCCCCTTAACGAAGATTTTTAATCAATCACTCGAAACGGGGATTATTCCTGAAGACTTCAAATTAGCTAACGTCACGCCCATTTTTAAAAAAGGCGACCGCACAGTAGCTAGCAATTATAGGCCCATTAGCTAAACGTCAATTGTCGGTAAACTTTTGGAATCCGTAGTTAGGGATCGTATCATCGAACATTTAGAAAGTCGCGATTTGATTAATAGTAGTCAGCATGTGTTTCGGCGGCAGAGATCTTGTTTAACTAATTTGTTAGAATTTTATAACGAAACAGTGCACGAATACGATAGGAATAGAGCGGCTGACGTTATTTATTTAGATTTTAAAAAAGCGTTCGATACAGTTCCGCATAGAAGATTAATTGCAAAAGTTAAAGCGCACGGTATACACGGTCAGGTAGCTAACTGGTTAGAGGAATGGCTTCGTGCTAGGAGACAGAGGGTCGTTGTTAATGGTAGTGAATAGGAGTGGTTGGATGCAGGTAGCGGTGTCCCACAGGGTTCAGTGTTAGGCCCATTGCTATTCGTAATTTACATTAACGACATAGATGTAGGTTTGACTGGTAACTTGTCAAAATTCGCGGACGATACTAAAATAAGCGGTAAGGTTGTTAACGAGGACGATGGAAATAGGCTCCAAAACGATGTAAATAGGATTATGGAGTGGACAGATAAGTGGCAGATGCAATTTAACGTAGACAAATGTAAAGTTTTGCATATAGGTTCTCGTAACAATAATTACACGTAAACGATGGATAATAGAGAGTTAGCGAGCGTTGACGAGGAAGTAGATTTAGGCGTACGCGTATTTAAGGACTTAAAAGTTAGGAACCAGTGCCTGGAGTCTTGCGCGAAAGCTAATAAGATGTTAGGCTTCATAGCGCGTAATTTCGAATTTAAATCGAAGAATATTATATTTCCCTTTACAAGTCCCTAGTCAGGCCTCATTTAGAATATGCCGTTCAGTTTTGGTGCCCGTATTTGCGTAAAGATATTGATAGGTTAGAAAGGGTTCAGCGTCGTGCCACGAAACTAATTCCATCATTGCGCAACAAGCCTTATGAAGATAGGATTAAAGAGTTAGACTTGCATTCACTCGAAACGAGGAGATTAAAGGGGGAGCTTATTGAAGTTTTCAAAATCGTTAATAACATCGATAACGTAAATTTTAACAAACTGTTCACTCTTGATAATAGCAATCTTCGTAATAACGGATTTAAGTTGCGTGTCAGATGTTTCATTACTAATATCGCTAAAAACTTCTTTACGTTTATGGTAATTGATAAATGGAATAATCTTCCCGCGCCCGTCGTGAACTCTACCAGCGTTAATATGTTTAAGAACCGTTTAGATAGGCATTTTAAAATATTAACTTTGTTTAATTAATATAATAATAAAACAATCCCCCTTTTCCCTCTGAACCTCCCCCTTTTCCCTCTGAACCTCCCCCTTTTCCCTCTGAACTTCTCCCTTTTCCCTCTGAACCTCACCCTTTTCCCTCTCCCTCGTTAAAATTATTAACGTTGTTTAATATAATAAAACAATTAGCAACAAGTGCTCTGGGTGTGGTGATCGAGGATGAGTCTGTTGACGATAATGCCAGCTTGTGACATGCCAGCGTGGGATGCCAGCAAAAAAAAAAATAAATTAGACTAACACGAAGTTAGATGTAGCTCGTAGCGTAAACTAACCCACTTTTTGTTATTCTTATATTTTTTTCCTCTCTCTCTCCTTATTTGCATGTCTGTAACTCTCTTCATTGCATGTCTGTAGTTTGCATGGTATGATAGTGTTTGAGTTAAGAATGTGTTGCATGGTTCGTAATGCGTTCTTATTTTACTTCTGTTTATCTTCCACCCCTTTCCGGCGGAGTGGGCTCCGTCCTCTATCTCCCTATGGAGTAGAGGAGTAGAGGTATGTGTTGCTTTGAGTTAAGAAAGTGTTGTTCTTTGAGTTAAGAATGTGTTGCATGGTTTGTAATGCGTTTTTATTTTACTTTTAAAAGTTCGCTTAGAAATCCGTCAGTAGGTTTAGAAGGCGTAACCAGCCATTTGGTATAATTGTTTACAACCAAAAGAATTAAATAAAACAACATTACATCATTCTGTTTATTAAATATTGTAAATATATAGAAAATAAATATACATTGGAATGATTAAAAAAATTAAAAATAATAATAGTATAAGAAACATGAACGAGGAATATGCATATAATAAAAAATTATAACCGTCAATATAACAGTACAGGAGAAATATATATATATATATATATATATATATATATATAATAGTATAAGAAACATGAACGAGGAATATGCATATAATCAAAAATATAACCGTCAATATAACAGTACAGGATTTCATTTTCGTTGAAAAGGCGGAGCCCCTAAAGATATTAGACCTTCCAATCTAAAGCACCCCCTCGCCACTCATAGCATGTCCCTAACCATAGAAATATATATATATACACAATTATATTATGGAAATATGTAGAAAATAGATACTCATTGGAATGATCAAAAATAAAAAATAAAAATAAGAAATAATATAACCAATATAGCAGAAACACACACACACAAAATTATGTTGAATAAATAAATACATACACTTTATCTTCTACCGCACAAAATAAAAATAAGAAATAAGAAATCGTATAGCCATCATTATAGCAGTACAGGCGATATATATATATATATATATATATATATATATATATATATATATATATATATATATTATACAATTACGTTAAATATATAAATACATTTCACTTTGTTTTCAAAACACTAAACTCACACTTAATCGAGTCTACAATTACATCGTTATTGCTCTGCATTACGCAGTATACGCGGCTTAATAATATTTCACCGCTTAAGGTATAGGGATACCTGTATTCTATATAAAGGGCCTTCATATCGTTCAGTACTATTTTTGTGCCGACTTTACAACCGGTTGGTAAGTTATCTTTAAATTCGTCTAGAATACAATCAAAAGCACGCACAAAGAGTTCATCGTTAGCCACAGCGTCAAATACAAGTTTATCAACACGCCTTTTCAATCGAGGGTTTATTTCTACCGACCCGAGCTTTTCAATCGTGAACTCTTCTTCACACTGCATAGCTACAGTTGAAATAATCTTTTAAGTCGTTACGACAGCTGCTCGTTATATAAAGAAATAGTTCTTCACGGTGAACGGTGTAGGTGAGCTCAACACTGTACCGATCAAGTGCTTTGTACCAAAGTTCATGATATTTCAAAGAGTCTAAACTTTTTAAATAAACGTCCAGCTCTAGACCATTCTCACCTTGTTCAAACCTACACTCGGTAAACCCATCGAGCAGAGCGGTGTATGCGTATTCAAGAACCGTATCAAAATAAAGCATATCCTTAACACGCGCGTTTAATATAGGCTTCAGCTTGCGGAATCCGACGATTTCAAACATTCTGTCGAGGATGAAACGATTTCGCGTAGGAACAAGAGCGTTATTATCAGAAGCATTCTTCCATATCAACCGTATATCAATGCATGGCTGATCGTTATTTATACACAACGTACATACAACGGCGTATGAGGGGGTGTCACTAATCTGCTCTCTTCTTGTACCTACACCTGTAGAAATTTTACAACGATCTTCACTCAACTTCTCAACTTTCATGAAGATTCTATTCATCTCCTCGACACTTAAATAAACAACATTCCGTTTGTTTGTTTGTCTATAATCCGTTTCCAGTACATAGTTAACGACACCGGATTTACGCCTGAACACGCGCAACGACTTCGTCACGGACACATTGTACACGGCGTTGAGAATGCTGCTCAAAGGAAGTTCCATCGTATTCGAGGAGCGCACGTCCACTCGGCTCAAGCTCTGAGATAACTATGAGGCACATGCAACGCGACGGTTCGATGGGAGGAGTGTCACACCATAATCTAATGAAACATGTACGGCGCTGACCCAACATGAATCGTTGTATCCCATTATATTGGGCAGGTGTTTTGAGAAATTTTCCGATACAGGAAGTAATATCGGTTTTAATGTTTTATCACTCCCACTCCCCCGAATACGCACCATGCATTTTCCTTCAGGGTAATTTTCACGAACTAAACACATTTTATAACGGTTTTAATGCTTTACCACTCACCACACGTTCACTTCCACAAACTAAACATCTTCACATTCCGGCGCACTATTTGAGAGGAACATATGCCCATATTTTTCCTTTTTGTTTAACAAGGATACTTGTCTCTAAAGTCTGTTAAAAACTCACACAGGGCATTAGCCACAACCTCACTACAAACTTCGTCATGGTATATATTAATATAGTGATAAAAATACTTAAGATTCTCCATGATGACGAGATTTACACTTTCAGTTGCAGGGTACGAGTACTCGGTATGATGCAACATGACATAATGACGCTTGTCATACCACTCATCAACAAGACTCACTATCCATAACCGTTGTTTCTCTTCTGCACGTGTTGTTTCTTTTACTTCACGGTATACGTAAGCTTTTATAAAGTTTTGTCCTTCAACATAGTTCAACACATCACTTGTCCCAGGAAATCCTACAATGCTCTCACCAGAATAGCCATAGAGTATTTGTACATCTTGCTCCTTCGTACGATTCAATGTAGCCTTAAAAGCATCAAAGGAGGGCGGAATAGAGAGTTTTTCAGTATCCACCACATCTTGACACTTTGCAGAATACCATTTCATAAACGTCGAACAAGCAATATTAAAGGTAGCCATTACTATTTTCTGTCTACGCGGGAGAATACACGTCTGATGTCCAGGGCTTACTGCGATCAACTGAGCACGCAGGGAAGCCCAGGTAGTAGCATGACTCACGTTGCTGGTCTTACAGCAGGCGGAGCTTAGAACTTTATCCTGTGTACACACACACACACACACACACAGAAGAAATTGAAACGCTAATTGAAACACGATTTATTTAATAAACGAAATTTTCAAGATGTATATATATATTTACAAATACGTGTAATAAATAAGTTAACAATAGGCACATCAAAGATTATATTAAAGTTATATATATTTACAAATACGTGTAATAAATAAGTTACCAATAGACATCAAAGATTATGTTTTTGCTCATCGTCATTCACGGTTCTGTGGGAGAAGCGAAAAGCAAGACTGTAGAATATAAGGGTCATC
Organism: Bathynomus jamesi; assembly: GCA_023014485.1. Lineage (NCBI taxonomy): Eukaryota > Metazoa > Arthropoda > Malacostraca > Isopoda > Cirolanidae > Bathynomus > Bathynomus jamesi. The sequence goes on along the minus strand of JAJOZX010002966.1, from coordinate 299,568 downwards.
ACTTAAATATTTATTATATTTTGTAAATGACCCACTTAGGAGTGTTACGTGTTAGAAATGGCTTCTATAGAAAAATTCAGGTTCACGAGCCCATCCACATGTATTATATCTGGACCTACAAGATGTGGTAAAACTGTGTTTATGCTTAAAATCATTAAAGAAAGGGAAGAGATGTTCTCAAAATTTGTGCATCAAGTTATATGGTGCTATTCGACGTATCAATCAGTGTTCAACGAGTACCAAGATGATATTTTGTTCCACAAAGGTGTATATGACGTTAATTCGTTAAAGGGAAATGAACACACAGTCATTGTAATTGACGATCTCATGTTGGAGATGGATAAAACGTTTGCCGAGACATTTACAGTATTCTCCCACCATATAAACATAAGCGTGTTCTTCATCAATCAGAATCTATTTTTCAAAAATAGATACATATATTTCCAAAAGAGCCTGAAACGTTGTATATCCCAGAATGACAAAGAGACTAAAGAAATACCGTGAATTAATAAAAATCTGTCATCGACTGCCCCGGGCAATGCAACAGATATTTATTAAAAATATCGACTCCGACTTTTTAAAATGCATCTGTGAAATCTGTCTTAACGTTATAAATTGCAATGTATCAATGAAACCACCTCAGAAGGCTCGCCTACGCCGTTACAAGAACATACTACGTACACTCGCTCGTAAAAGTCAAACTGTAGCGAAGAAAAACGAATTATTGTACAAAGAGGAGGGTCATTCCTCCCCATCCTATTTTTAGTTTTAGGTCCTTTACTGACTAGATTAATATAATGAAGAAAATGGTAGTGATTCCACACGAGGTGTATGCTTCACTGCAAAGGAATCCAGACACGGATCTAGATCCCCGTAAAAGCAGACTTAAAAGAATGGAAAGCGAATTGCTAGCCCTATTAAACAGTGAAAAGTCACCTGATGAGAAAAGAATCTTATACTAAGAAGCTCTGCAGGAATTTCTTCACGAGTACGAAAATTATAAGAACCCGACAGAGATTCCCGTGGTTATTAGGCACAGCACGAGGAATGATGAACATGGTGACATAGGACCTGTGCCCGACGATACAGCTGACCAGCCAAAGATTAAGGGGTCAGCCACACCGAACATCGAGCATGTATTAAAAAGCACCCTCCCACATCCATTGAGGAATAAAGGTTTAAGTCTTTATAATCTATTGAATGAGGACCCAGCCATACAATGGACCGATACGGGCGAGATCATTGTGGAAGGATCAAAGGTACAGGGATCGAATATCGTAGACATTGTCCATGGTCTGGTGAGAAAGTGGGATAGGCCCTCACCATCAGGATGGAAGCATACTAAAGCAAGACTACAACAAATAAATGTCCCCAAAACATTGATAGGAAATCTGAACAGGACAAAAGACTTGGAACATGCGACGCACGTGACACAATTGAAGACGCCATCACCCCTGGCGGTAACATCTTTGAAGAGGAGAAAGAAGAGGTTAAACAACGGTCAACCCTACCCACGTGCCTCTAAAATACGCAAATGGCTAACATATTAAGAAGACGTTATTATGACATTTCTAACCCATCCTTCTACGGAGGCGTAGATGGACTGTACAGAAGTGTTTACGGATTAGGGAAAAAAGATGTTGAGAGATTTTTGCGGGAGCAGGACGCTTATACACTTCATAAGCCTGTGAGAAATAGGTTTAAAACATCCAAGACAACAGCTGCTTCGATTGACTCTATTTGGCAAGCAGATTTAACAGACATGAAAAGATATTCTGTGTATAACGATGGTTACCGCTACATTCTATTCATAACACTGCCCAACACCAATTTTGCTGATTTAATTCTAACACCTGTTTTTAGGTAACTTTGGTGTGCTGATTTAAAAAATCACCTTAGTTTTTGCCTACCACGTCAGGTTTTCGAGCAATCAAATACGGATATTTTGGAGATATCGCATTTTGGCAGGGTTATGCCCAATTTTTTTTCTTTTCAAAAAATAAGTTTTTACATACTCAGAATCAGCATGGAAAAGTAAACAATTGTGCAGGGAGTGAACTTTAATATACAATGGTAATATTGACACAAAGTGATTAAAAGTGTTTAAATAAGCAAAAAATGAATCCATATTAAAGCAAGCACGGGACCAGTTTTCTTAACATTGTCTTTTCTTTGTTTTCTTACTTTTCAGTGCTGATAAATTTTTTCTTATAGGACTTCCTAGAATGAGAGATGTCAAGACAATCTCTTTGCAGGCTCCAGCAGTAGTCAGCCATCATATGGGTATCCCATCTTCCTTGGTATCGTTCTTCCATCACTTTGATATCTTGGTGGAACCTTTCACCTTGCTCTTCACTAACATCACCAAGATTTTCTGGAAATTTATCCAGATGACAGTTGAGATAGTGAACTTTAATGCTCATGTTGCAACCCAACTGCTGAAAGTTTACAAGTAAATCCTTTACAAGATCTTTATAATTTTCAGACTTTTTGTTTCCTAGGAAGTTCTTAACTACTGCCACAAAAGCATTCCAAGCTCTTGCCTCCGTTTCGGTCATTGAGTTACTGAACTGCGGATCTTTCATCAGTTTTCTTATCCACAGATAAAATTTTAACAGCAAAACAGCTGTTAACAGGTCTCAAAAATCATCAATTTTGATAAGCGCCCTTCATGGATCACCCAAAATAGGCATATTGCATTGCACGAAAACCTGATGTGATGGACAAAATCTAAGGTGATTTTTGAAATCAGCACATCAATATTATCCAGAAACAGGTCTTAGAATTAAATCAGCAGCAAAAAATGTTTTTTTTGTTGGGCAGTGTAATAGATGTATTCTCTAGATATCTGTGGCTAATTCTTCTGAGAAATAAATCACCCGAAACAGTTGCTAAAGCCACCAAAACGCTGGTGTTAAAAGAAATCAGGGTTCCTGGCTATTTTTGTACGGATATGGGGAAGGAATTCATAGGCCATGCTTTTCAGAACATGTTGAGAGAGTTTAATATCAGCTATTACACTACCAATTCTATACATAAGGCTTCTTTAGCTGAAAGAGTTCAACGTACCATAAAGGAGCGCATGCACCGCTATTTTACACATAAAAACACATACAGATTTTTAGACATTCTGGAATCATTGGCATCATCATACAACCGCTCACACCATCGCACGATTGGACAACACCTAACGAAGTTTTAGAAAGAGGTACGCTTCCAGTGGTGAGAAGAGGTGGAACACCACCACCACACTCTGCGCGTTTCAAAATCAATGATTATGTAAGGCTGTCGCGTTCGAGAAATAAATTCGCGAAGGGATTTGAGCAAGGATGGACACGTGAGATTTATAAAGTTAGGGCTATGAGACCTAAAGGTGAGATAATGATGCATTACGTTGAAGATTTGAATGGGGAAGAAATCTCAGGAGGCTTTTACCGCGAGGAATTGCAGAAAGTGACATTTAATTTAGGAAAAAATGTGTTTAAAATTGAGAAAATTTTAGGAAGCAAAGGTTCAGGAAAGAGAAAAATGTACCTGGTGAAATGGCTAGGGTACCCAGAAAGCTTCAACACCTATATAAAAGCTGATGCAATAATGAAGCTTAAATAGTATGCAACATGGCTCCTAACCATTTCTACGTCACACTCCCGTCCTCCTCGTCCCTGTCTGTACACCCTAACAACACACTAGCCAACTTTGTAACAGATCTCCACGGACCCATTGAATTGGGTCGTGATTCGTATGAGGTGGGGATATGAAATTCAGCTGGACACCCTCTTTTTAAATATTGATTATAAAGATACCGTTTTTACGATTCTTAGAGACTGTAATGAGTGTGCAAAAGCCGGGGTAACTCGGGATGAAACTATACGTATCGCCCGGACTAAGGTTGCACGGTATTACAGTACAGAAGTACACTAGGCCGGGCCGTTATGGTTCGGCTGAGGATGTTGTGAGAGACTTAAACGTAAGTTTAAAAACTCAAATCTTACGAATGATTTATTATACGAAATCGTAAACAAAGGAAACCCGCACATACTCTAATCCTAAAATCAAAGGCTAACAGAAATATTAAAGAGGAAGAGTGTTCAAAATTATAACCGAGGGGCGATATCGATCAGCCTTCCAAAGAGATACCTTTCACGAGGCACAGCATGACTTGTCCAGCTTAATGTATCAATTGAAGATGGAGAAATTGGTGAAAGCTCTCAGCCCCCAGACATGTGCTATATTTACAGCAATATAGTGGAGCACCAGTTTGTTGGGGATACCCAGGCACGCCTGCTGCGCATTCACATCCCAACCATAGAGGAAGGAGTTTGAGTATTACATATGACAGACCCCATTATGTGAATGTCGCAACTAATCTAATAACCAATATCTCAATATATATAAGAACGATTGAAGGTAAAAATTTCCCATTCGGTGACGGGAGCTTAACAGTGAAGCTGCACTTTCGACGCACTGAGTTATAATGGACAGAAAGCCTTTCACCGTCTATCGAGGAGTGAGATACCAGCGTGGTAGTGCACTTGGGTCCATTTTTTCAACCATACTACGTACAGCTGTTCCTTTGCTGAAGAGGGGTGCTAGATACCTCGGAAAGAAGGCACTCCAATCAGGTCTTAACACTGCAGAAGACATATTCGCTAGGGCTAAAACTAAAGAAGCTCTAAAATACATTTAAAACGTGCACGGGATGAAATCGTCAAAGATGCAAAGAGAAAAATGCGTGGTGGTCGGAAGAAGAGGACTGTCCAGAAGAAGGGATTACCACCACGTGGCATTAAGCGTAAAAGGATATCAAAAAAGAAGTGTTCTAAGCGAATGAAACCTATGGTTGACCATTTTTTAACTGATATAAGCTAAGGACATTGATCTCATGAACCATAGTTTGTTTACAACTTGTCGAGAGAGGAGGCACAATTTCTAACTCGTCATGGCATGCTTCATCCATCCGTGTGGTTCACAATGCTGTAAATCGGAGCTATCCCTCTTTGAGATGCCTCCAACTCAAGTTTCTATTGAACACAGTGACTTTATTACAATTAACCCTTTAAACACAATTAGTTCCCCGAGTGCCCCTATATAATTCGTGATACCCAACTCAGGCTTTTACTTTTTTGATCCAAGCTGTGTGCACATGTACGCTAAACTACGTACAGCCCATTCTGATGGAACGGACTGCGATGACAAATATGCTGTATACCCTGAAACAAACTTTCTGCACTCCATATTCAACCAGTGTGACGTATATTTAAATCAGGTCAACATATCGGCAGGCACGGGGTACTATCACCCACAAGCCTATCTGGAAAATGTCCTCAACTTTTCCAAAGAACCGAAGACTACCTTTGTAAGTGTCGAGGGATATTATCAAACTAAAGACGAAAGTAGTATAAAGGACAAATTTCAAAATTCTAAAAAGAAGATATATGAGTGTTTTGGACGTCTGTATACAGATTTCACATTCCAGGAGAAGTTGCTTGTGAATGGGGTGGATATGAAAATAAAGCTCACCCGCACGAGTCCTGAGATCTGCTTAAATCTGGATGCTGATCAAGAAGAGGGAGCAAAACCCGTTGTGGTTCACATTATGGAGACACACCTCCGTGTACGGCGAGTGAAATTAAGTTCATCAAAACAACTAGAAATTGAGAAAAATTTTCTAAACGCTACAGATACAAATCAAACTATACACGGTGCCTGCAGGGTTGGCGTCGAAGCAGATAGAAAACATCGCCTTGGGAAATCTTCCTAAAAGGATATTAATCGGAATGCAGGACCATGCTTTGGTGAATGGAAAATATAAAAAGACTGCCTTTAAATTCGAGAATTTCGGACTTGAAAATATAACCCTATATGTTATTGGCATTGCGTTGGGAGGAACATTGAATACGAACTATTCAACAGATACTGTGTTACCGCTTTGCGCGAGAGCCTATAGTAATCTGGCCCATATTGCAGGTGATTGTGATGAGCTCGGTAATGGGGTAACGCAGAAAGAATTCATTGATCAATTTAACCTTTATCCGTTTGACATTACACCTGACTTATCTGCTAGCGTAAATACGCATTTAAGTCCACAACAGAGCGGAAACATCTCATTGAGGTTGGAATTCACCAAGCCTATAGATGAGCCTATTAGTGTACTAGTATACCTTGAGTCACAAGCCCTAATAGAAGTAGATAGATTTAGGGGCGTTATCATTGACTTTTAAAATGGATGCGAATACACTTCAGAGAGTAATGAATAGCGTACGAATCACACGTTCCAAATTTATCGGCGTGTTTGCGAAGAATGAAACACTGAATTTGTCAACTACGCGAGATTGCGGTAGTCTTATTGTGAACACAGATGTCGTCGGTAATGAAGGGATTCATTGGTTTGCAATCCATTTTAAAAATAGGGACCGCCTGTACTATTTTGATTCACTCGGAATTCAACCCTGGAGTGACCCTGTTATTGTAAAATTTCTCGATCAGTTACATATCCACGAAGTTGTATGGAACCCATTCCGGTTACAAGGATATTTTAGTAATACATGCGGGATGTACTGCATTTCATTTCTCATGCATATGTCACGTAGTAAAGACTTTATACATTTTTTAAAATTATTTGACCCGTGTCACACTCAACGAAACGATGAAATGGTATGCAGACAGATAAAAAGCCTTTTTCCAATTGTGCTTACTTGTTGTATAGTATGATGTTTTGTTCGTGTATATATATATATATATATTTGTAACGTTAGTTTGTATATTCTGTAGTTTAAGATGGTTGTTGTACTAAAAATATGATTTCTTTCATTCAATAAATTGATGAAAATACATTGTCTTCTTCCCCCCAAAAAAGATCTAAACAAAAAACACACATTATTTCGTTAATGATGTGACAATCGTTGGGCTGACTGCTCGGTAATTCACGTCCATGACACGAGGTTCTTCAAAAGATTGTATAACACATGTCAAATCCTCATCGGACCTTAAAGGAGAAAGAATAATGTTCATACTGAATCTTTTTTAATAAAAACATATACAGAGTATACATATAGTAAGAGTATTACAATATGAAGATATCTTTGAACCGCTCAGAGAAGTTCCTTTAAGAGATAATTACGAATAACATTTATAAAAAAACATGCAAAAGATTGCTATAAAAAATTCAATGAATCGATTTTAGCATAATTGCGATTACCTAGATGAAGTATTTGACGAGATACTACATCCCTCCATATATATATATATATATATATATATATATATATATATGTTGAAATAACCCTCTTTCTGGAAGTTTGTGAATAATTGACTCGAAAAAATAAAGTTATAGACACTTACATTTCTATGATAGTCCCTTGCGTCGGATCGTAAGGAGCGTCATTGCACATATCATCAACGGTTTGCGTTGGAAATAATCCATCCCGGTCAATCACGTTAAAAATAATAATTGTAGACAGTGCTACAATGTCACCGTCTTGATATAAATCCGGTAAACTATAAATTTCTTAATTCATGGCGAAGGGAATGTTTACTCACTGGCAGAGGGAATGTTTATTCACTGGTGGAAATAACTACTGTGAATCCCAGCTGAAAATATTTCCTTTTATATGCACGATCACCAAGCACCGCCCCAAAAGACTAAGAACGGTTCGTAATGATTGGTTGTCACTGTAGCTGGGTGGGGTCTAATTTGCGTACCAATCGTAACACCGATATAACGGGTCCATGCTTTGGACGACTAACGGTGTCTTTATATTCTCTCCGTAGATTTAAAGCTCGTATTATCCCTTGCTGTCTCTACCACGGGAATATTTGTGTCCATACTTGGTTTTACCCAACCCACCCCTTTATGCAATATCCCTCGCAACATTGAACAGCTATCTCTATAGAAGATTTCCAGATTGTGCATTATTACGTTTTGCTGCCATACTATTCTGTTTTCCAACAATACTAATGTGCGTTTTGCTCTCATGCTATTCTCAGTTTTCGCACAATAATTTTCTCGGCTTTCACCAACCCACCCCTTTACGCAATATCCCCTGCAACAACCATCTCTATAGAAGATTTCCAGAATGTGCATTATTATTTTTTGCGGCGCTACTAAGTTGAGCCTAAATTTTTCGGACGTAAGTTGTTATAGGAATATATTCATTGCGGCCATACTAAATTGAGCCTCTTTTTTTGGATGCAGTTCGTTATAGGAATATATTCATCAGAGTGGCACAGCTCAGTACCACAGGAAACAAAATTAGCGCCGCTACTCTTCATTACTCTGACATTAACAGCACAGTAATATCCTATGACACAAACATCAAATCTAGAAGATTTTTGTGCATTGTCACGTTTTGCTGCCATGCTATTCTTTTTACTTCTCGCGTAGGAGTGTGATTAATTTGTATTTAATTATCACTATGGAACAACATTTTTGTTTCTTGAAAACTATTTGGTGTTTCTTATAGAACTTTTGATGCTGATTCCAAATATGGTTTCAGAATTTTTCTATCACCCACAGTTTTCGAGAAAATAATATTTCCATTTACTCAGAGTTTTCCCAAAATATTAGTTAAAATTAAGTGTACTAATTTAATTTTACTTTCTTTTTTTTCCAGGTTAACTATATTTAATAGTATTTTTTGCATTAAAAAAAATAGCTATTTAAACAAACAGATTTTTAATAAAAAGAAAATTTTTTTTTCAAGTTTTGCTCAAATTTTAAAATTTTTTATAGTAGAAAAAATTGGTTTTTCATTCCAAAAAGTTTTCCGTGATTTCAATAATTTTCCGCCAGCATGAATCGAAGCTGTATTAATCCCAGAGATACATTTTGCTATGTATGTGGAGAACTGACCATAATGGCACAGAGGAAGACGATGACCCCACTCGTGAAGAAGGCTTACGAACTTTATTTTGGATGTAAGGTAGGCGACCAAGACAAATCCTGGGCACCTCATATCTCATGCATTTCCTGTGCCGTCACTCTTAGGGGTTGGATTAAAGGTACCCGCAAATCTATGCCATTTGCCATACCAATGATTTGGAGAGAGCCCAAGGATCACCTAACGGATTGCTATTTTTGTATGACTAACGTTTCAGGATTCTCTGCCAAAAATAAACATAAAATTCAATACCCAAATCTTGCATCTGCCATGAGACCAGTAGTACATGACGATGATAACCCAATTCCAACTCCCCCAAAGTCATGGACACTGGATGAAGAGTCTGAAGTTGAACCAATGGAAATTGATGACACCAAAGATACAGACTTTCAGCAACCTGAATCAAATAAACCACGTATGATAACGCAGGTTATGCTGAATGATCTCGTGAGAGATTTGGACCTTCCGAAAAAGAAAGCGGAATTATTGGGCTCCAGGTTACGTGAATGGAATTTGCTGGCAAACGATACAAGCATATCGGCGTTCCGCACTCGCCAAAAAGATCTGCTGCAGTATTTCTCCTCGTCAGGTGGTTTATGCTACTGTAATAATGTAAATGGACTGCTGTTAGCTCTCGGTCATGAGCACAAATCTGAAGATTGGCGTTTATTTATTGACTCTTCGAAGCTAAGCCTCAAGGTTGTACTACTTCACAATGGAAATAAATACCCTTCTATTCCTGTAGGGCACGCTGTCCACATGAAGGAATCTTACGAAAATATGAAACTCATCCTTCAGCAGATTAATTATGACCAGTTTCGTTGGTATATATGTGGGGGATTTAAAAGTCGTCGCGCTTCTTCTGGGAATGCAGCTCGGTTATACGAAGTTCTGCTGCTTCCTTTGTGAATGGGACAGCAGAGCCAGAGATTCGCATTATTTTGTAAAGGATTGGCCACTTCGTCAAAAATGTATCCCAGGACTGAAGAATGTGTCTCATGAACCCTTAGTTGACCCCAAGAAAATATACTTACCGCCACTTCACATCAAACTTGGCATCATGAAAAATTTTGTCAAAGCAATGAACAAGGAAGATGAGGCATTCAAATATTTGAAGAAAAAGTTTTCACGACTTAGCGATGCAAAGATAAAAGAAGGGATCTTTGTTGGTCCCCAAATCAGAGAGCTCATGAAAGATCAAAAGTTTGATGATGCCTTGAGAGGAAAAGAAAAAGTGGCATGGGAGGCCATGAAGAATGTTGTCACAAATTTTCTAGGGAACATCAAAGCCTCTAACTATGAAAAAATAGTGCAGGACATGATTGAAGCATATAGGTTATTGGGATGTAATATGTCACTAAAAATCCATTTCTTGCACTCCCATTTAGATTTCTTCCCTGAAAACCTCGGCGACGTAAGCGATGAGCATGGAGAAAGGTTCCACCAAGATATAGCTACTATGGAGAAACGCTACCAAGGGAGGTGGCATCCGGCAATGTTAGCTAATTACTGCTGGACATTGATGCGAGAAGCTCCTAATGAAAATTACAAGAGAAAATCAGTGACAAAGAAGTTTTAAGAAGAATATTTTAAATGCCAATCTGCCACTAATATAATTTTTATGAAGTATTTTTACTAACTTCTATACACTTTTTGAATAAATATTAAAATACAAATTTCTCAGTAACCTTGGGTGATAGAGAAATTCTACGGCTATATTCGGAATCAGCGGAAAACATCCTATAAGACCGACCTGTTCACGTCCAAGAAACAAAAAAAAGTTAAAATTTGTTCCCCAGTGATTATTTATTGAATGTCTGCTTGGGATGGAAGATAAATGGGTACCCTAGGTATCCTAGTGGCTAATACGCTGGGGTGATGGTTGAAAGATCAGGCATTGACATTTCAGCCGCTACAGCGATTCCACGTTAAACTGTAGGTCTAAGGCGGAGTGAATAGTTTGACCCTCGTCAAAGTGAACAATTCGGGGGAAAAGGAAAACCGAATAACTATTATTATTACTAGTGTAATTTACACAACGGTTAGGTTCCAGTTAGGAAAATCTCTCTCTCTGTATATATATATATATATATATATATATATATATATATATAAGAATTTTAAATATTTTAAATGAGTCTAGAGTTTCATTGGTGCGTTTTATTTTCCACTAACTATGTACACGAAATAAGTGTACGCATGCTGTGAATGAATTCTGTATTTTGAATGAGTCTAGAGTTTCATTGGTGCGTTTTATTTCCCACTAACTGTGTACACGAGATAAGTGTACGTATAGTGTGAATGAACTCTGAAGCTGTTATTTTTTCATTACACTTTTGCATAAAGCATCTTTCATAACAAATTTGGAAAAAGCTTCTGTAATAGTTGTCGGACACAATGTGGAAAGTGTACATGAAAGATAGGGAGTTACAAGGACAAGAAGTACCTCAATAAGTAATGCAACCCATGCAATTTCTGCCCACCCGTGCTGCAGCTTAGTTCGGCTTCCACGTTAAACTGTAGGTCTAAGGCGGAGTGAAAAGCTTGACCATTGTTAGAATGAACAATTCGGTGAAAAGGAAAACTGAGTTAGTTATTATTATTACTACTGCAATTTGTACCACCCTATATATATATATTTTGTGTGTGTGTGTGTGTGTTTGTGTGTATGTGGTTCTCTCTCTCTCTGACAAAAATCTCTCACTCTGTATATATATATATATATATATATATATATATATATATATATATAATTACTCTTCCTAATGAATGTAAAACTAAATTTAAAATTCTTATATATATATATATATATATATATGAAAAAAACCACGAAGGAAAAGAAACACAAAAAGGTGCTCAAGCGCTTTCGTCTAATGACATCCTCAGGAACACTGAAGTACATAAAAGGTTACGGCCTATATATAGGTTACAGAAAGAAAAAAAATAAAAAGAAAAATAAATAACATACATACACACAAACATATATATATATATATACATATATATATATACATACATATCTACACACATACATATATATATATATATATATATATATATGCAATAAACGGAGAAGTAAAAATAAAACTTAAAAATTAAAAATTAGAGGATTAACAAAGAGGCAAACAGATTTGTAAGGAAAAATATCGATTTTTAGCACAAGATCAAATGAATTATAAAAATACAAATTTATACTGGAAATCTGCCCAGGTTTTAACACTTTGCCTTTTAGAGTCAAGTTTCGATATATATAAAAATAAAATGAAGATTAAAAGTTAAGAAAGTAGCGTACAAGTTTACCAAAGATTTAGCGTCCTACCCTTTTTATCTAAATTTGTTTTGAAGGAATTCAAAACAACAGGATCGAGTTGAAAAAGACCTTTGCTTATGTTGAAGTTATTTGAAAGTTGGATAATGGCAGACTCAAGAATATTTCTATTGACAATGTTGCTAGAATGAAATAAAACTAAGGCATTATTCCAATCAATACAGTTGGAGAACTCTGACAAATGGACAAAAAGAGCACTGGACAACTGTCCTGTTCTAACGGAATATTGATGCTGTTTTATACGTTTGTGAAAATCCTTTCCCGTCTGACCTATGTAAAAGGAATCACATTGTTTACACCCAATTTTATAGATAATGCCTGGTTTTATTCATCATAAATATTTTTCACGTGTTACTTTCGTGAAATAATTTTCATATATATATATATATATATATATATATATATATATATATACTTCCTAAGTACATGTGTATTACTTTTGAAAAAAACCTTTAAGCTGATTTCTGATAATTTCATTTTTGACTGATTTAAAATCAAAAGCAGAGACATTAATTTTGAATATGATACCATACAAATTAAACGTAAAGGAAAACAGCAAAGTTAATAAAATTATTTATATACAAGGAAAAGCTTTCGCGTGAAGGCTGAAGAGACGGAAGCGAGTCTTTTAGAATGAAAGTTTGACCGACATTCCGAAGTGTCTAGTTTGTGGTCAGTCTTTGCCTCGAGGGCTTACTTGCCTCCATTTTTTCTTCCAGAGACGATTTGAAAGGAAGAAAGTAAATAGAACGACGTTTAAATAATTATTGTTTTTCTTATATATATATATATATATATATATATATATATAATATATATATAAAAGGTGTGTAATGTTATTTTTTCTGATGCAGTTTGATTTTTTCAATCGCAAGAAAGGATTGTCATAATTAAATAGACAGAACAAAGTTATTGTGTTCATTTCCATTTTTATTTATTATTTAATATAATTGTGTGTGTGTGTGTGTGTGTGTTTGTGTGTGTGTGTGTGTATTTCATCTGTATTGATGTTTATTCATTTTTTTTTTTTTTTTGATCATTCCATCGCGTGTAAAGGATTGTCAAAGTAAATAGAACGATGTTTAAATAATTATTTTTCTTATATATATATATATATATATATATATATATATATATAAAAGGTGTGTAATGTTATTTTTCTGATACAATTTCTTTTTCAATCGCAAGAAAGGATTGTCATAATTAAATAGACAGAGTTAATATCGGGTTTCGTTTTAATAGTTAACTCTCTTTCTGTTTATTGATTTTCTTATATATATATATATGGTAAGGAGAAAGTTCACTTGCTTTGGTGACTCGTGTGAATTAAAATAAATGGTGGTATCTAGCAACTCACCCTATTAATGTATACCTGAACAATTAAAATAAAAAGTGGTAACTTGCAACTCAACCTACCTCTATATAAGACCTGCTCGGCTTCGGAAGCCTCATAATGATGTGAACTTCGGCAGAATAAAGATCTCTCCTTCCTTCTTAGGTTAAGACAGGTTAGTTTCCCTTTGGAGGAGTGAGGACATCCCACCTTCTACCCCAAAGACCTCCTCCGTCTCTCCTTTCTCTTCCTCTCTTAGGTTAAAGCAACCCCTTTGGGGGGAGGTCATCCTCCCTTCTCTCCCCGAAGCTCCCTCTCCTCTCCCTCCCCTCTCCCCCTTCATTGCATACCCCCTTCCCCTTCATTGTATACCCCCACCCCTTCATTGCATACTCCCACCCCCTGCATTGCACCCTCCCTTTGCAAAATTGATCATTATCTCTGCAACATCTTTGCACTCGTCCATTTTGCCTCCATACTACTTACATTTACTGGAAAAGATAAGAGAGAGGTACGCCATTATTTACATTTTGGAAAAATAAAGGAGAAACTAGTCCCTAATCTTACTCTGAACCCTGTAACTCCCCAAACAACAGCGGAAAGTAGAAAAGGAAGACTGTGTCGTGTTCCCAAATTAAAGGCGAGACAGAAAACATCCTTAACTATGAAAGAAAATAGTTTTGTTGTGAGAGGACCAAAACTGTTTAATCAGCTGCCCAAAGTCCTACGGAACACGAATGGTGTTGCACTGGACATCTTCAAAAGAAGATTAGACGCCTGGCTCAGAACAATCCCCGATGAGCCGGGCGTACCTGGCTATGTGAGGTGGAGAGTACAAGAAACCAACTCACTCACTACTTCAGGCCAACTCGAGAGGAGGGGCGACAAGCTTGACCTTCGTGAAATGAGGAATCATCGCGCGGAACCTTTGAAAGGTTGAAAGATATATATATATATATATATATATATATATATATACACGTTCATAGCTCTTCAATATCGAAGTTAAATTCGGAAACAACTTCTTCCGTCATCAACGAATGTACCAGCCAATGTTGTTTATACACGTACTAAAAGCCACCATGTTTTATATATATATATATATATATATATATATATATATATATATATATATATATATATATATATATCGGTGTGTGTGTGTGTGTGTGTCTGTGTGTGTGTGTGTGTGTGGTGGATATCATGTGTACAATAATAATACGTGACATTTACTTATCCCTCGACAGCGTTTCGTTATATATAGACACGTTTGTCTGTTTTTCCTTTTTCCACAGCCAAAAACAGCGTTAGATATTATTTAATAACACTAAATCACTCCTAGAGTAGTTAAAATTAACACGATACATCTCGTCGACAAGTCATTCTGGAGTTTTGGAATAAATATCTCTTTTCAGTTCTCTTTGACACACCACATTTTTTAAGTAGTTTATCCAGATTTAAGATACATTATTTCTGAAAATAACAATTGGGAGTATTTCCTGTTCACATTAAATTCACAAAGCATTTCGTCAGATACGCGTAAAATATCACACAATACATCGAGTAAATGAAATTAATAGTCTTCTTTCTTTTTAAAGTTGTATGCATTTGTGTATATAAGCTCAAAATTCTCTACCTTGTATATACACTGTATATCTGATAATTTTTGTTTTAAATTTTGTAAAAAATAATTTTCAGTTTTAGACGTTAATACCTTTCAGGGAAGCTAATCCGTTTCTGTTAATGACTCGTATACTCAGAAAAAACGCCTACGCATTTGTTTTTGTCTAGAGTGAAGTAATCACCAAAACAAAATTTTTTTCTCTCGCATTTCCTGGCGAGCTGTTTGTTAAAAATATCGACTCGGACTTTTTAAAATGCATCTGTGAAATCTGCCTTAATACCAGGTTCTTCATGCTTCTTATACACACACACACACACACACATATATATATATATATATATATATATATATATATATATATATATATATATATATATATATATATATATATATTCGGTTATTGATAAATAAATCAATTTATTTTGGTATAAAACGAGTTTTAATGATAGTGTGGTATTTCTGATTACTTCTTTTGTGAGAAGCGTACAAAAATGCATCTGTGAAATCTATCTTAATATCCGGTTCGTTATGCTTCTTACTATTATTAAGAATTATGGAAAATCTTAAAACGCCTATCTTTAAATTTAATCACGGCGCCAGACAGGTGTCTGAACACCTGAATTTTATTTCTGAAATACATTGATGAGGCGACAGGTAAAATCTCGACGAAGGGTATTAGCGTTCGGTCGAGATTTTAATCCGAAACGAAGTGAACTGAAACTCCAAATTTATTTTCCAAGCAGCATTCACTACAACACACACGCGCGCACACACACACACACACCACACACACATATATATATATATATATATATATATATATATATATATATATTCGGTTATTGACATATAAATCAATTTATTTTGGCATAAAACAAGTTTTAATTAATGATGGTGTGGTATTTCTAATTACTTTTTCTGAAGAACAAAAAGTATAGGATATACTGCGTCCCACACCACAACCTTTTCGAATAGGTGTTCGAGCCAACGGCCGTATCATATATTATTAATTTAGTAAATCATATGTAATTTCATTATCATTATTATCATTATCATGTATACATCAATGCGTGTCATCAACCTCATACGCGAGGATCAGGATTAAGGATGCTTTCATGGTTTCTCCTTAATTCAACATTACATCTACACAGACCAGCGTTCGTAACCGAGTGGGTAACACTGTTTTCCTATTAGCGAAGTGAAGAGGCAGAGGTCGGGGGTCCGACTCCCGTTGGTGCTAATAATCCGGGAGTTAGCGCAATGCCCCGCATTCGCCTGGCCTAAATACTGCGTCATTTTACGGCCTTCCTGAGTGATTACAGTGTACATCTCTCTCTCTTTCTCTCTCTCCCTTACTGCCCTGTTTCATTTCTGAAAAAAATCTGTCGAATTAATACGTCATATTTGGCAAAGACCCGCCCCCCCCACAGAATTCGCGGCTCATCCAATCACAACCCAATGGGCGGTGTATGAGAACGAATCCATGGTCTCTGGTGGAAAACTTCGCTCTCACGTTACAACCACACCCGAATTCTCTGACAGAGAATGGGGGGGGGGGGTTCTGAGGGTGAGGTCAATCGGGGCCACATATATAAAAGGGAATATTTTCAGCTGGATCCGACAACAGTGATTTTTATCAACGAGTACCTACACATTCTCTCATCATGGATACTTCCAGTCAGACACATCAGCTTTACTGCTCCCCGCAGGTATTTGAAGACAACGCCCTCTCTGCAGGGGCTACGCTCCATCTTTTTGCAGCGGCCGATGGAGGAAAACTTCTCTCCACACAAAACGTTGCAGAAATTTGTGACGGCGGGGAAGAACCAGCGGATGGAGAAGCCATTGAGATGTAACAGAAATAATTACGTGATAACTTAAAAATTAGTTTGTGAAATGTGATTTAAACTGGATATCATTCTCGGGATATATATATATAGGTATTATTATAGTTTCAACCACAACTTGATTACTGCATATTTGATGTGTTGCTTAGCTGTATCTCTTCATTTCGGACAACTTTTTCTAATACCACTTTCGTCGCAAATGGATAATAACGGAGATAATAAATATAATAATTTTTGGTCTGCCATATAATAATTTTTGGTCTGCCATATTGTCTCAGTCTAGCCATGGGTACAGTGTGTGAAGGTTGTGCTCTTACTCCGTTTGAAGTGATTCATATTTTTTTTAAGAATAACATTGACTCGTTAGATTAATTGAATGCCTGGTTAGGTCAACTGAATGCCCCGTTAGGTTAATTGAATGCCCGGTTAGGGGAACTGTACACCCTTGACGAGTGGTTAGGTTAAGTCATGATATTTTCGTTAGTTTAACGATTTATTTTTTAAACTAATTTACGGCCGGATTCTGAAGGAATCGTTTTGTGGAACCGATTCTGAAGGAATCGTTTATCTTATCACTCCGTCATAACCCAACCCAACTCAATCCAGTGGATTGGATTGAGTTGGGTTGGGTTATGAAACATGTTTTTCCTGTTTTTTTAGGTGATTCACTCGAATTTGACATCCATTTCCACCGCAAATCACTCGTTTTTGGCTTTTGATGTTGGGGGGGGGGATCTCAAAAACGAGTGATTTGCGACGGAAACGGATGCCAAATTCGAATGAATCGCATCAAAAAACTTAGGAAAAACATAAGTTTCATGTTCAAAACGAATTGGGGCCGAAACTGCAAATTTACCAGGTTCGGTTCCTAGGTTTTGCGTTGGTTTCTCATGTAATTCATCTGAAAATGACATTCATTTCCGTCGCAAATCACTCGTTTTTGATCCCCCCACCCAAAAAACCTGATTTCCCACGTATTCCCCCATATTGTGGTGGGGGGGAATCACAAAAACGAGTAATTTGCGACGGAAATGAATGTCATTTACGGATGAGTCACATCAGAAACCACCGGAAAACCTAATTTTTATTTTTCAAAACGAATTGTGGTTGAAACTATAAATTTACCCATATATATATATATATATATATATATATATATATATATCCCGATCATTCAGTGCTTAACACTTGCAAGTGCTAACTAGTTTTATAAAAAGCCATAATAAACGCATTTTGAAGTGAAAGGATATCTGCCCAGCGGTTCGAGACTCTGTGACGGTTGATGGGGCTTAGTAACCCAGCTAATCTTCCTTTTGAGCCCAGTTATTGTAATTCCTTTGTGTTTATTATTTGATCCAGGTACCCTATCCGGCATTTTCTCTTATTGTAACTCCTTGTAACTCTCTTCCTAAATATAAATATATATATATATATATATATATATATATATATATTTATATATTTATGGAAGTATATGTTAACAACCCGGTTAGGCCAGCTGCTTTGTGTTTATTATTTGATCCGGGGACCCTAATCGGCATTTTATCTTATTGTAACTCCTTGTAACTCTCTCCTCCTATATCATCGCGGTGTCCTTTGAAGGTGAAATTTTATTACACGTTTGTTTCTCTGGGTAGAGTTTTCTAAAATTAGTTTAAGCTTACTGCAAGGCCTTCTTTACATGTTTACTACAGGGCACTGTGCTAGGCTTTCTGTTGTTATTTATGAATATATATATATATATATATATATATATATATATATATATGCTCCTCTGTGTATATTTTGATGAAAACGAATTGATTTTAATTAAAAAAGATTCACTGTGGATGAATCGAATAGGTTAATTGCTTAACATCTGCCAGGGGTTCGATACTCTCTGACGGTGCTTAGTCATCCTTCCACATAATATGGCTATTATTAGAAAAATGTATGAACTAATGAAGTTAATTTAAAATTATCCGTGAAATTTTATTACGCGTTCGTTTCCCTGGGTAGAGTTTTGTAAAATTAGTTTAAGCTCACCGCAAGGCCTTCTTTACACGTTTACTACAGAGGTGCTAGGCTTTCTGTTGTTATTTATGAGTATATATATGCTCCTCTGTATATTTTGATAAAAACAAATGGATTTTAATTAAAAAAGATTCAATGTGGATGAATAGAATAGGTTAATTGTTTAATATCTGCTCAGGGGCTCGATATTCTGTGACGGTGGTTAATCATCCTTCCACACAATATGGCTATTATTAGAAAAATGTATGAACTAATCAAGTTAATTTAAAATTATCCTTTCTACTTAAAGGTCCGACGAGGAGCTGACACGTGTTATAGCTACTTTTCGTGACAACTTTGAAGAAATGCAAATAACCGACGGTGATTTGAAGGTTTTACCGCGGAATCAACCCAGTGACCTGAATAAGGAGTTCGAAGTATTGGCTCACATCCAGTCCAACGATTGCCAGGTCGTTGTGGAACTCATGTAAGATTTTTTTTGGTTAAGAACAAGACAGTGTATTTTCATCAATTTATTAAATGATAGAAATCATGTTTTATAAATTAGTACAATTTTACATCCATCTTAAATTAGTTACAGAATTAACAACCATTAAATAAACTACAGAGCACAAGACTAACATTATTGGGGGACACCTTATATTTTACACAATATTGTTGCAATTATACATTTTATATGTAAGAGTAAAACTTTACACAATACATCGACTGCGCACAAACGGAAAGCGGTATTTTATCTGCATACATACCATTTCATCATTCAGCTCAGTGTGACACAGGTCGAATAATTTATAAAACTTTAGAAATTCATTTCCACATGACATGTGCAAGAGAAATGAAAGACAATACATCCCGCAAGTATTACTAAAATATCCTTGTAATTGGTAGGGATTCCAGACAATTTCGGGGATATGCAACTCTTCGAGAAATTTTACAATAACAGGGTCACTCCAGGGGCAAGTCCCGAGTGAGTTAAAAAAGTACATTCTTTCCCTATTCTTAAAGTAGATGGCCAACCAATGAATCCCTTCACCACCAATAATATCTGTATTCAAAATAATTGCCCCGTAGTCTCTCGTAGTTGGTAATTTCAATGTTTCATTCTTCGCAAACACACCAATAAATTTGAAGCGTGTGATTCGGTCACTATTCAGTACCCTCTGAGGTGTATTCGCATCCATTTTAAAAGTCAGTGACTACACTCCTGAAGCGGTCAACCTTTATTAGAGCTTGTGACTCGAGGTATACTAATGCACTTATAGGCGCGTCTATCGGGTTGGCGAATTCCAATCTGAATGAGATGTTCCCACTTTGTTGTGGACTTAATTGTGTATTTACACTAGCAGATAAGTCAGGAGTGATGTCAGACGGGTAAAGGTTAAAATGATCGATGAATTCTTTCTGCGTTACACCAATTCCAAGCTCATCGCAAGCACCGGCGATATGTGCAAGATTACTATATGATCTCGTGCAAAGCGGGAACACGGCGTCTGATGAGTAGTCCGTATACAATGTCCCCCTAAGGCGACGCCGTTGACGTATAGAATTATGTTTTTAAGACCGAAATTCTTAAATTTAAAGGCGTCCTTTTTATATTTTCCATTCACCGAATCGTGATCCTGCAATCCAATTAATTGTAGTAATGTCTAATTAAGAATTAAATGTTTGGTTATAAGAATTTAATAATGTTCAATTAAGATTTGTTAAATAAGAAATTAATAATGGTTTGTGAAATTAAAAATATAAACTGCTAGTTGGCAACACTAAGAGTCTGCCCAAGCGGAGGCTGGGCAGAAATGCCTTTCAGTTATCGGACGGGCGTTCCCGTAAGGTGTTTGTTCTTAGGATGTCAGTGTTTATTTAGAATAATTAATTTCGTCTCTCTCTCTGGCTAAATGTTAACGCTAATTCCCCCATGGCATTACCCCGTTTATCTAAAAGTGTTTTCGGAATAAATAAAAGTCAGTAAAGTGTAATTAAGTGTATGATTATCCCCGGTCTCTTTCCATGGTTCAAATTCCTCACCCGCTCACGTCTACAGGCCTGCATTGAGGCAGAAGGGGGCAACTTCGAACATTCCCTTTAGGTTGTAGCAAAGAGGGGTCACACTGTAGAGATCTGTGAATAAATGATTACAAAAACCTACGCGTGTTTTACTTTATATTCACTCTCATTAATACAACAGCTTAAATGTATTGTAACATGGAAACTATGCAGAATCTGACATTTTACCATAGAGACATTGTGGTTTAGAATTATCTAAGGATTTCATCCTCCAATTTAATGTACTCTTTGCTGAATCACCCTGTATATATTGAGCTATTTGTTAATGGATTAGTCGCAACATTCACATAGTGAGGTTTGTCATATGTAATACTCAAGCAATTCCCTCTATGATTGAGGATATGAGCAATGCGGAGCAGGCGCGCCTGGATATCCCCAACAAATTGATGCCCCACGATATTGCTGTAAATATAGCACATGTCTGTCTAATTTCAACTGATACATTAAGCTGGACAAGTCATGTTGTGCCTCGTGAAAGGTATCTCTTTGTAGCGCTGCTCCATGTCGGCCCTAGGTTATAATTTTGAACAGTCCTTTGTCTTTAATATTTCTATTATCCTGTGATTTTAGGGTCAGTGCATATGCAGGGGTTTCTTTGTTTACGATTTGGTATACTAAATCAGCCGTA
The DNA here is from genome assembly GCA_023014485.1 of Bathynomus jamesi. NCBI lineage: Eukaryota > Metazoa > Arthropoda > Malacostraca > Isopoda > Cirolanidae > Bathynomus > Bathynomus jamesi. The sequence goes on along the minus strand of JAJOZX010002966.1, from coordinate 277,852 downwards.
AGATTTGAGCTTTATAAACTTCCGTTTAAGTCTCTCACAACATCCTCGGCCGCGCCATAACGACCCGGGCCTAGTGTTACAATGTAGTGTAATACAGTGCCTCCCCACTCCGTGCGGCACGCATGGTTTCATCCCTAATTACCCCTGCCTTTTTACACTCATCACGATCTCTATGAACCGTAAAAACCGAGTTCTTTATAATCAATACTTAAGAAGCTGGTGGATAGCTGAATTTCGCATATCTCCACCTCATACGAATCACGTTCCATTCAATGGGCCCATAGAGTTCTGTTACAAAGTTGGCCAGGGTGTTATTAGGATGTACAGACAGAGAAGACGACGGGAGTGTGACATAGAAGTGGTTAGGCGCCATGTTGAGTACTATTTAAGCTTCATTATTGCAGTAGCTTTTATATAGGTGTTGAAGCTTTCTGGGTACCCTAGCCATTTCACCAGGTACATTTTTCTCTTTCCTGAACCTTTGCTTCCTAAATTTTTTTAAATTTTTAAACACATTTTTTCCTAAATTAAATGTCACTTTCTGCAACTCTTCGCGGTAAAAGCATCCTGCGATTTCTTCCCCATTCAAATCTTCAACGTAATACAGCATTATCTCGCCTTTAGGCCTCATAGCTCTAACTTTAAAAATGTCACGTGTCCAGCCTTGCTCAAATCCCTTCGCAAATTTATTTCCCGAACGCGATAGCCTTACATAATCATTGATTTTGAAACGTGTAGAGTGTGGCGGTGCTCTATGAATATCTCTTCTCACCTCACGCTCTGTGTGCGTACCTCTTTCTAAAACCTCGTTAGGTGTTGTCCCAATCGCGCGATGGTGTGAACGGTTGTATGATGAGGCCAATGTTTGCAGAATGTTTATATACTGTATCTCTGTGGATTTCTGTGTAAAATAGCGATGCATGCGTTCCTTTATGATACGTTGAACTCTTTCAGCTAAAGAGGCCTTATGTATAGAATTGTTAGTGTAGTAAATGATATTAAACTCTGCCAAAATGTTCTGAGAAGCTCGGCCTGTAAATTCTTTCCCCATATTCGTACAAAAATAGCCTGGAATCCTATTTTCTTTCAACATCAGCTTTTTGGTAGCTTTAGCAACTGTTTCAGGCAATTTATTTTTCAAGGGAATTAGCCACAGATATCTAGAGATTACATCTATTATGAATAGGATGTAGCGATAGCCATCATTATATACTGAATATTTTTGCATGTCTGTTAAATCCGCTTGCCAAATAGAGTCAATCGAAGCAGCTGTTGTTCTGGCTGTTTTAAACCTTTTTTCTCACCGGTTTATGAAGTGTAATATAAACATCCTGCTCTCCAAAAACCTCTCAACATCTTTTCCCCTACTCCAACATTGTAAACACCTCTGTACAGTCTATCAACACCGCCGTAGGAGGCTGGGTTAGAAATGTCATAATAGCGTTTTCTTAGTATGTTAACCATTTGCATATTTTAGAGGCACGTGGATAGGGTTGGCTGTTGTTGTTGTTTGATCTCTTCTTTCTCCTGTTCAGAGATGCTACCGTTGGAGGTGATGGCGTACTCAGTTGTGGCACATGCGAGACTTGCTCCAAGTCTTTAACCTATTCAAATTTCCTATCAATGTTTTGGGGGCATTTATTTGTTGTAATCTTGTTTAATATGCTTCCCCTGTCCCACTTTCTCACTAGATCATGAAAAATGTCGCCGATATTCGACCCCTGTACCCTTGTTCCTTCAACAATGACCTCGCCTGTATCGGTCCACTGTATAATGGGGTCCTCACTCAATAGATTATAAAGACTTAAGCCTTTATTCCTCAATGTATGTGGGAGACTGCTTTTTAATACATGCTCGATATGTTGCGGGGACGCACCGTTATTCTTTGGTTGGTCATCTCTAACGTCGGGCCCAGGTCTTATGTCGCCATGCTCATCGTTGCCCGCGCTGTGCCTAATAACCACTGGTATCTCTGTCGGATTCTTATAATCTTCGTACTCATGATGAAATTTCTGCAGAGCCTCTTGGTACAAGATCCTTTTCTCATCAGGTGACTCTTCACTGTTTAATAGGGCTAGCAACTCGCTTTCCATTCTTTTAAGCCTACTTTTACGGGGTTCTAGAGTCATGTCTGAACTCTTTGAACTTTGCAGTGAAGCATACACCTCGTGCGGAATCACTACCACTTTCTTCATTATATTAATCTAGTCAGTAAAGGTCCGAAAACTGAAAATAAGTTGGGGAGGATGGTCCCCCTCTTTGTACAATAATTCTTTTTTCGTCCCCCACAGTTTGACTTTTACGAGCGAGTGTACGTATTATGTTCTTGTAACGACGTAGGCGAGCCTTCTGAGGGGGTTTCATTGGTACATTACATTTTATAACTAAGGCAGATTTCACAGATACATTTTAAAAAGTTCGAGTCGATATTTTTAACAAACATCTGCTACAATGCCCGGGGCAATCGATGATAGATTTTTATTAATTCATGGTATTTCTTTAGCCTCTTTGCCATTCCGGAATATACACCGATTGACGGTCACAAAGCAAATATCCGTAATGTTGACTTGTAGCTTCTTTATAAACTTTCAAAAACTCCTTACGCTGATTCGGGAACATTTGATTGGCCAATACCCCAATTTGTGACACATCTCTACGTTGCGCGAATAAGACTAGATATTTGTATTTAACGACACATCGCGCATGTATCTATTTTTGAAAAATAGATTCTGATTGATGAAGAATACACTTATGTTAAGATGGCTGGAGAACACTGTAAATGTCTCGGTAAACGTTTTATCCATTTCCAACATGAGATCGTCAATCACAATGACTGTATGTTCTTTTCCCTTTAACGAATTAACGTCATATACGTCTTTGCGGAACAAAATATCATCTTGGTACTCGTTGAATACTGACTGGTACGTCGAATAGCACCATATTACTTTATGCACAAATTTTGAGAACATCTCTCCCTTATCTTTAATGATTTTAAGCATAAACACAGTTTTACTACATCCTCTAGGGCCAGATATAATACACGTGGACGGGTTCTGAACCTGAATTTTTCTACAGAATCCATCTCTAACACGTCACACTCCTAAGTGGAACATTTACAAAATATAATAAAAATTTAAGTGATGTTCCTTATATTTTACAATCTTGTTTTTCTTCTTCCTCAGAACCGTGAATGATGACGAGTTACAGCATCTTGTCCCCATCAACGATACTGCAGACGATCCCGATGACGGGGTAGTTGTGGTTACAGACTCCACCCCCGCTGACGAATTCTCATCAGCGACACCTGTAGCTCCACCACGCGGCAGTTCAAAGCGGACGCACGATGATGAAGAACCTTTCGCGTCAGGTATAAAACGTGCCAGGAGTGCACCAATTGTTAGACCCCCAGTAATAGAGCCCCAGCCCTCTACGTCTTACGTCACTAGCTCCCTCCTCAAATAAAAATACGTCTCCTTATTCCTGTTCAATTCCGGACACATCCTCTGAAGAGCAATAACTTCTGGTGCTGTAGAAGAAGGTATAACATTCGAACTGGTGCGCACCGCCACCCCATCCCTGACTAGAAATTGGTATGTAGTCAGGGGTGACCCTGGATCCATGTATAACAACGGTTTTGAACACTGTCTGCGACGAGTAGTTGAACGTATTGTGGAGTTTGCCCTTCAGAACCGCGACGAACGTGAAGTCAGGACGAGGCTGTCCTTCGGGTTCGGATCAGATGACGGGGGCGGAGATGATTTTTGGGTAGTAATACCATTCAGACGCTTGGTCGCTGTATATATAGAATATATCTTGGGCGTATAATGCAGGCCTCTCAAAGTAGTACGGCTTTATAGCAATAGTCTTAGCGCATATGTTCACTGTGCTAAATACATGGACGCAAAAAATTTGGTTGCCTACGGTTGTGCAGCGTGCACGTAAATTGGCTGTAGACTGTAAACTTGATTTTAACTGTAATTTGGGTCCTGAAGAACTGAGAAGGGTAGAGCAGGAAATGAATGTTCCTATAGTTGTATTTGGAATGGATAACCGTCGTGGGACAGTATATGATTTTAAAAGCTGTGTGCGAGATCGTACAAGGCCCCTACTTATTTTAGGATTGTAGGAACAACGTATCTCCTCATCCGTAATATAAGGACTCTCTACGCTAGTTATGATAAAAGTCGAAAATATGGAAGGCATCATGATTTGTGTAAGGGATGTCTCGAGTTTGAGGATGATATAGTGAAACATTGTAAGGAATGCCACATGGTATGTGAGCAATGTAAAAGCCCCAAATATGAAAGCCGTGTAGTTAAAGCTGAGAAAAGGGCATGTAATGTGTGCAGACGTACATTTTTTAATAATAAATGCTTTGAGGTACATAAGTCAGTTGGCACGTGCAGGAAAATGAGAATCTGTGAATGTGGTATGTTTCATGTCATGGATAATTGGAGTAATTTCAGGCATAAATGTGATGAAATTCACTGTAAAGCATGTATGTTATATGAAAGATGCTAAGCCTAAAAATAAATCCTGTATAACCGTGTACTACGATATAGAAAGTTACACAAACTCTGAAACCAAAGAGGTTATCTCACCTACTTGTAAGCCAGACTATCTGTGATGAGTGCATGGAGGTTGAGTGTGATAAGTGTCACAAATGCGGTAAACGGACAAACGTTTTTAAAACAAATGCACACAACAGCCCTGTGAAACTCTTTGTGTTCTATATTGTCAAGTTAGCGGACAAGTTCAAAAAAATGACTGTGTATATTCTTGCCCATAACGAGGCAAAATTTGACACACAGTTCCTTTATAAGGAAATGCTTGAACACGAGTCATCGGAGATATTTACAGGCGACCCCTTGAAAAGGGGGAACAAACTTAAACAAATGCAAATAAGACGTAATGTTCAGTTTAAAATATTTTATTATTCACACCTTGTAAACTAGCCAAGCTACCCAAAGTGATGGTGTAGCCGCCGAAGTTTCAAAAAGCTATTTCCCTTACACTTTCCTCACTAGCAACACTTTAAATTACGTAGGACCACCTGACCGGAAACAATACTTTAACTACACCAACATGAGTGATAGTGAGCGTGAAGATTTTGACCGCTACGACAACAGTTTTAATGAATCTAATCCTTACAATATAGCTGGTGAATGTGAGCGCTATGGCGTGAATGATGTGCGCGTGCTTAGAGTATGTTTTCAGGCCTTTAGAAGGATGTACGTAGACCGTTTCAACTGTGATCCGTTGCAAGTCGCAACCACAATCGCCTCATTGTGCTTTACTGTGTTCAAGAACAAGTTCATGCCTAAATACACCTTAGCAGTCATTCACAGAAACAACCCTCGCAGTTATGGGCATAAGGCTATTTACTGGCTCATACACCTACAGCAGAAAAACGGTGTATACATAAAACATGCCCGCAACACGGGGGAGGTACCCATTAAGATCAATGGTCGTGTTTTTTGGATTGATGGCCTAAGCGAAGACCGGGCCACTGGTGAGTAGACTGCGTACTCCTCTGCTGGTGGGATCCCATGTCCGCAGTGTGGAATCGTAGGAGACATCCACGGTAGATCTCCTGCCGACAGTCTTGTATGGATCCGCACCCGCGATCAGATTATAGGCACCCAGCTCACTCACAAGATCTTGTGGAAGCATGAGTATGATGCACGGATGGAAACAGATGATCAGTACCGTGAAGAAATAAACACCATCGAGCGTTCAATGGTATTGGATCTTCTCAAATGCGGTGATAGCTTGTTCGGAGGGCGTACAAACCCATTCAAGCTATACTTTCCGCCTACGGAGGGCGTGAATCTCCATTACTACGACTTCTACTTTTTATATCCCTACGTGATGAAGAACAATCCGTATCCCGTAGGTGCATCTGAAAAACTGGTGGGACCTGACCTGCCCACCATCGAGGTGTTCTCAACAAATTTGAACAAGTACTATTTAGGTCTTTCTTTCGTAGACGTGCTCCCCCCTCGCGATTTATGGATGCCGATCTTACCCGTCGTTATAGATCACAAGCTCATGTTTCCCCTGTGCGTAAAGTGCGCAGAGGAGAACAATGGGTCCTGTAATCACACAACCAACCAACGGAAGATCAGAGGTGTATATACAAGTCCTGAGCTGTCCCTAGCCGTCCGCCATGGCGCCATGGTTACAGAATATTGAAGATATATGAGATGTGGAGGTTTCAGAATCTGCCCAACCTTTTCGCGCCGTATATAAATACTTTTTTGAAGGATAAAGTAGAAGCATCAGGCTACCCGCAAGGGGTTGAGAGCGAGAGTGAAAAATCGGCGTATATTCAGCGTTACCGTGACCATGAAGGGATACAACTTGACCGGGCCCAACTTGTTAAGAACCCTGGTAAGCGCTTTAATGCAAAGTTGTGCCTAAATAGTCTTTGGGGCAAGGTTGCACAGAATACAGGCAAGGGGAACGTTCATTTGGTCAAAGTTATAACGAGGTGTGGGATTATGCCAATGCTCCCGATAAAGAGGTCATGGAGATCGTGAATGTAGGTAACACATACATAATAAATTACATCACCGAATTGGTCACAGATACCTCACGTGCTACAAACATACCTGTATCCAGCTTCACAACGGCATAAGCACGCATCAAGCTTTGAGGACTACTGCACTCTCTTGGGCGGAGGGTCTTGTACGCTGACACAGATAGCGTAATATTCACAAGCGGGAGGGTGAATACATGCCGCCTATTGGGGAATTCCTCGGAGAGTTGACTGATGAGATCAAGGATGAGTATGGTGATGGTGCATACGCTGACTCCTTTGTATCAACAGGACCAAAAACTTATGGAGTACGGGTGAGGGTGGGAGAAGCGCTGAATTATATCGTGAAGGCGAAGGGCATCACGCTTAACCTGGCAAGCCGACGGGTCGTTAACTTTGACTCGTTGAAGGAGCTAGTGTGCTTAGAAGATGAAGGTGACCAACCACCCCAACTGACTGTAGGGACCCACAATTTTCGGGCACAGAAACTGGGGGGCGTGAAGGAACTTAGGGGCACAAAGGTGTGTCGTAACACCTATAGGAAACGTTACCAGGTGCCTGGCACCTATAATACTGTACCCTTTGGGTACCATAGTACTTGACTGTTATATATTTGGTGTGCAATCTGTGGAGTGATAAAACATTAAAGCCGATATTGCCTCATGTATCGGAAAAATTCTGATTGCCAGGTATAATGGGCACAAGTACTCGCTTGATTCTTTCATGTTGGAACAAACCCGTACACGAAACATTAACGTGTGACTCACTCCTCCACACCTGTCTCCGAGCCAAACCGCGCACCGGTTGCTCATAGTCATCTCAGAGCTTGAACCGACTGGACGTGCACTCTCACAATAGAATACGATGGAACTTCCGTTGAACAGCATTTTCAATACCGTATACGACGTGTCCATGACGAAGTCATTGCGTGTGTTCAAACGTAAAATCGGTGCCATTAACTATGTACTTGAAACGACTTCCAGACAAGCAAACTCTGGTGGACGTAATGTTGTTTATTTAAGTGTTGAGGAGATGAATAGAGTATTCGTGATAGTTGAGAAGTGGGGTGAGAATCGTTATAAAATACCTGCAGGTGTAGTACAAAAAGAGAACAGATTAGTGATACCCCCTCATATACCATTGTTTGTACGTTGTGTATAAATAACGATCAGCCATGCATCGATATACGACTGATGTGGAAGAATGCATTTGATAATAACGTTCTTGTCCCCACGCGAAACCGCTTCATCCTGGACAGAATGTTTGAAATCGGCGGTTTCCGCAAGCTAAAACCTATATTAGACGCACGTGTTACGGATATCTTTATTTTGATACGGTTCTTGAATACGCATACACCACTCTGCTCGACGGGTTTATCGAATGTAGGAATGAACATGGCGAGAATGGTCTAGAGCTGGATGCTTATTTAAAAGGTTTAGACTTTTCGAAATATCATGAACTTTGGTATAAAGCACTTGAGCGGTACAGGGCAGAGCTCGCCTAACCTGTTCACCCTGAAGAATTGTGTCTTTATATAATGAGCAGCTGTCGTTACGACTTAGAAGATTATTTCAATTGCCGCTATGCGTTGTGAAGAAATTTCACGATTGAAAAGCTCGGATCGGTAAGAAAAAACCCTTGATTGGAAAGGAGTGTTTATAAACTGGAATTTAATAATGATGTTGTGGCTATCGACACCCTCTTTGTGCGTGCTTTTGATTGTATTCTATCCGTGTTTAAAGATAACTTGCCAACTAATTGTAAGGTAGGCACAAAAATAGTTTTGAACGAATTGAAGGCCCTTTACATCGAGTATAGGCACCCGCACACCTTGAGTGTATTTCTTATATTATTATTTTTTATTTTATTTTTTTATTATATATATTCATTGTTCAACTTGTGTATTTCTTATACTATTATTATTTTTTAATATATATATATATATATATATATATATATATATATATATATATACACACACACACCTCGGTGGTGTAGTGGTTAGCGCCGCTGACTACGAATCCATCGGCCCCGGGTTCGAGACCCGACGGCAGCCGGCGCGCAGCAAAACCCAGCTGTTCATCCTTCCACACAATAAAGAAAGTGGTTGGGAGATAAATGGGTACCATAGGTGGCCTAGTGGTTAAGACGCTGGGCTGCTGATGGGGCGTGGTTCGGATTCCACGTTAAACTGTAGGTTTAAGGTGGAGTGAAAAGCTTGATCTTCGTCAGAATGAACAATTCGGGCGGAAGCTAACCAAAGGTTACCAAAGGTTTTATATATAAATATATATATATATATATATATATATATATATATATATATATATATATGCATATATAACTGCAATGACAGCGCAGTATATAAATGAATAGAAACGACTTATGTCGTTTCTATTCATATATATATATATATATATATTGCTCGTTTAAACCGTGTATTTCTTATATTATCATTTTTTTATTATATATATATATATATATATATATATATATATATATATATTCTTCGTTTAACTTGTTTATTTCTTATACTATTATTATTTTTATTATACACACACACACACACACACACACACAGAGTATATATTCCTCATTTAAAGTGTGTATAGAATGAACTATTTTGATTGTATATTTATTTTCTATATATTTCATAAAATTAATTCCAATAATTCGTCTAAATAAATTGAATGATTTAATGGTGTTTTATTTAATTCTTTTGGTTGTGTATATAAAGGATATTAAAAAAAATATATAATCAATGCACCTTCAATAAATATATACGAAATGGCTGGTTACACCTTCTAAGCCGACTGACGGATTTCTAAGCCAACTGTCAAGAATACCTCCAAATAAATAGCGCAATCTGGCAATTGAAAATTTATATATATGCACATACATCTGCCATTTATGTCTTCTTAGCCACATTAAGCCAACTGTCGGATTTTGAGTTCTAAGCCAAGTGATGCTACCTGAGCTCTCATTATGCGTCTGGCTGCGCTAGACAATGGATACGCTGTCTTCCTCTCTCGCTCTCTCTCTCTCTCTCTTAGGTTAGGTATACCCCTCTGGGGGGGTGAGGCCGTCCCACCTTCTACCCCAAAGTCTCTTAAGTTAGGTGGACTCCCGCAGCTTGCAGGGGGAATTCCCCCTTTCTTTTTTTTTGGCATCCTGGGGGTTGGGGGTTGGCACTGGGGGGGTTGGCACCTTGCAACATTTGATCAACATTGCAATTGCTCTGCACACTCTCCTTTTGCGTCCATACTCCTGACGCACTTTCCCTTCTTGGCCCACAGGAGGGAGGTGACAAACGAGAAGAACCTGGATTGAATACGCCATCTGGGGGACCCGACCCGGCTTTTAAACCGGATGGGACATAAGTCAGTCAGTCAATACTCGGTTGATCAGATTAATTCACTAATATAATCATACCATTCGATTCCTCGCGTTTTCATCAGCCCTTTTTTCGTCGTACTTAGTAGGTTTTTACGGTGTACTCGTAAAATTCCCACAAATGCTGCCACTAATGACAAAAGTTTTATATTTATACATTTTATATAATAATGACAATGTACGCTCAAATGGTGTTTATTGATATTTCTTATGGCATTTGCACGTGATTTGAATAAATCAAAAGTTTTATTTCCAACGATAAAATAAAAACTATTTTGTACTATCTCATTTTCTGTTTTTTATTAGGAATAAATTATATATATATATATATATAATATTCTGACAACAGAAAAAATATCTGCACTTCGCTCGCTATATACCGGAGCCAAAGTGAAAAAAACATCAGTTTTAAAATGGGAACTCTCTGGCTCCAAACACATCAAAAAAGAGGATCAAAGCAAATGGGTTTTGATGAGGATGAGGAAAATTTGCATGCTATCATGGATCAGTGGTGTAACTCGGCAGTAATATTAACTTAATTAAAACTATTTTAACATTTATCAATGCAACAGTACCCCTTTTAACAACCTTTTAATTGCTTATTATAAGTAACCAGGGGCGGACTGACAGCAACCTGGGCCCTCGGGCATAATGAGGTCCTGGGCCCCTTGAAATCCGATTTTTTTCATATTACAGTTCGATTAGACACTTGACCCAACTGAGGTTACCAAATAGATATTATGATGACTGCGGGCCGGGGTCGCCGGGCACCCTAATGACCCGGGCTCTCGGTCCATGCCGGATTGCCCGACCTCTCAGTCCGCCCCTGCAGCGGTCATTATACTTGTAGCTTTTAGCTACTATTTCTTATTAATTTCACTTGCGGAATTACAGTCACAAGCTTCACGAACATACAAAGAAGTCAAGTTGTGGTTACTGTAAATCCTGTAGTCACCTTGTACTTATATTTTCATTATGATGATTCAAATGGTTTCATCATTGCCCATGATTGAAATACTCCATGGAAGATTTTCGATGAAAAAGTTTCAACGGAAAAATATCCATCAGAGTAATTATATATAAGGTAAGACAGTCTCTTTGCTGAGTTAAGAGTTAGCATTGTGAACTGTCAGGCATTCAATGTCGGGACGGTCATTTATTCCGACTTTCGATGATTTAACACCGTTTTGATAGCCGCAAGAAAGCCAAACTTGGTAACAGAGCACACAGTACACTTGCCACTGTTATAATCGCATTATCATCATCATTACTATTATTAGTAATTTCATTTTCATCATAACATTAAAGACATTATTACCCTGAAGTCAGTCTAAAGACTTACTGATTAATAGAAGGTTGTGCTTTTAGATGACCTTAATCACCATCTATAATATTGCAATAATTGTAAAGGTTAAATTCATATTAAATTTTCCTAATCGAAATGATTTTCTTGGGCTTGTAAATTGTAATTACTAATGTTTTAAAACTACTAACACCAAAGTTCCTAATTTATATTTTATTCACAATGCTCTTGAAACTAAGAACAAAAGTTCCAAGAACTCTGTTAAAGCATTTTCTGTTACTCAAAAAACAATACGTGTTAATAATGGTTACTGTAGATTTTAATAGAACCCTCAAATCATTTAGCATTTATTTTTCAGAAAAATTACTTTTGTTAATGCAGATAAGCTACATTTATATTGAATCATTTGATGTTGTAGGGATATACGTCTACTTTCACTGATTTGTTCCTTGGAAATGTTTCAAAATTTGCCCCATGTACCGTGACGCAAAGAAAGAACGTGCAATTCCCCCAAACCACTGAGAACACTGAATGAAAATTCTAAAATCGTCCATACTTCCAGTGAAAATACAAGGAACTGGGTATTTTGGAGTGGGAATTCTACGTAAAAAGCTTGGTGAACATCCTAGTAGAATTTCTTAGCTGGGACATTATGAACTATACGATTTCACAATTTTATCATAATTTACCACTTCGCAAATCGTATTTGTCATTTGTTTTGTTATAATGTTATAATGTTTCAGACCAACAAAGACCCTAGGATCCACTCATCGCTAGTCTACCTAACTGTGCTCGTAATTGCGTATTGTGCATGTCCTCCGTGGTGGCGGAGAGGACCTACAATTTTACGTTGGTTCCGAACCACAAAGCCTTAATTTTACTACCTTAAACTATACCCAATCTATCAACATATACGTCTAATCGATTTTTAAACATGTTTATAGACGTGCTACTAATTACTTCTACCGGCAAACTATTCCACCTATTTACTATTCTATGCGTAAAAAAGTTTTTGGCAACTGCTGTCTCGAACCTTCTACTTGTCAACTTACACCCGTTATTTCTAGTCCTATTATATTGAGATATTTCGAAAAAGCTATCTTTATCTACATCATCGAACCCATTCATAATTTTGAAAACCTGGATTAGATCACCCCTTAGCCTCCTAGTCTCGAGTGTAGTCAATTTTAACTCTTTAAGCCTATCCTCGTACGACTTTGACCTAAGCGACGGAATCATCTTAGTTGCTCGTCTTTGAACTCTTTCGAGTTTGTCTATATCTTTTCGCATATGCGGATTCCAAAATTGGACCGCGTACTCCAAATGGGGTCTAACTAATGATTTATAAAGAAGAACTATAATATCGCGCGATTTGTACTCAAAATTCCGAGCTATAAAACCTAACACTTTGTTCGCCTTATTGACCGCTGCTGTACTTTGTTTCACTACTTTTAAATCACCAGTGACTACAACTCCCAAATCTTTTTCCTGCTCTACGCTTGTTAACCCCTTCCCTGACATACTATACGAAAAATTATCGTTACGCGAACCTATATGTAAAATTTTGCACTTATCGACGTTAAATCTCATTTGCCATGTGACTGACCAATCAACGATTTTATTCAGATCTTCCTGGATTTTACCTCTATCTTCGTCATTAATCGCCCTACCACCCAGCTTCGTGTCATCCGCAAACTCTGAAACTGTACTGACTAGGCCGACATCTAAATCGTTAATATATATATAAGAAAAAGCAAGGGGCCCAATACTGAACCCTGAGGAACGCCACTCTCTACATTAGCCCAAGACGACTCCGCTCTATCAACGACCACCCTCTGTTTCCTACCTCGCAGCCACTCTTCTATCCAATTTATTACTACACCCCTGATTCCATGAGCCTTAGTTTTGTCAATGAGTCTTTTGTGCGGCCCGATGACTATCATAAACGTCAACCACGATTTGAAAAAATTCTAAAAGATTAGTTAAGCAAGATTTGTTTCGCCTAAAACCGTGCTGCGTATTTCTAACCAAATTATGCAATTCTAAGTGTTCGACTATACGATCCCTAATTATTGATTCCAGTAGCTTACCTACAACAGACGTTAAACTGATTGGCCCATAATTTCCCGCCGCACCTTTATCGCCTTTCTTAAAGATAGGTGCTACGTTTGCTAACTTGAAATTATCTGGTACGCACCCCTCAGAAATAGACGCTTTAAAAATCATTGTTAGCGGCATAACAATGCTATCTTTTAATCTTTTATTTGTATGGGATATATGGAATCCGGCCCCGGTGATTTATGCATTTTCATTTTATCAATATAGCGCATTACCGCCCCTTCACTAACCACGATATTATCCAAAATATTACCATTATCAAAAGGTATTATGTCTATAACCGTTGGGATATTCGTTACATCTTCTATAGTAAAAACTGACGTAAAAAATTCGCTTAGCAAGGTAGCCATTTCCTTGTTTTCAGAAACTAGATCTCCGTCAACATTTTTCAACGGCGCCAAGAAACTTTTTACTGGATTTCTATTGTTGACGTATTGAAAGAATCGCTTGGGGTTTTCTTTACCGTCACGAGCTATGGAGATTTCAAATTCGCGCTTGGACTTTTTTATTACACTTTTCGCTTCACGCCTTAGAGATATGTAGTTGTTTCGTAACCACAAATTGTCTTTATCGCACTTATGTAGCCTATAAGCCCTATCTCTAGTCCTTATAATGTCTCCTACTCTAGAAGTAAACCACAAAGGCTTGTTGTTTACTTTCGCACCCTTAATTTTGTACGGTACACATTCCTCATTTATTGTCCTAAATACTGTTTCAAACGAGTCCCACATTAGTTTTGCGTTGGAGATCCCCATTATTACGTTTTCCCAATTGATGTATGACAATTTATTTCGAAATTTACAAAAGTCTGCGTGCTGGAAGTTGGGAATTTTAGTCGAGTTAGCTGGTTTCGAGTGATTGACTGAGAGGACAAACTCTACCATATTGTGATCGCTATTGCTTAACGATTCTATTACTTGAAGATCAGTGATTAGCCTATCATCCGTAGTTATTACTAAATTTAAAATACTATCCAACCTCGTAGGTTCCCCAACCTTTTGAATAAGAAAGCTATCCTCGAGAAAATTAACTAAACGATTACCTTCCGCGTCTCCCTGCATTGTATCGTAATTCACGTTGTTTCAATTAAAGTCACCCATAACTAAAGCCTGCTCACTACCGATTATTTTCTTTAGTTCACGATATAACGCTTCGTCCGTATCAGCTGTTTGATTAAGGGGCCTATATATATAACCGCAACAAGAAGTTTGAAATCGTTCAATTTAAGTTCTGCTATAGTCGAATCTATCGGTTCTGCAATTGTGTGCTTTACTTCTATAACGTTCGCAATATTATCTTTGATATACAACATAACACCGCCTCCTCGCCTACCTATTCTGTTGTTAACAAAAAGTCTGTAACCTTTAATTTGATACTCCCCTACAAAGTCACGTGTTTCAGTGCTAAGCCACGATTCATTTATCGCAATTAAATCATAGTCTTTACAAGCAATTAAAGAAAAAAAATTCGTTTATTGTATTTCGTAAGCTACGAGCATTTAAGGATAGAACCTTCAAATTGTTTGTAATTGCGACACCTTCGCGAGCGCAGGGGAAATTTGTGGAAATTACGCTGGGCCCGTTCCAGTTACGGCAGCCTGAAAAGAAGGGACAGTATTATGAAATAGTCTTCCTAAACGCGTAGCTCCAACGTCATTAAGATGAAGTCCATCTCCGAGGAACAAGTCCCTTCTGCCGTAGAAACTGTTCCAAAAATTCGCAAAATGCACTCCTTCCTCTTGGCAAAGAGACTTTAGGTTATTGTTAATATAGGTCGCCTTGCTGTAGAAATCGCTACGTTGGATAATTCGAGGAAGTATACCTGTTAAAACAATCTTATTAGTTTTTTCCTTTAGTCGCTCTAGTAAGTCCCTGTACCTAGCTAACAGTTCTTCCGATCTAGAATTTAAAACGTTATTAGTACCGACATGAATAACATACATTGTGTCCTCAGAGGTACCGTCTGTAAAATGGTCAACACTATTAGTTATATCCTCCACCCTTGCACCAGGGTAGCAGTAACGGCGCCTACGACGAGGGTTTCTCCCACAGAATTCCTCGAGCTGCCCTCGAACAATGGAATCGCCAACGAATCGTATTTCCGGTTCATCAGCATCTTCGAAATCTAAAACAGAAAACTTATTGTTTGTTATTACTGGTAGACAAGTCTTAGGTTTTTTCAATGGGGCTCCATTACGCACTCGAACGAAGGGTTGGGAACTAGGGGAAGAGAGAGGGCTATTAGCACTATTTATATTATTAGTAGAAACTGAGGCAGGAGGGGTCGTAACTGGAGTCTCAAGGGATTCTAATTTTGCCGTCAGGAGCATAACGCTTTCTCCGAGCCTCAATCTGACTCCCTCTCACGTTCTAACTCGTTCCTCAGGACTTCCATGCTTGAACACCACCTGCAAACTACCATATTTCCCGGCGTATAACACGCACCCTAATTTTGAAGAGAAAATTATTTTGAAGAGAAAATTTAGGAAAATAAAAATTTAGGAAAAAATATACCTCGTACCTCACTTCATATGTGCAATTTTAACGAGTTAATTTTAACGCAGGGTGATTTTTGGAGTATTTTGGGGGAAAAAAAAGTGCGCGTTATACGCCGGGAAATACGGTAACTGTTCATTATTATTAGCCATTGTAAACGCGTAAGCGGCAAATTTCCCTTCACAGTGACTGCAAGTACTTCACGGGGGTGCCATGCTCTTAATTAGTTAAAAAACAAAAAACAAAACACAAAAAACGAGCGTTTGGAAATTAACAAATTACAACGTAGGTCTACCGCGTGCTTATTGTGCCGTCACCTGCGCAAACCCGCAAAAATGCTCTTGAAACGCAGAAAAAGGTTCTTGTAACAATTTTATACTAAATGAATATATAATTAAGCTACCGACGAAAGATCTGTAAAAGAAAAAGTATTAAATGAAACTTATCTGTCCGCTATTCGACCGACTTTTTTCCTTGTTTTCCCACGGTGGGTGACCACACTCTACTTGATCTTCCGAAGGAAGTGAAAATGAACCTTGTGAAACCACGTTTTCTGATAGATTTGAAAAACAAACAAGGCAAGCCACGTGCACTAGCCTTGGTTTAATCAAATAATATAGTAATGAATAAAGTCAATAAATGAAATATATTCGTTAATGAATGATTAGTAACACGAAGTAATTTATTTAAGAATGCACCAAACACTATTTTTTTTAAAGACACCAACGAAAACCACTTATTCAATTGATAACACTGGACACTCGATAAAACACGTCTGTTCACAAGGCAAGACTGATCATACAGTATATGATCACTTCCTTAAAATACGCTACACGCTACTATACAATGAGTAGTAGCACTTTCTACCCTATTTACACTTCTCTTGGATCAATGAACGAAAGTTCTACGAATTCCGTTCTTGAAACCCCTGTTCCTTTACAAAAAGAAATTCCATTTGCACTGAGTTTTCACACTGGTTTTGCTGATTTCAACGGAATCCTCAAGCCACAATTCTATTTTAAGTACATATATATATATATATATATATATATATATATATATATATACATATATATATATATATACACTGTATAGTCCTATATTAAGTTTATATATATATATATATATATATATATATAATGCGCCTCAGTGGTGTAGTGGTTAGCGTCGCTGACTACGAATTCATCGGCCCTGAGATCGAGACCCGGTGACAGCAGGCGGTGCGCAGCAAAACCTAGCTGTTCATCCTTCCATACAATAAAAATTGGTTGGTAGATAAATGGGTACCCTGAATAGCTTAGTGGTTAAGACGCTGGGCTGCTGGTCGGGCGTGGTTCGGATTCCTCGTTAAACTGTAGGCCTAAGGTGGAGTGATAAGCTTGACCTTCATCAGAATGAACAATTCGGGCGGAAGTAAAACCAAGGTTAACGAAGGTATAAATATATATATATATATATATATATATATATATATATATATATATATATATATAGTGCCTCATTGACACTATAATAATGTTAATTATTATAGTTAACATTATTATAGTGCCAACAAAGCCCTATAAATTGGTCACTCCTGGGTCACCAGTTTATAGTGGCCCAACGGTAGGCTCAGTATAATATATGGATTAAAAATGGAATGTTTAGCCAAACAAAACAATATTTAATAAGGAGATAGAAATGTTTTTGTGGTTTTTCGTTTAATTAGCAAAATAAATGAATTATTTGTACACAGTGATTAACAATTATTGGTTAATATTGGATTTTACTCCCAGTCACAAGCAGTTGAACAAGTACTATATATTGAATTGCCATTAAAAACTTACTAAAAAAAATATATATCTTGTGCAAATTTGTTCAAATGTACTTTTTTTAATAAAATATATTTCCTGTTTTGGCTATAATGTACTTTTTTCATAAAATATTTTTCCTGATTTGACTATTTTTTCGCTACTCTGGCGACTTTAGTTTATTGTTTTCTGTTCTGGCTGCTTTTTCGAGACTAAATTTTGTTAGTTTGGTGAGTTTTGTGCTAGCAGTATGACTATATCCTCCTCCGAAATAAGGTGAGAATGCTAAGGTTAGGTTAGGTCAGGTTAGGTTAGGTCAAGTTAGGTTAGGTTAGGTTATTAGTTTTTCGTTTTTACTCCCAGTGTGGTTTCATAATGAGAGCAAACTTTTCTGGTTAATTTTGAGGTGTTTTGCACGTTTCCTGTGGTAATGCGTCGTTTACGAGATCTCGTAACATGAACATTAGGGTGGATCGATTTTACATTTTTTTCGATTTCCATATTCTAATAGAGACAAAACCTTGCGCATGCATGAGAAAATAGCCTCTGCAAAATCTTAGCTTAATAGGTAATCATCTTCTGCCCCCGGCAGAGCGATGAAAATCATATTTTAGTAGTCAAAAACGTATTTTTAAACCCTAGCCTAGAGTCATAAAATTTTGCGTGTGTGTTATTTCATGCCTAAGCAACGATATAAATGCTATGGGAAATATATAAATGCATTATTTAAGACAAAGAGCCGATCTGAAAATATGTATATTATACATATTTTCAGATCGGCTCTTTGTCTTAAATAATGCATTTATATATTTCCCATAGCATTTATATCGTTGCTTAGGCATGAAATAACACACACGCAAAATTTTATGACCCTAGGCTAGGGTTTAAAAATACGTTTTTGACTACTAAAATATGATTTTCATCGCTCTGCCGGGGGCAGAAGATGATTACCTATTAAGCTAAGATTTTGTAGAGGCTAGTTTCTCATGCATGCGCAAGTGTTTGTCTCTATTAGAATATGGAAATTGAAAAAATGTAAAATCGATCCACCCAAATGAACATGTCCTATATGTTTGTTACGATATGTTTATGTTACGATATCTCAAAAACTACGCATTTGCACAGGAAACCAATGGCAGATTCGTGCAAAGCACCTCAAAATTGACCAGAAAAATTTCTCTCATTATAAAACCAGACTGGGAGTAAAATCCAATATTTACCCAATTATTTAGACGGTAATTATGCAATATTACAATGAACTGATTATTAACAATAAGAAATGATCCTTATACAAGATAAGGGTTAAATGATACAATAATGACAAGAAACCCTATTAAGGTACGAAATATACGATAGTGAACACACAATAATAAGTAATTAAGCAAATAATAACCGAGGTAATAAAAGGACGGTATTGGTACAGTAACGAAATAGACCTAAATGCGGTCGTAATGGTGAGTTATACTGAACGGTATTGAAGACACTATGAAGAGCCTAATTCGGTTAGGCAGAACTTATTGAAGTTATAGGCGTTGAAAATGAATAACCTGTCACAACGTAATAAAACACTGTAGGCCAAGTGCTGGTAGCCTACGTGAGTTTTACAGACCTGAGATTTTGATGAGGAAGATAGCTCTGAAGACGGAAGGGCCTACAAGCCAGACTGCGTGATGAGATCTTAGTGAAAGGAAATGAAGCTTCGCAGGTTGAATTGAATGAATGTTGAATGAGGTGAAGGCGGACGGATGGCGTCAGTTGCATTATGCAGAAGTGATGTTGCTTCCAGTAGTGGGCCTCAACGGAGATGATTAACTTCGTGTATACTTGAATGGAGCTTTGAAGGACAGCGGGCCGCTCTCCGACGAAGGCCGGAGAGCGGGTGAAGTTATATGATGAAGACTGGAGATGAAGAGTGAGTGCTGAGTAAGGCCTGAGCAATAGGCAAGTGAGAATGAGAGTGACGGCGATTTGAAATGGATTGGCGCTTTTATAGGCTGGGTGAAGCTACAAATTTGGAGGGCATTTTCGAGAAACAAAAATAAAATAAACTTTCGTTTGTGGTCTGTTCTTGCCCACGTGTTTAGAATTTTACAGCCATGTGAAGGAGGCGAGGAAAAGGAATTTTCCGTAATGCTGCTACATATATATACACTGTATATATGGAAATACTTTTTTTTAATAAAAGTAACTACAATAGTTTTCAGTCATTTCAATGACTATTACTTACCAGCATGCTGTTCCGGAAGTTTTTGTTCCATGCACCATTGGTTACCAAAGTTGAGGTACACTGGGCCATAGGGCAGGTGTGGCCAAGTGAAAAAGAAACGTTGAATTTTTCAGAAAACACCCTAGAACATGGAATAAAATTCGAAAAGCGTTGACGAATGTCAAAGTTACTAACTCCTCCCAGTGACGGATTAATTATCACTGAGGCTATTGAGGCTGAAGCCTCAGGCTCCCATGCTTGAGGGGCCCCCCCCCCAGTCAACTGAGTTTCGATGATATAATTCGAGATTTCGCAAACTTCTTTGATTAAACATGACAGAGTACACAAACTGACAAATTCCCTGTTTTATTTTGTTTTATAGGCCATAATGTAAAGTTTGTCTAATACTGTTTGGTTTTGACAAACGGCAAAATACACTGTGTTAAGGTTCTTTTAAGTTTGTTTCTCAATTAGCCTGAGCACCGTACATATAATTTGTGTAAATGTACTATGTACTGTACATGTACATGTATTGTTAAAAAAGCTATAGAAAAGGGCCCCATATTCTTCATTACCCCGGTGCCCCGAGGTGTCTTAATCCGCCTCTGACTGTTCCGTCCTATATATATTGAAAACTGGCAATCTATACTATAATAAGAGAGCTGTCCGTCCGTCCGTCCGTCCGTCACACTTTCAGAAATTGTGAGAAAAAATTGTGAGAAAAAAATTCAGAAATTGTATTACGGGCGGAAATGTGAAGCTCAAAATTTTCATGACTGTGTTCTTTTCTGTAGTTTAGCCTGTCTGTTTGTCTGTTTGTGAAATTTATCCCGGGCAGTAATGGGGGAAGGGTGGGGGTTAGACAGGCTAAACTACAAAAAAAGAACCCAGCCGTGAAAATTTTGAGCTTCACATTGTGTCAACATTTCTGAATCTAGTATCTCCCAAAACCTCCTCACCCCCATTCATACAACTTGGGGGCTAACCCCCTCCCCCATTACCCCCACCCACACCCTTCCCCCATTGCTAAACTACAGAAAAGAACACAGTCATGAAAATCTTGAGATTCACATTGCCGCCCGTAATACAATTTCTGAATTTTTTTTACAATTTCTGAATTTTTTTCTCAATTTTTTCTCACATTTTCTGAAAGTGTGACGGACAGACGGACAGACAGACGGACAGACGGACAGCTCTCTTATTATAGTATACAGGGTGGGCCGTAAGTTTCCATACATAGGAAAAATTAAACGTTTGTTTTTATGTTTCAGATACCCTAAGAATATGCGTTTGACGTAAGATCTTGTTTACTGATGAAGCAAATTTTTACGTCAATGGAGAGGTTAATCGGCAAAACATACGTTATTGGAGTAATGCTAACCCTAACTGGCTGAGTCCGACGAAGATGCAAGGTGCCGGTAAAGTGATGGTGTGGGCCGGGATATGGGGTGACAGAATTATTGGACCAATTTTTGTCAGTGGAAATCTTAATGCCGAAAGGTATCTTAACATGTTGCAAGAAGAGATTTTCCCATCCCTGCTAAACGAGGAAGGTAACTTCCCAGTTTACTTCCAGCAAGATGGAGCTCCACCTCATTATGGTCTTCACGTGCGTCGGTATTTGGATCAGCAGTTTCCGGATGCTTGGATTGGTCGGCGTGGTCCTGTGGAGTGGCCTCCCAGATCCCCAGATCTCCCCCCCTTGATTTCTATCTTTGGGGGCACTTGAAGGCCATGGTGCATCAGGAAAAGATACGAGACATAATCATCTAAAGGACGTATCACCAACGCCATTACAAGCATAACGTCAACTGTGCTAATGCGTGTTCATCAACAGTGGGGAACACGTATTGAAATGTGTTTTCAAAACAATGGCAACCATGTAGAGCATATTATATAAATAAAAATGGTTGTCCATAAAAAAATGTTTATTTTTCCTATGTATGGAAACTTACGGCCCACCCTGTAGATTAAACTATATATACTACATCAAGCAGTTTAAAGTGCCTTAGGTTTTCTACGAGCCAAAGCCAAGCTGATGTTGCTTATCTTACTCTTGGCCAAGTTCATACAATGTACAGTTTAGCAGTTCCGTGTGAGTTGATTTAGTTATGATTATGAAAATGTAAAAACTCAATAAATTTGTAAATTTACTGACCGGTTGACTTTTCTGAACTTCACAAAAAGGTATGAAATTTTGAAGGAAGTGCGAAGGAACTATATGTTAACCTGTAGACTTTGGTTGAAACAGTTAAAATACAAAGTTACCCATACGTAGTCACTCCGCGCATCTATAAAATTTAATACGCTTTACGGATGGCCAAAGCAACCAGCCGGTTAACAGATGCACGAAAGAAAGCGGCCATCAAGATTCTGAGCTTTGCATCCAGAACCAGTTGGTTGGTCAAAATCTGTTAATGTGAATTTAAAATTTAACTGAACCGTGAGCTAAACGATGTATTAAACTTTGCCTAAAAATTTTCTGTTCAGAATCTATTGTATGAAAAATTTTATGGTTTAATGCCACCATACGTCTGCCTTGTATATTTGATAAAAATGAGTTGTGGGATGATTATCAAGAGATAAGGCCTGACTAATTAAAAATTAAAGTCATGAAGCTTACAGATTTTTTTAAGGAACGATTACCCAAAACTTTCTCTCCAAATACTCCTAGTCAAAGAACTCGTAATACTCGGGGACCAACTCTTGATACTAAATATTGTGAAAAGAGAACTTACTCGAATAGCTAGAATTATGCTTTGAAGAGTTAAAGGTAAGCTATTGACCAGGAATTTTAAATATTATACAAAATTTCCCACTGCATGGTAAAACAGAGTCATAGGAGTAAATCTGAGAGCGTTCACTCGGATTATTTAAGTTCCTTTCTTGCCAGTGAAGAAGGCGCTTCGTGTATATAAAATAACTAAAATGACAAAGATAAACATAATATAAACAACAGGCCTTAACTACATGCAAACCAACTAAATTAGCTGAAGGAAGAATACGATGACCTATGGAAACGATACAAATAAATATCCTCAGATAACGTATAACTCAGAAATCTTTCAAGTGTGTCAGTATCTTTAGATAAATTTTATTAACTCTAAGTTAAAAATAATTATTTAACGTAGGAAATAGAAGCTTTAAAAGAGTAACAGGATTCCATTAAAAGACACCTCAGGATTCTGACAATGGACATCGAAGGCAATCCAGTAATGAAGCTGCAGGAAGAAGAAATTGACACTTTTGAAACAATAAGAAGGATTGAGGCGGAATTAATATAATGGAAAAAAACTCAAATTTAATTGAGGAATGCCAAATGTTAGTTAGAAATACGGCGAGGTTAATCTATATCATCCAACGAAAATGAAGTTTCCGCTTTATTGAATGAGGCGCAAGGTATGCATGAACTAGCAGAAGAACTGAGAGACGGCATTCTTAAACATTTTTAGTGGATTTAACAAATACCTAGTTCTGAATGTCTCATTGATCGCTATCGTTAACATTTGAAACACTGCAATGTTAATGACACTGATATCTAAGCTCTGTGTCTTAGGGCTTCTGATGACATTATTCAATTTCTTCTTCACATATGCCACGAAAATTCTTCTGTAAAAGACCCTATATGACCTAACTGTTAATAAAAACAATAAAATTAAATTTTGACCAATTACATGGACTCCAAAGTTAGAATCATATTCTCTAACTTTAGAGTGTTTTGGCTTATTGTGTATCTTTGAGGCTTAATATAGTTAAGGGTGTGTTTCACTTTGTTTAGTTTATTAACACTGTTCACAATGTATGTAAATTAGATTCCATCTAAGATGTAGTTCCAATGAATTTCCCTGACCCAAATTAAGCACTAAATTTTACAAAAGTTATCTTAATGGAAATCAAAACTTTTATGCTTTTTTTTTTATACGCAGAAATATACTTTTTATCTTTCCTGTATTAGCAGAGCACTTTTATTTTTTATGTACAGAACAATAAGCTTTTTCTTGATTATATCATAAATTTAATTTAGAACGAAAATGAAATAGAAATGTCTGAATAAAAATAAATATAGTGCTATATACATTTTTTGGAACAAGTGTAGTTTACGTTCCTCTGACGCAAAAGGGGACACAAACTACACTTGGTCAAAGTTGGGGAACGTAAACTACACAAGGATCTTTAGGAGACATTTTTTAAATCAATCCGTCAAATAAAACGTTAAAACTAACGAAAATATTACGACTTAACCTAACCAATCGTCAATTTATATATGAACGCAAACTACACTACGATAATACAGGGGGACGTAAACTACACTAGGTACAACAGGGGGACGTAAACTACACTTGCTCCCATTTTTTTTATACTTAAACGCACTCTCCCACCGCAGTGAGGTCACGTCAATTTTGACAGAATATTTTCGTTAAAACTTACGAAAATATCACGACTTAACGGCGTTAAGTCGTGATATTTTCGTAAGTTTTAACGAAAATATTCTGTCAAATATCTAAACGTAAAAAATATATGAACCTTTGTATTATACCAGCAAAAAACCCGCACTACGGGAGGGGAGGGGAGGAGACATTTTTCTAGTACCTGCCTGCGAAAGGCTGTTATTACCCTTCGGAAAATACATATTTACTGTACAGCCATGGTACTATGATAATATGTGTTAGTATTATAAACCAGAATATTGTTTAGTAAGCATATGTTTTATTCTTGACAAAGAAAAATGCGACATGAATGTAAAACTTCCCAATGGCCTACTTTGTACCCAGTTTGTTGTGGACTAACCATGTTCACTCCCTAAATTCTTCATCTGGATTAAGTTTTCAGAACATTCTCAATTTTTTTCCACACAATAGTCAAGCAATGAAATGTAATAAAAATTATTTTAAGGAAATTTTAAGCGAGTTAGAGTTTAACATTTATAGTTCAAACGAATCACTTTCATTTTAAATGCAGCTTCACAGATTTTACTTCAAGTTCACGAAGCAGTTAAATTTCAAATACAACATGTCATAGTTTTTAACCTCTAGTGGCTTCCGATGCGTAGCTAAAAATTTTGATGGGAACATTCTTTTCTAACTTTATTGACTAACTTCATTGTCTTCATTCCACGAAAGCGTATGAAACTCTGTAGAAGCCTGTTGGGACTTGGTTTACTTGTAGACTTTAATGAAAGGGAAGATCACCGGTCCACACTTCTATAAAGTTTTATATTTTTCTAATACCCAGAAAAGCCAGCAAATTAACAAATTCACGAAAGAAAGCAACCATCATAATTTTGAGTTTCGCATTCCAAGACCATTGGGTCAAAATCTTGAAATAAATTGGGATAAATTGGGATAAATTATTTTGGGACACCCAATCTAAAAAAAAAGTTGCTGAAAACACTCCAGGGATCCCAAAAGGTGTTGTCACCAAGTTTCATGAAAATCGGTCCAGCCGTTTGGACTTTGGACCTGAAAAGGAGACAGACAGACATATGGTGAATTATGGTATGATGATGGTGATATACAATT
Organism: Bathynomus jamesi; assembly: GCA_023014485.1. Classification (NCBI taxonomy): domain Eukaryota; kingdom Metazoa; phylum Arthropoda; class Malacostraca; order Isopoda; family Cirolanidae; genus Bathynomus; species Bathynomus jamesi. Next base: position 252,487 of record JAJOZX010002966.1, on the reverse strand, counting down.
TTTTTTCTTGACATTACATTAAAAAACCTTTTGATGACACAACAAGGATGCTAAACAATAACATTTTTTCTTTAATGTAATGTCATAAACTCAATTCACGTTCCAGAGAACATCATAGAAGCGCGCGCGCGCGCGCGTGTGTGTGTGTGTGTGTGTGTGTCCCGGGTGAGAAAGGACGATTTAAGTTTATAATTGTCTTTTGCCCATCACTTCAATTTAGCTTTTTCGTTAGAGAAGTTTTCTAATTACATTTAAATCTACTCATAGAGTTTCTTAAAATTTATATATGTTCCCATTCTTCGAAAGAGAACATTTTCGTTTTTAAATTTGAAGAGGAGACATATTTAAAGGAAAAATTTGAATTACTTACATTACAGGCAAGAGTGAATCTTGCGTTAATTCATTGGGTAAAAAATTCACTGAAACGAGATATAAAATTTCGAATAAAGTGAATGTAAATGTGAAATGTACGAGTACTTTGAAGAGTCATATATATTCTTACACTTTATTTTGTAGAAATGTGGAAATCAGTGAAGAAGAAAAACACAATTTACTCTTTAATTAATTCTTCATAAAGGCACAACATCCAATCTCAACAAATGCGCACTCACGAGACAGGGTTGGAGATATGTCGTACGTTACACTGATGTGTTTAGTATAAAATCTGGCAATAATTAATCTTAGTTAGTTTCTCTAGTTTAATTTCATGTTTACAAAATCTTTTTCTTTGTTCTGAGTAGTCAAACGCTCGTAAATTAAATTACATGCAAATTTTAGTGCTTTAATTAGGCATCGTTTTGAGCATTATAAAAAGTTAGTGAACATATTTACTTGTAAAATAAATAAAATTGTCAGTACTTTCCTGTTATCCCTGACCCCAGACTTTTTGCCAGTTGCCAGACTTCGTTAAAACTAACGAAAATATCACGACTTAGCCGAAGGGCGTACAATTTACCTAACCGGCCATTCAATTAACCTAATTAGTTGGTAAGGTTAGGTTAACTTGAAATTAACCTAACCTTACCAATCGTTTTGCCAGTATGTAACCTTTCATGAGCCCGTGTGCTCATCACTATCCTTTCCTCCAGAGTGTAAGTGGACTGGTCTGCCATTTTCACACAACTCTAATACCTGGAAAAGAAAAAAATGTCAATAGATCACATATAAATATTGTTATAAGACAATTTGGTACTTTCCTGTTATCCGGGACCCCAGACTTTTTGCCAGTTGCCAGACTTCAATTTTGACAGAATATTTTCATTAAAACTTACGAAAATATTCTGTCAAAATTGAAGTCTGGCAACTGGCAAAAAGTCTGGGGTCCGGGATAACAGGAAAGTAACAAATTGTCTTATAACAATATTTAAAAACTAAACTATACGATTAATTTGTATAAAAATGTATGATTAAAATTTTGATCAGTGTCGCTCTTGGTGTACAGGGTATTGCCATATGAGGCTCACTCACTTTGAATTTTTTATTTTTGTTTTTGGGGGATTAAAATTGAATGTTTATGTTCTTCTACAGGGTGTTCGAAAAGTCCCGTTACCCCCTACAAAATGTACATATTATAATACCAATTTTATTTTTGTGATTAATTGAATTTATATGTGATTCATTGATATTTTTTTCTTTTCCAGGTATTAGAGTTGTGTGAAAATGGCAGACCAGTCCACTTACACTCTGGAGGAAAGGATAGTGATGAGCACACGAGCTCATGAAAGGTTACATACCGGCAAAACGATGTATGATATCCAGAATGATTTCAACACAAGATTCAATAAGGCTGCACCACCAAACAAGACGGTATTACGCTAGGAGAAAGAGCTGTTTGAAACTGGCTCCATCAAGGACAGACCACGGTCGGGAAGACCAACAATGCGAGCAGAACAATGTGAAGGTGTGATTGCGTCGGTGGCCCATTCACCGAAAAAATCACTTCGGAAACGATCACAAGAACTTGCAGTCTCCATGTCCACAATGAGAGATCACATGACAAAAGATCTCGGCGTGAAACCATACCGTCGGTCATTTGTTAATGAATTAAGCGATACAGACATGCAGAAACGGTATGAAGCCTGTGAACGTTTTTTGACCGTTTTTCCAACAATTCCTGCACGTGGAACAGTGAATTTTCTGACGTGTGCAATTTATCGTAGCGCCAAAATGAGAAATGTTTACTTCTGGAGCAAGGAAAATCCACACTTCTTTGAGGAACTGGAATACCATCCACCGCACGTGATGATATGGGGTGCAGTGTTTTCCAGGAGCTTGTTCGGTTCGTATTTTTTTGAGGGTCCTGTCAACCAAACTGCCTACCTCAACATGTTACGGGACTGGTTTGTGCCTGAGCTCGAACGTTTAGGGCTGCTTGGTCGGGTGCGGTTTCAACAAAACGGGGCTCCGGCTCATTTTGCCATTAATGTGAGGGGATTCCTTAACGAAATGTTCAGAGACAAATGGATCGGTAGTGGCTCGCAACATTTATCTGCCCCTTTTGAGTGGCCGCCGCGAAGTCCAGATCTGTCTTCATGTGACAGTGCGTTATGGGGTTTCGTCAAACAGAACGTATCCCGGGTGCGTTACTGCACAACAGAGGAACTGAAACACGCTGTTCGAGATGCATTTGGTGCACTCACTCCAGCAATGCTGCGTCGATTCTCATACAGCACATGGAGGTGCATAATCCTTTGTTACGAAAATGATGGTGCGCACATAGATATTCTTGATTAGTAACTGTAATTAGTAACTGTATTTACTGTAATTAAAGTAATTGTTGCTAGTGACTTGTTTCTTAAATTACATCTACCTCATATAAATACAGTTAATCACACAAAAATAAAATTGGTATTACAATATGTACATTTTGTAGGGGTGACGGGACTTTTCGAACACCCTGTAGAAGTAACAATTATACTTTATTTCTTGTAACAGATTCCTTGTAACGTCCAGAAGCGTACTTTGAGTACGTTTGAAGGGATTTGTTTAAGCTTCGTACTTTTGCATTATTGTGCGTCAAAAATGGATTAATATACAGGGTGTCCCAGAATTAACTATTTCAATGAAATCGGACAAATTTTTTAAAAACACACTTTTATTTATGTTTATCATGTTTAATGTGTTAAAAATGTATAAATTTCTAATTTTTTTTCATAATTTTATTTTCATAATTTTTTCATAGTTTTTCATAGTTTTATTTTCATTCTCTTTCAGAACCCTATTAATAATGAATACACAAGAACGCATCTTTGTTGTAACATCCCGTATCAAAGGAATGCAATGTAATGAAATCAGAGAAAAATTTACAAGAAGATTCCACAGAACCGGTCCTACAGACAAAGCGATTCGTGAACTTGTGAACAAATTTAAAAGAACTGGATCCGTACACGACGAGGTGGGAAGAGGACGCCCAAGGACAGCACGTAACAGTACCGAACAGGTACGACAATTGTTTGAGGATGAACCAACAACTTCGGTTAGGGAGGCCGGTCGAAGACTCAACATATCCAAGACAACAGTTCATAGAATCTTGCGTTCGACACTGATGAAAAAGGCTTTGATATGGGATGTTACAACAAAGATGCGTTCTTGTGTATTCATTATTAATAGGGTTCTGAAAGAGAATGAAAATAAAACTATGAAAAACTATGAAAAAATTATGAAAATAAAATTATGAAAAAATTTAGAAATTTATACATTTTTAACACATATTAAACATGATAAACATAAATAAAAGTGTGTTTTTAAAAAATTTGTCCGATTTCATTGAAATAGATAGTTAATTCTGGGACACCCTGTATAACAATATACATATTTTATGACGCATCTTAGGGCTAAACAACATAATTAAGACAGTATTCCTCCCAAAATGTGGGAGGTGCATTCATTCACGCAATTTTTTCTATTAATTTGACTTTAAAATGTTTTCTGTTTGTGAAGAAAGTCAAAAACTTGCTTCTGACCAGTCTACAATCTACATTCGGTTACGTTTGGGCATGCAGAGCGAAACCTAAGAATTTGTTTGTTTTCTTACCATTTGCTTGTAAACAAACTAAAATCATGAATGAACACAAGTATTTAACCTCTTCACGTCGGAATTTTTTGTAGGGTTAAGTTATGAATATGTGTCTTTGAAACGGTACAAATTCGAACCAGTCGTCCAAAAAATGTTAATTGCTTTAAATGGAGTCGCATAATATACGCCTATAATTAATTTGACAAGAAATATAATTCTTAGATATTTATAAAAAATTTACCAATATTTAATCATGTACAGTAGGGTGGATCGATTTTACATTTTTTTCGATTTCCATATTCTAATAGAGACAAAACCTTGCGCATGTATGAGAAAATAGCCTCTGCAAAATCGTAGCTTAATAGGTAATCATCTTCTGCCCCCGGCAGAGCGATGAAAATCATATTTTAGTAGTCAAAAACGTATTTTTCTTATAATTTTTAAAATATTTCAATATGCATCAAAATTATTCCTAATAACTATAAAGTCGATGAAAAAGACCTCATATGATCATTTTTCCAAGCGCGTTGTCCTACGTTAATATCTTTTGCCCCCGGCAACAACGTCAAATGTTGAAAAAATAGGTAATTTATATACATATTTTCAGATCGGCTCTTTGTCTTAAATAATGCATTTATATATTTCCCATAGCATTTATATCGTTGCTTAGGCATGAAATAACACACACGCAAAATTTTATGACTCTAGGCTAGGGTTTAAAGGTCATCTCTGGTGAGTGCTGCCAGCAGCAGCTGCCACTGACGCGCCAGTACGCACTGCGCAGTTCCCTCAGTTGCTTTTTGACAGCGTCGAAGGCAGGTGTGTATTTTGCAGCTGGCTCCTCGAGTCCTCAGTGTGTGTGTGTGTGTGTGTGTGTGTGGCTTCTCACTCAGAGTCCTCAGTGTGCTCAATCTCTCTGCTCATATCCTTGTTTGTTTTTCTCATACCTCTGTTTTTTTCGATTTTATTGCGTAACAGAACAATACATTATTCTTTAATCTTTACAGGATGGCTACCGCTACAACTAGAAGATCGGTACGTGTCCAATATTTGGTGCTGGGAAAGATTTGAATTTGCGATGTTTTCCCCATGTGAAGATGTGATGCAATACTACCATCATGTGAGAACTGAGTTGAGATCATCAAAGAAGGAACCTCCATTCAAAGACATCGCCGCTGTGGTCACGGAGAGACTGGAATACTTGTGGAAATTAGCTTCCATTCCAACAGTTTCGACAGCACGGATAAATCAAATGTTGAAAAATTATCGTGATAAAATGGCTAACATCATCAAATCACTGAACGCGAAAAAGAAGAACGAATCGTTACAGAAAAATCTTGAGGCCTTCAAGAAATCAACTAAGACCACCTTAAATAAATGCAAAAAACTTCACTTTTTTACGTGAAGGTCAAAATATGAGAATAAAAACCCACTCTAATAGACAGAGTTTATTTCCACGACAGTTTCGACGCCCACTGGCATCCTCCTCGGGTGGATACAGAAACACAAATGAAACAAAACAAGAGGGAAAAACAGTTCAGGGATCGACCGTTAAGAAATTCGCACCTAGGTTGGATTCCATTCTCTCGAGACAGGAGGGGCATTTTCATTAAGTACATTCGCACAAATTTTAAAACTATCTTCCTGTTCTAAACATACAGATTCTATTATTTTTACATAATTATTACATTTATATTAATTTATTAATTTAATATTGCATAATTATTAATTACAGAAATTATAAATTTATATTACATTGGTTATTACATTGTTGTTTATTATACAGAAATTATAAACCGAAAAACGAATGAAAAAAGGCGATTAGGAAATAATCGTCGTGGAAATAAACTCTGTCTATTAGAGTGGGTTTTTATTCTCATAAGACCACCTTATTTGACATATCGGCTTGTAAATGCCCTGATTTGACAAAATGCAGCTGCCCTCGTGAACGACGAGTACCACTGAAAGAGCAACAGTTTTTACTCGACCAAAGAACGCAAAATGGCAATAGGAACTTTGGATGTTGAAACAACAAATAAAAACGAGATGACTCTTGCAAGAAGATTGGCGATATTGAAACAAGAAGGAATAGCAGAACATCAAGAGCCGTCGACTAGTAAACGACAAGAAACTTCTCAAGAACAACCTTCTTCGTCAGCCTCTAGTGAAACCGAGGATACATCTATAGAATCATCGTCATCGTATGAACTAACACCGAGAGATAAACATGACATGAAGGAAAAAACACGAATGAAACTCCAGGTACTTGCTGAAGCTTGTGATCGTACGGGCGTCTCAGACAGAGCTGCTTCATTTATTGCTTCTTCGTTGTTAGAGGATGTTGGCTGGATACGAGAAGATGATGTCAGTTCAGTGATTGATCGAAATAAGATAAGAAGAGCCAGAAAAAGAGTTCGTTCTGAGCATCAGCAAGATGACAAGATCACGCTACCATTACAGGGCATTTTCTTTGACGGACGTAAAGATAAAACAATGACACAAGAAGAAATAGACAATGTGAAGCATAGAAGGACTGTGGTAGAAGAGCATATAGTTTTAGTTCAAGAACCAGAATCCCAGTACATGGGGCATTTCACTCCTGCATCAGGTTCTGCCACTGCAATAACATCAGGTATCATCAACTTTCTAGAGACTAACAATATTAGCACGGACGACATTGTGGCTATCGGCTGTGATGGTACCGCAGTGAACACGGGTCGAAAGGTTGGAGCCATTCGTATGATTGAAATGAAACTACAAAGGCCAGTTCAGTGGATCATATGCCTATTACACGGTAATGAATTATCACTGCGACACCTCATTCAAGACTTGGACGGCAAAACAACTGGGCCAATGGGCTTTACTGGACCAGTTGGAAAACAACTGAACGACTGCGAAAAACTTCCAATTACAGAATTCGATGCCATTCCATCTCCCGACATTGACATAGATGATGCCGAGTTGAGCACTGACCAAAAATATTTGTTAGGCATCTACAGAGCAGTGTCGAGCGGTAGCTGCTCTTCAGCTCTCGCGGCTCGAAATCCAGGTAAGATGGCGCATTCCAGGTGGCTGACAACAGCAAATAGATTTCTGCGCCTCTATGTTTCAACCAGTGAACCCTCCAGCACCTTCAACGAAATTGTGCGATTCATTATGACAGTTTACGCACCAATTTGGTTTAAGATAAAGAAAAACTCCAGTTTCACTGAGGGCGCAAAACATTTTTTCGAAATGATGCGTCTCTCTCAGACCATGCCTCAAAGATCTAAGACAATCGCCAACAAAGTCCTCCGTAGAAATTCTTTCTTTGCTCACCCAGAAAATATTTTGATCTCCATGCTACATGCCGATGAGCAACACATAAGAGAATTGGGATGGAGAAGAATATTAAAAGCACGATCAAAACAATCACCAGCGGGGGAAATTCGAGCCTTCGCCATGCCTGAGCTGCTCTACGATCGTCAAAACTATTACGAAATGATCAACTGGCAAACGGCTGAGGTGACCGAACCCCCGTTACAAAAACAATACCTGATACCCGAATAAAAGAGTTTGTTGAGACGGGAGACCAGCCTGATGGACTGATCTCACTATTCCCTTGTCATACTCAAGCGGTCGAGAGACTCATCAAATTAGTAACCGAAGCCTCTGCCAGTGTAAGTGGAATAGAAGAGAGGGACGGATTCATCCGCTCCCGTCTTCACTCCCGAACAAAAATTCCACGATTTGATTCTAAGAAAGATTACCGTATGTAAATCGACATGCAGCCAAAGGAAGGGTTGTTGGGGCTGGATAGGGTGGAACTCGACGTACAGCCACCTCCTCGTGGTGAGTTCTGGGTTGCTAATTTTATAAAATTAGCAAGCGAGGAGCTGTACTTAGTACTTATCGTACTTATAACATCGCATTAACGTAATTATAATCCACATTTAGACTTTTCTCGGGGACAGAAGATATTAATTTAGAGTCATAAAATTTTGCGTGTGTGTTATTTCATGCCTAAGCAACGATATAAATGCTATGGGAAATATATAAATGCATTATTTAAGACAAAGAGCCGATCTGAAAATATGTATATAAATTACCTATTTTTTCAACATTTGACGTTGTTGCCGGGGGCAAAAGATATTAACGTAGGACAACACGCTTGGAAAAACGATCATATGAGGTCTTCTTCATCGACTTTATAGTTATTAGGAATAATTTTGATGCATATTGAAATATTTTAAAAATTATAAGAAAAATACGTTTTTGACTACTAAAATATGATTTTCATCGCTCTGCCGGGGGCAGAAGATGATTACCTATTAAGCTAAGATTTTGCAGAGGCTATTTTCTCATGCATGCGCAAGTTTTTGTCTCTATTAGAATATGGAAATCGAAAAAAATGTAAAATCGATCCACCCTAATGTACAGTAAGTCCTCGTATAAAGTTCATTATTATCGCCCCCAAAAGGCGGAAGAGAAAGAGCTAGGTTTGAAGGGAAGTCCAATCGAAGTCAGTCTAAAAGCGGATTAACTTGTTTGGCTTAAGAAGCAAAGTCTGCATCGGTTTTGAAGCGGAGCCTAATAAAAGAATATGTTTGCTTTATTAATTAGTTGGACATTTTAAATCAAATTTATTCATATAGTCAATAAAGTAAAAATGACGGGAGTTAGCTTAATTAAATAAAATAAATTAAAATAAAATTAATTTATTAAATAAAAAATAAATACTAGTAGTCCAAAATATTTGTACGTTCTGCGTAAAAAAATATTGTAATGCTAGCAGAGCCGGCAAAATATTTGTGGTCAAATTAGTATCATACTTGTTATTCTTTCACCAAACACTTTAACAGAATCAAAACTTCTCACTCTAGAAAAAGTTACATAAAAGTTACATAAACCTGTCCATGCGTAAAAACAGGCTTAGGAACATAAATACAAAACATCCGCGGACAAATTAGTATCTTTATCAAAGCAGCCGGAGAGCAATGTAGCAGAATTATAAAGACGTTATGGCAATTGTAAGAAAAATTTGGGAAGGCGTATCTCTTTATTACGTTTACTCGCAATCCAAGATAGATTGAAATTGCTGAAAGCATTAAAACTTTTCAAAGACCAGAACAGATATTGTTGCAAGAGTTTTTCACATGAAACTTAAAGGGCTGCTTCGTGATTTAACAATAAAACATATACTTGGGAAGCCAAGTTCATTTTAACATGTAGTTCATGCACCTTAAAATTTCAGCTGGTGGGACCCACATGTCACACACACACACACACACACACACACACCTCACACCCCTTACCCACCATACCCCCTCCCAGCCAAAAAAAAGCGGGTTGGAGTTTCCCACATGCCCCACACCACTCCTAACACCTTCCACATCACCCTTACACACCCCTCCGCCTAAACAAACCAAAAGGGACATTTTTTCTATAAACATTTTCTCTATCTGGCTTCGTTTGAAAGCTGCGCACGCGTTGCGAACGAAAAAATAAATATCTTTATGATCCTCCCAGAATAGAGACCTTTCCAACGGTGTAAGGATGAATGCCTTCCGATGAGTGGTTTCCGAGAAAAACGCTGGACAGACCGAAAGACAGAAACTGCGTATTATTATTAGATATTGTAATATGCTCACCAATAAAGAGATATCTAATATGTTCACCAATAAAAAGCTATCTATCTATTTAAAAGTTTCCCCTGTTTGCATAAAGTCCAAGAAAATATTTCTTAATTCCTTTAATTCCTCATTATACGAGAATGTTTATTTTTAGGCTTATTTGACGAGTAATAGAGGTAGATTGTAACTAAAACCTTTAAATTTATGCGAAAGAGTGTTAGAAAAAGAAATTTGTAATAGTGAATTAATTTGCAAAATTTGCTGTTCAATGCCCAAGTTCTTTGGCCTTTTGCAGCTTAAGTTAAGGCAGAGTTAAGCAAATTACCTTCTACTCTGCTCATTTACATAGTCTTCAAAACGTAAAATAGAGCTTACATCTCTTAATTTCAGTGAAATTAGTCAAGGCTTGTCCGGTGTAATGGGAAACCACTCCAAATTAGGGAGAGCTCAAATGCCGACACATTCCTATGTGTTAATTTAGGTTAAGATAGGTTAGGTCATGTTAAGTTAGATTAGGTTATGCCAAGTTAAGTTAAGACTGTTGGTTATTTTTATATGCTCATAATTTGGACGTATCATTGCGAAATAAACTTTCATCTCCGAAGTACGAGTACATAAAATGTTCTGGAGATACCCATAATGAGGTACGGGTATGAAACTAAATATTATTCATGAAATAGCTCTCAACATAAGAGACAAATGCTAAGTGATCCAAATTCTAAAGCAGAGGTATCCAATAGGGTGGGGTGAAACGCAATTCTTTGTGGAATATTTATTTGCTTCACCTATAATTTGCTGTATTGGGTTCTATAGATGACATAAAGTGATATAAAAGAAAAATCAATTTTGCCCTACTAGCGTATTTTTGAGAAAAACAAAATGGCCGCTAGTCAAACATATAAATGCTTATAACTTGAAAAATATGCATCCAATTAAAAGACACTATAAAATAAAAATGATTCAAAATAAAAAACTACATTAGAAAGTGCCATTTTATAAATTATTTTCTCAATTTTAAATTTTATCAAAATTTATCCCGGTAAATATCACAAATAAATCATTTTTCTAAATAAATGAAAAATTCTTTGATGACCGAAGTATATTACTTTGATAATAGTTAATAACCTTATATAATTTTGAATATTCAAACTATAATCTACAACAACACTAATCAACGAGAGAAATTATTGACATTTTATTGCCACAATTGCAGAAACATATAATCAATACACTTCCAAAAAGATCCCTTTTAAAAAATCGTGAAGTGTTTGCTTTTATGAAATTTTGGTGAATTATTTCAGTCTCTAATTAAAAGGTAATTGTCAAAAAGTGAAGCCATTTCTTTCTTGGTTTCCATACATGGCAGCAATGAACGAGACCTAATTGTTGCTCTTATAAATCCATCATGGGATTCTTGGGAATATACAGATGAGGCCGCATCGGTGATAAGTTTTATTGCCCTCTCGACACTTTGTGAATGAAGTGGATAATTGGGTAGGCACAGTTTTTTAACCCTAAGTGCATTAAGTTCAATATTTGTGAGCGCATTTCTTTTGACCAGTAAATAATATCATCCCATGCGTTTGCGTTGAAATTTATCTCAGGAACCTTAAATTCTCTGATTTTGGACACATTTTCCGTCTTTGTTCTAATGTTCATGATGAAATCACCTGCTCTATTTCGTTTTTGTTCTGATGTATCTGATAACATTGCTATCAGAACATTTTTGCAATGAGCAAAATATGCGTTTCCAGCAATGTAAGGCTTCACTACATTCTGAACATCCTTTGGAAGATGAAATCTTTTAATTGCTCCAAATATGTGATGTGGTCCATTCCATATATATGGTCTACTCTTGATGTCGAACCAGCTTGGTCCATAATTTGTAACAATGAAGAAAATTATTGAATAAAGAGCCAATGAAGGAGTTTTCTCTGCAATGTATAGGCGGCAGACACGATTTGCTAATGTCAGCCATTGAGAATGGTTCAGTGGTCTGGGTTTTGTATTTTCCAAATCTTTTGGGACATTCCCACTTCTTATAGCCACAATAATTTTGTACAAATACTGTTGATCTTGGCTAAGATCATCGATAACCTCTTCTGATATGTGTTAAATCAATGCCTTCTCTAATTGGTTTGAAATTGACTGCAGGCATTTTTTCACATTCTTTCAGTGATATTCCGATTTTTCCAGTGAAACATGTTGGACCTTTTATTTTACCATCAAAATGTTCAAATAAGTGTCGAAGGGGAAGTTCATTTGTATGCAGCATACAAATGCTCCATTGTAACGGTTTCTTTAGTTTTTCTTCTATGAGGTGGATGATCCCACCCTTGGCACCTGTGTTGGTATTTGTACTGTCACATCCTATGAGACGAATGCTCTCATTAATAGCTGACTCTTAAAAGAAGGAGAACAAACTATCAGCTATATCTTGAGCTTTACCAGAAGAAGGAACTACATGGGTTAAATATTCATTTCCTGGCTCAGACACCAAAACATAGTGTTCCTCTCTAATGGAGTCTCCGTACCATTTGTTTCCTTTCTTCACCTTCACCAAAGTCTTGTCTTTTCATCCGTCAAAATATATAGCAGATATGACAGCAGGATTGGCTTTACTCTCCATCACCAAACTTTTTCTCATTTTCTCTCTGTCCCGTCGGATTTTGTTCTTGTCAATCAAAAGCGTACTATCTTCTTTAGTGATTGCTCCATAATCAACTAAAGCAGCTGAAGCCAAAGCAGCTGAAGCCAAAGCAGCTGCTGCTCGATCTGAAATTCCAAATCTATCGGCTTCCATCGCTACAGTAAGCAATGGAAGTCTCATTTGACCTTGTATGGCAACTGACTCATAGTCTGATTCACTCTGATGTGGGACTAATTCATATTGTGTGGAAGTACTCTCTACATCTGAAAAACACTCTATTTCGGTTAAAATATGAGTCCTTCATTTCTCCTCTTCTTTCAACCATTCCTTCTTCTGTCCGCAATTTCCTAGACTGCATTTTTTTAATTCTGTTCGTCATGACTTTATCAACACCCCCTATTTTCATTGTACGCGTCGATCGCTGATCCTGTAAGAACAGAAGCTCTTCTTTTCGTACCTTCAGTTCTCTTCGACAGGTGCATCTAATGTGAACATCTTCGCAGCTCTCAGGCCAGCCAAAGTTTTGATGGGAGATAAAAGGGCATTTACAGGCACTGATATCGAATAATTTTTCCAAGGTGTCATTAAAATTTTCTCTCATTTTGACACTACTTTTTGATCTACTAAGATCGTTTGCTTTGCCGATGAACCGCTTTAATTTGATATAAACTGATTTGTCAGCTATTGCAGGAATTGAAGCTTTTCTCCAAATACAGAGTATATCTTCAGTAATTTTGTTGAAAATATCAGTTATGTGAAGTCACTGAAGTGGCTTCTTTTAAAAGAACATAGTATTGGCCCAGCTGTTTATTTGTTGGCAATGTTGTAAGAGGAAGCTCTTCTGCGGTTCCAAATATAAAATGTGGTTTTGATTGACTCCTTGTAGCTCAAATGTTTGAAGCAGAAGCCATATTTGTTACTAATTATTAGAAATTACCAATTCCAAATCCAACAAAAACCTGAAAAAAAAAAATTTCAGTAAACATCTGAAACATTTATATGAGGTAGAAATGTGAAATAAACAATTTTTGCTTCAGCAAACCTTTTTGTAAAAAGAATACTTTTCGAGTTATGAAGCATATAGTGACTGGCTGGCGGCCATTTTTGGGGGGGGGGGGGGGAATGGGGTAATTAGGATGAATCGAAAATTTTTTAATTCTCATATTCTTTTTTATCACCATTCAATCCACCTTATTACCAGTGAAGCAATAGTTGAAAAATTTTTCACCCCACCCTAGTGTCCAGCCTTTTTTCATGAAGGGCCATATTTCAATTAATGACCCACACCGACGGCCAGTGTGCAAATTTTAGATAAAATTTTATTTCAAAATTAAATTTTATTGAAATAAAATATGACATTAGATAATGAATTTTCAGTTTCCGCCAACCGGGCCTGATACAAATCTTTGGCGGGCCGGACTCTGACCTGCGGACCATATGTTGAACAAGCCTGTTCTAGAGGGTTCTGGAAACATAATTTGCCGATAAAGGCCTGGCTTCTAACAGTGGAACTAACTGAACATTTTACCTGTGCTGTTTATTTTGATGGGATTGTTTATCCTCCTTCACATCTAAAGTCATATAACTGAGGGAACCTACAACTTTATGTGGGATCCGAATCACGGGTCACTACATCATCTGGACGCGGATGACAGTTCCCTACCCAGCTACTATACCCAGATCCAATGTCGCTTAACTTTTGACTTCGCTGATCGACGGTAGGCGATGTTATGACACTGACCACGACGTAGCTCTCCAACTGTGTCGTTCAAAGCTCTTCTGTCATCCTAATATTTCCGCTTTTTCTTGGTATTTCAAGTACCCAGTAGGATTAGAACATTTATTTTTTGTAAATATTATTTTCTTAGGAACTACGAAGAGACCAAAAACATAACTGCGTATTGTAATATTTCTCCAAGAGCTTTAAATTAAAGAAGACAAGTTGCTAACAATTATAATTTTGCCCTATTTCTCTTCTTTGTCTATAGATCAGTTACGCTAACTTCAGTTGGGTGTTAATTTCATGTAAAACTATATACTGTAGTTAATCTGACTATCCGTGGTTACTTTGACATCTATTCATATTAAAAATGTTAGCCTAAAGTTAAACTAGGATACTCCAAAAGGGTGGACAGGCGACTTTCATCGAAACTCACTCACCTAACCTAATCTAACCTAATTTAACCTAACCTAGTCTCACCAATATGCAGGTTAGTGTCCATAAATATGACCCGTCTCTAATTGTTAGCGATTTCATTTCCACTTAAATACGTGTGTATAATAATCAGACAGGATAGCCAGAAACTGGCACAACGCTCAGGCCAGCTGATGCGGCCAATTGTATTATTATTACCAGCATCATTAGGATTCAAACCTCCGATCTCACTTAACTTACAGGGAAATGGTGTTACCACTGAGCTGCGGACGCTGGGAAACTGGGGAAACGTGTACGGTATACGCTTTTTCTTTTAACCTTTTATGGGTGACTGGTGCAAATTGGTAGAGTTTCAATTACATGCATTCATAACTTAACCCAACAAAAAATTCCGGTGTTAAAGGATTAAACTAACAAAAAGAAAATCAAAATGGAATGAATGTCCATTTCAACTTACATTACATTAATGAAGGATACACTTCAAATGATTCCTCTTTAAAAGATTAAGAAGGATGTCACTCGGTGCCGCATATCAGAATCACGCACGCACGTCGAAAGGGACTGTTACCCTGAAGTGTACTTTTTACATTTTTAAATTGACTTCGTGATTTAACTGTTTGAAGTCTGATAACATCTATTTCTACCTTTACTTATTTGAACTAGTTAAATGAAAATTAAACACATTAAAAGAATATATATATATATAAAACTTTTTTACGCATAGAATAGTAAATAGTTGGAATAGTTTGCCGGTAGAAGTAATTAGTAGCACGTCTATAAACATGTTTGAAAAGTGATTGGACGCATATGTTGATAGATTGGGTATAGTTTAAGGTAGTAAAATTAAGGCTTTGTGGTTCGGAACCCACGAAAAATTGTAGGTCCTCTCCGCCACCACGGAAGACATGCACAATACACAATTATGAACACAAGTAGTATAGCCTCAAAAAGGTAGTGCAGGAATGTTGCAAGAGATAATGATCAATATTGCAAAAGGGGTGGGGTATGCAACAACTCAATGTTGCAAAGGGGGGTGAGAGGATGCTGCAGGTGCAACAAGGGGTCATGAAACTTGGAGGCGGCGTTATCCCCCAAGAGAAAGACAGGAGGAGTGAAAGGAAGAGAGGTGTTCACCTGGCAGGAGCCAAGTGCACACTAAGACTTCAGCCGAGCGGCCGTCCTCTTATAGACCCCTAATCAGCCAGTTGGCTTTGAAGGCGTAAATGGCTTGTTCAGGTTGAGTTGTCAGATACCACTTTTTATTTTAATTGGTCAGGTATACATTATTAGGGCGAGTTGCCAGATACCATTTTAATTGTTCAGGTATACATTATTAGGTTGCCAGATTGTACCGTTTATTTAATTAATTCTTAAAAGTTGGCTTAGAATTCCGCTAGTCGGTTTAGAAGGCGTAACCAGCCATTTGATATATTTGTTTACACCCAAAAGAATTAAATAAAACAACATTACATCATTCTGTTTATTATAAATATATAGAAAATAAATATACATTTGAATGATCAATTAAAAATAATAATAGTTTAAGAAATATGAACGAGGACTATGCATATAATCAAAAAATATATCCGTCAATATAACAGTACAGGAGAAATATATATATATACACACACACACAATTATATTATGGAGATATATAGAAAATAAATATACATTGGAAATGGCCAAAAAACAAAAATAAGAAATAATATAACCATCAACATAGCAGAAATATATACACACAACTAAATAAATAAATACATACACTTTATCTTCTACCGCGCAAAATAAGAAATCGTATAGCCATCAATATAGCAGAAATACACACACACACACACACACACACACACACACAAATATGTTAAATATATAAATACATTTCACTTTTTTTCAAAATACTAAACTCGCACTTAATCGAGTCTACAATTACATCATTATTGCTCTGCATTACGCAGTATACGCGGTTTAATAATATTTCACCGCTTAAAGTATAGGGAAACCTGTACTCGATATGAAGGGCCGTCATATCGTTCAGTACTATTTTTGTTCCCACTTTACAACCGGTTGGTAAGTTATCTTTAAATACGTCTAGAATACAATAAAAAGCACGGACAAAGAGTTCATCGTTAGCCACATTATTAAACACAAGTTTATAAACACGCCTTTCCAATCGAGGGTTTATTTCTACCGACGCGAGCTTTTCAATCGTGAACTCATCTTCACTCAACATAGCGGCAATTGAAATAATCTTCTAAGTCGTTACGACAACTGCTCGTTATATAAAGAAATAGTTCTTCAGGGTGAACGATATAGGTGAGCTCAGCCTTGTACCGATCATTTGCTTTGTACCAAAGTTCATGATATTTCAAAGAGTCTAAACTTTTTAAATAAACGTCCAGCTCTAGACCATTCTCACCTTGTTCAGCCCTACACTCGGTAAACCCATCGAGCAGAGCGGTGTACACGTATTCAAGTAGTGCATCAAAATAAAGCATATCCGTAACACGCGCGTCTAATATAGGTTTCAGCTTGCGGAATCCGATGATTTCAAACATTCTGTCGAGGATGAAACGGTTTCGCGTAGGAACAAGAGCGTTATTATCAGAAGCATTCTTCCACATCAGCCGTATATCAATGCATGGCCGATCGTTATTTATACACAACGTACATACAACGGCGTATGGGGGGGGGTGTCACTAATTTGCTCTCTTCTTGTACCTACGTTAGCAGGTATTTTATAACGATCTTCACTCCACTTCTCAACTATCACGAAGATTCTATTCATCTCTTCGACACTTAAATAAACAACATTCCGTTTGTTTGTTTGTCTACATTCCGTTTCCAGTACATAGCTGACGGCACCCGATTTACGCCTGAACACGCGCAACGATTTCGTCACGGACACATCGTACGAGGCGTTGAGAATGCTGCTCAAAGGAAGTTCCATCGTATTCGAGGAGCGCACGTCCACTCGGTTCAAGCTCTGAGATAACTATGAGCCGCGTGAGGCACGCAGGTAGGCAGGAATGGTTCGATGGGCGGTTGACTCACCCTGATTGGGTAGGTAGGTGTTTTTTTCCGGTACAAGAATTAATTACGGTTTTAACGTTTTATCACTACCAGAATACGCACCAGACAGTTTCCCTCAGGATAATTTTCACGAACAAAACACATTTTATAATGTTTTATCTCTCCTAAACATCTTCACACTCCGGCGCACTATTTGAGAGGAACATATGTCCATATTTTTCCTTTTTGCCTAGCAAACGATACTCGTCTCTAAAGTCTGCTAAAAACTCAGGCAGGGCACTAGCCACAACCTCACTACGAACCTCATCATGATATACATTAATATAGTGGTAAAAATACTTAAGATTCTCCCTGATGACGAGATTCACATTTTCAGTCGTAGGGTATGAGTAATCGACATGGTGTAACATGACATAATACCGCTTGTCATACCACTCATCCACAAGACACATTATCCATATCTGCTGCTTCTCTTCTGCGCGCGTTGTTTCTTTTACTTCACGGTATATGTGAGACTTTATAAAGCTTAGGTCTACAGCATACTTCAATACATCGTCTGTGCAACGAAAGCCTACAACGCTCTCACCAGAATAACCATAGAGTATTTGTACATCTTGCTCCTTCGCACGATCCAATGTTGTTTTAAAAGAGACAAAGGAGGGGGGAATAGGAAGTTTCTCGGTATCCACCACATCTTGAAGCTTTGCAGAATACCATTTCATAAACGTTGAACAAGCAATATTAAAGGTAGCCATTTTCTTCTACGCGGGCGAATACACGTCTGAGCTCAAGGGCTTACTGCAGTCAACTGACCACGCAGGGAATCCCAGATAGTAGCATGACTCACATTGCTGGTCTTACAGTGGGCGGAGCTTAGAACTTTCACCTGTGCACACACACACACACACACACACACACACACACACACACACACACAAAGGAGAAAGTGGAACGCTAATTGAAACATGATTTATTTAATAAACGAGATATTCAAGTTATATATATTTACAAATACGTGTAATAAATAAGTTAACAATAGATACAGCAAAGATTATATACAAGACATACATATTTACAAATACGTGTGATAAATAAGTTAACAATAGACGCATCAAAGGTTATGGTATCCAAAGGGTACGGTATCATAGGTACCAGGTAACTGGTAACGTTTCCTATAGGTGTTACGGCACACCTTCGTTCCCCTAAGTTCCTTCACGCCCCCTAGCTTCTGCGCCCGAAAATTGTGGGTGCCTACAGTTAGTTGGGGAGGCCGATCGCTCTCATCGTCCAAACACACTAGATCCTTCAACGATTCAAAGTTAACAAACGCCGATTCGCATGGTTGAGCGTGATACCCTTTGCCTTCACGATATATTTCATATCCTCCCCCACTCTCACCCGAACCCCATATGTTTTAGGTCCTGTTGAGACAAAAGAGTCGCCCGAAAATTGTGGGTGCCTACAGTTAGTTGGGGAGGCCGATCGCTCTCATCGTCCAAACACACTAGATCCTCCAACGATTCAAAGTTAACAAACGCCGATTCGCATGGTTGAGCGTGATACCCTTTGCCTTCACGATATATTTCATATCCTCCCCCACTCTCACCCGAACCCCATATGTTTTAGGTCCTGTTGAGACAAAAGAGTCGGCGTATGCGTTGTCCCCATACTCATCCTTGATCTCATCAGTGAGCTCGCCGAGGAACTCCCCAATAGCAGGCATGTATTCACCCTCCCTCTCTGTGAATATCACGCTATCTGTATCGGCATACAATACTCTCCGCCCAAGAGAATGCAATAGACCCCAAAGTTTTATGGGGCGTAGGCTGTTGTGAAGCCACAGGTATGTTTGTAACCCTTGAGGTATCTGTGGCCAATTCAGTGTTGTTGTACTTTATTATGTAAGTATTACCTACATTCACGATCTCCATGACCTCTTTATCGGGAGCATTGGCATAATCCCAGACTTCACTATAACTTTGTGCCAAATGAATGTTCCCTTTGCCGGTATTCTGTGCAAATTTTCCCCATAGACTGTTTAGACACAACTTTGCACTAAAGCGCTTGCCAGGATTCTTTGCAATTTGGGCACGATCAAGTTGTACCTTCGCGGTCGCGGTAACGTTGAATATAGGCAGACTTTTCATCTTCGGCGTCAATCCTCGCGGATACCCTGATGCCTCAACCTTATCCTTCAAAAATGCGTTTATATATGGTGTGAAAAGGTTGGGTAGCTTCTGAAACCTCCACACCTCATGTATCTTCAGTATTCTATACCCATGGCGTACGGCTAGGGCCAGCTCTGGACTTGTATATACGCCTCTGATCTTACGCTGGTGGGGTATATGGTTACAATTGCCGTTATTCTCTTCCGCGCACTTCACGCACAGGGGAAACATGAGCTTGTGGTCGATAACGACGGTAAGATGGCATCCATAAATTGCGTGGGGGTACGTCTACGAAAGAGAGCCAAAGTAACGATCATTCAAATTTCTTGAAAATTCATTGATGAGGGCAGGTTAGGTCCCACCAGTTTCTCAGGAGCGCCCACGGGGTACGGATTGTTCTTCATCACGTATGGGTATAAAGAACAGAAATCGTAGTAATGGAGCTTCACACCCTCCGTAGGTGGAAAGTATAGCCTGAATGGATTTGTACGTCCTCCAAACAAGCTATCACCACATTTGAGAGGATCCAGCACCATTGAACGCTTGATCGTGTTTATTTCCTCACGGTACACCTCGTCTGTCTCCATCCGTGCATCATATTCATGCTCCCACAAGACTTTGTGAGTGAACTGGGATCCTATAAGTTGATCGCGGGTGCGGGTCCATGCAAGACAGTCGGCAGGAGATCTACCGTGGATATCTCCGGCGATTCCGCACTCAGGACGGGGGCATCCATGCCACCAGCATCCGTTAAAGGAGTACACAGTCTTCACACCAGTGACACGGTTTTCACTTAACCCATCAACCCAAAAAACACCGTTAATCTTAATGGGTACTTCACCCGTGTTGCGGGCGTGCTTTATGTATACACCTGTCTGTTGCTGTAGGTGTATGAGCCAGTAAATAGCCTTGTGGCCGTAACTGCGGGGGTTGTTTCGGTGAATAATGGCTAAGGTGGCTTTAGGCATGAAGTTATTCTTGAACACCGTAAAACATAATGACGCGATGGTGGTTGCGACTTGCAGCGGATCGCATTTGAAACGGCCTATGTACATCCTTCTAAAGGCCTGGAAACATACTCTAAGCACTCGCACATCATTCACGCAATAACGCTCACATTCATCAGCTATATTATAAGGATTACGTTCATTAAAACTGTTGTAGTATCGATCAAAGTCTTCACGTTCATCTACACTCATACAATCATAGTTAAAATAATGTTTGGGTGGTGGTGGGCCTACGTAGTTTAAAGTCTCGCTAGTGAGGAAAGTGTAAGGGAAATCCTTTGAAACTTCAGCTGCTACGCCCATCACCTTGGGTAGCTTTGCTAATTTACAAGGTGTGAATAATAAAGTGTCTTTAAATTGTACATTACCTCTTATTTGCATCTGTATTAATTTGTTGCCTCTTTTCAATGGATCACCTGTAAATATCTCAGAGGATTCGTGCTCAAGCAACTCCTTATAAAGGAACTGCGTGTCAAACTTTGCCGTTATGGGCGAGAATATACACAGTCATTTTTTGAACTTGTCGGCTAACTTGACAATATAGGACACAAATAGTTTCACAGGACTATCGTGGACATTCGTTTTAAAAACGTTTGTCCGTTTACCGCATTTGGGGCACTCGTCACATTCGATCTCCATACACTCATCGCAGATAGTCTGGCTCACAAGTAAATGTGGAATTACCTCTTTGGTTTCAGCATTCGTATATGTTTCTATATCGTAGTATACAGTTATACAGGGTTTGTTTTTAGGCTTGCATCTTTCATATAACATACATGTTTTACTCCATCCGCCTTATATTCCTCCTGGCATGTAGGACAGTGAATTTCGTCACATTGTGCTTAAATTTTCCCCAATTATCCATTGTGTGAAACATACCACATTCACAGATTCTCATTTTCCTGCACGTGCCAATTGATTTATGGAGATCAAAACAGCTATTATTGAAAAATGTGCGTCTACACACATTACAGTCCTCTTCTCAGCTTCAACTACACGGCTTTCACATTTGGAGCTTTTACACTGTTCACATACCATGTGACATTCTTTACAATGTTTCACTATATCATCCGCAAACTCGAGGCACCCTTACACAAATCATGATGCCGTCCATATTTTCGACTTTTATCGTAACTCGCGTAAAGGCACCTTATATTACGGATGGGGAGATACGTTGCCCTGACAGACCTAAAATAAGTAGGGGCCTTGTACGATCTCTCACACAGCTTTTAAAAACATACACAGTCCTACGATGATCATCCAGTCCAACACAACTATACGAATTCATTTCCTGTTCTACCATTCTCAGCTCTTCAGGGCCCATATTATAGTCAAATTCAAGTTCACAGTCTACAGCTAGTTTACGGGCACGTTCCACGATCGTAGGCAGCCAAATTTTTTGAGCCCGTGTATTTTGTACAGTAAACATGCGAGCCAAGACTACTGCTATAAAGCCGCAACCACGATCGACGTTTATATGCCGTCTATAAATAGCTTGAGAATTGAGGTTAAGAGTATACGGTATGGCACTATGACCCGCAACACGGAATACACATCAATATTTACCGTGAAGTTGTCCATATTGAAGGCTATACTACCTTAAGAGGCCTGCATTATACGTCCTAATATATATTCTACATCTTCAGCCGCCAAACGTCTAAATGGCACTACCACCCGATAATCATCTACATCACCGTCATCTGACCCGAATCCGAAGGACAGACTCGTCCTGACTTCACGCTCGTCGCGGTTCTGAAGAGCAAACTCTACAATGCGCTGTACAACCCGGCGTAGCCCGCGCTCAATTCCATTCCTATACATGGCTCTAGGGTCGACCCTGACTCTATACCGAATTCTAGTCAAGGCTGGGGTGGGGGCTGCGGAGCGCACCAACTCAAACGTTATATCATCATCAACAGAACGAGTCACCGCTGTCGAGGATGAACAAGAGTTTATATTGGATGATGTGGGATTGGATGCGTAAGACGTTGAGGGTTGGGGCTCTATTACTGGTGGTTGGCTAACAACAGGCGCGTATTTCGGTCGCTTTATACCTGACGTGGGGTTCTCTTCATCATACCTCCGCTTTGAACGTGCTACCGGTATCGCTGGTGAGGGTTCGTCGGCAGGGGAGGATTCTGTGATCACAACTACACTGTCGTCGGGGTCATCCGTAATGTCGATGATGGGGTGCTGTACCTCATCGTCATTCACGGTTCTGTGCGAGAAGAAAACAAAATATAAGGAACAGCACTCAAAATTTGTAATATTTTGTAAGTGATCCACTTAGGAGTGTGACGTGTTAGAAATGGACTCTGTAGAAAAATTCAGATTCACGAGCCCATCCACATGTATTATATCTGGACCTACAGTATGTGGTAAAACTGTGTTTATGCTTAAAATCATTAACGAAAAGGGAGAGATGTTCTCGAAATTTGTGCATAAAGTTATATGGTGCGGTGCTATTCGACGTATCAATCAGTGTTCAACGAGTACCAAGATGATATTTTGTTCCACAAAGGTGTATATGACGTTAATTCGTTAAAGGGAAATGAACATACAGTCATTGTAATTGACGATCTCATGTTGGAGATGGATAAAACGTTTGCCGAGACATTTACAGTATTCTCCCACCATCTTAACATAAGCGTGTTCTTCGTCAATCAGAATCTATTTTTCAAAAATAGATACATGCGCGATGTGTCGTTAAATACACAATATCTAGTCTTATTCGCACAAGGTAGAGATGTATCACAAATTGGGGTATTAGCCAATCAAATGTTCCCGAATCAGCGTAAGGAGTTTTTGGAAGTTTATAAAGAAGCTACAAGCACGCGTTACGGATATTTGCTTTGCGACCTTCATCCGCGAAACACGTTTAGGGTGCTTCTAAGAACGAATGTATTTCCAAACGAGCCTGAAACGGTGTATATTCCAGAATGACAAAGAGACTAAAGAAATACCGTGGATTAATAAAAATCTATCATCGACTGCCCCGGGCAATGCAACAGATGTTTATTAAAAATATCGACTCCAACTTTTTAAAATGCATCTGTGAAATCTGTCTTAACGTTATAAATTGCAATGTATCAATGAAACCACCTCAGAAGGCTCGCCTACGCCGTTACAAGAACATAATACGTGCACTCACTCGTAAAAGTCAAACTGTAGCGAAGAAAAAACGAATTATTGTACAAACAGGAGGGTCATTTCTCCCCATCTTATTTTCAGTTTTGGGTCCTTTACTGACTAGATTAATATAATGAAGAAAGTGGCAGTGATTCCACACGAGGTGTACACTTCACTGCAAAGGAATCCAGACACGGATCTAGATCCCCGTAAAAGCAGACTTAAAAGAATGGAAAGCGAATTGCTAGCCCTATTAAACAGTGAAAAAACACCTGATGAGAAAAGAATCTTATACCAAGAACCTCTGCAGAAATTTCTTCACGAGTACGAAAATTATAAGAACCCGACAGAGATTCCTGTGGTTATTAGGCACAGCACAGGGGACGATGGACATGGCGACATAGGACCTGTACCTGACGATACAGCTGACCAATCAAAGATTAAGGGATCAGCCACACAACATATCGAGCATGTATTAAAAAGCACCCTCCCACATACATTGAGGAATAAAGGTTTAAGTCTTTATTATCTATTGAATGAGGACCCAGCCATACAATGGACCGATACAGGCGAGATCATTGTGGAAGGATCAAAGGTACAGGGGTCGAATATCGTAGACATTGTCCATGATCTGGTGAGAAAGTGGGATAGCCCCTCACCATCAGGATGGAAGCATATTAAAGCAAGACTACAACAAATAAATGTCCCTAAACCGTTGATAGGAAATCTGAACAGGTTAAAAGACTTGGAACATGCAACGCATGTGGCACAATTGAAGACGCCGTCACCCCCGGCGGTAACACCTTTGAAGAGGAGAAAGAAGAGGATAAACAACGGTCAACCCTACCCACGTGCCTCTAAAATACGCAAATGGCTAACGTATTAAGTAAACGCTATTATGACATTTCTAACCCAGCTTCCTACGGCGGCGTAGATAGACTGTACAGAAGTGTTTACGGAGTAGGAAAAAAGATGTTGAAAGATTTTTGCGGGAGCAGGACGCTTATACGCTTCATGAGCCTGTGAGAAAAAGGTTTAAAACAGCCAAGACAACGGCTTCCTCGATTGATTCCATTTGGCAAGCAGACTTAACAGACATGCAAAGATATTCTGTGTATAACGATGGTTACCGCTACATTCTATTCATAATAGATGTATTCTCTAGATATCTGTGGCTAGTTCATCTGAAAAATAAATCACCTGAAACAGTTGCTAAAGCCACCAAAACGCTAATGTTAAAAGAAAACAGGGTTCCTGGCTATTTTTGTACGGATATGGGGAAGGAATTTATAGGTCATGCTTTTCAGAACATGTTGACAGAGTTTAATATCAGCTATTACACAACCAATTCTATACATAAGGCTTCTTTAGCTGAAAGAGTTCAACGTACCATAAAGGAACGCATGCACCGCTATTTTACACATAAAAACACATACAGATTTCTAGACATTCTGGAATCATTGGCATCATCCTACAACCGCTCACACCATCGCACGATTGGGACAACACCTAACGAAGTTCTAGAAAGAGGTACGCTCCCGAGAAGAGATGGATCACCAACACAACCACACTCTGCGCGCTTCAAAATCAATGATTATGTAAAGGCTGTCGCGTTCGGGAAATAAATTCGCAAAGGGTTTTGAGCAAGGACGGACACGTGAGATTTTTAAAGTTAGGGCTATGAGACCTAAAGGTGAGATAGTGATGTATTACGTCGAAGATTTGAATGGGGAAGAAATCTCAGGAGGCTTTTACCGCGAGGAATTGCAGAAAGTGGCATTTAATTTAGGAAAAAATGTGTTTAAAATTGAGAAAATTTTCTGAAGCAAAGGTTCAGGAGAGAGAAAAATGTACCTGGTGAGATGGCTAGGGTACCCAGAAAACTTCCACACCTATATAAAAGCTGATGCAATAATGAAGCTTAAATAGTATGCAACATGGCTCCTACCCATTTCTACGTCACACTCCCGTCCTCCTCGTCCCTGTCTGTACACCCTAACAACACACTAGCCAACTTTGTAACAGAACTCCACGGGCCCATTGAATTGGGTCGTGATTCTTATGAGGTGGGGATATGCGAAATTCAACTGGACACCCTCTTTTTAAATATTGAATATAAAGAATCCGTTTTTACGATTCTTAGAGACATTGACGAGTGTGAAAAAGCTGGGGTAGCTATGGATGAAACTATATGTATCGCTCGGACTAAGATTGCACGGTATTACAGTACAGAAGTAAGACTAGGACCGGGTCATTATGGTTCGGTCGAGGATGTTGTGAGAGACTTAAACTTAAGTTTAAGAACCTCAAACATTACGAATGATTTAGTATACGAAATCGTAAACAAAGGAAACCCTGCACATACACTAATCCTAAAATCAAAGACTAACAGACGTGTTAAAGACCGAAGAGTGTTCAAAATTATAACCAATAGACGATATAGCGCAGCCATTCAAAGAGACACATTTCACGAGGCACATCATGACTTGTCCAGATTAATGTATCAATTGAAGATGGAGAAAATGGATGAAAGCTCTCAGTCCCCAAACGTGTGATATATTTACAGTAATATAGTGGAGCACCAGTTTGTTGGGGATACCCAGGCACGCCTGCTGCGCATTGCCCACATCCCCAACCATAGAGGAAGGAGTTTGAGTATTACATATGACATACCCCATTGTGTGAATGTCGCAACTAATTTAATAACCAATATCTCAACATATATAAGAACGATTGAGGGTGAAAACTTCCCATTCGGTAACTGGAGCTTAACAGTGAAGCTACACTTTCGACGCACTGAGTTATAATGGATAGAAAGCCTTTCACCGTCTATCGAGGGGTGAGATACCAGCGCGGTAGTGGACTTGGGTCCATTTTTTCCTCCATACTACGTACGGCTGTTCCTTTGCTGAAGAGGGGTGCCAGATACCTCGGAAGGAAAGCGCTACAATCAGGTCTTAACACTGCAGAAGACATATTGGTTGGGGCTAAACCTAAAGAAGCTCTAAAAAAACATTTAAAGCGTACACGGGACGAAATCATCAAAGATGCAAAGAGAAAAATGCGTGGTGGCGGGAAGAAGAAGAGGGCTGTCCGGAAGAAGGGGTCACGTGGTATTAAACGTAAACGGATATAAAAAAAGAAGTGCTGTAAGCGAATGAAACCTATGATTGACCACTTTTTTGACTGATATAAGCTAAGGACATTGATCTCATGAATCATAGTTTGTTTACTACTTGTCGAGAGAGGAGGCACTATTTCTAACTCGTCATGGCACGCTTCATCCACCCATGTAGTTCACAATGCTGTAAATCGGAGCTGTCCCTTTTTGAGATGCCTCCAACTCAAGTTTCTATTGAGCACAGTGACTTTATTACAATTAACCCTTTAAACACAATTAGTTCCCCGAGTGCTCCTATAGAATTCGTGATACCCAGCTCAGGCCCTTACTTTTTTCATCCAAGCTGTGTGCACATGTACGCTAAGCTATGTATAGCCCATTCTGATGGAACGGACTGCGATGACAAATATGCTGTATACCCTGAAACAAACTTTCTGCACTCCATATTCAACCAGTGTGACGTATATTTAAATCAGGCCAACATATCGTCAGGCACGGGATACTATCATCTACGAGCCTATCTGGAAAATGTCCTCAACTTTTCCAAAGAAGCGAAGGCTACCTTTTTAAGTGCCGAGGGATATTATCAAACTAAAGACGAAAGTAGTATAAACCACAAATTTAAAAATTCTAAAAAGAAATACGAGTGTTTTGGACGTCTGCACACAGATTTCACATTCCAGGAGAAGTTGCTTGTCAACGGGGTGGATATGAAAATAAAGCTCACCCGCACGAGTCCTGAGATCTGCTTAAATCTGGATGCTGATCAAGAAGAGGGAGCAAAACCCGTTGTGGTTCACATTATGGACACATACCTCCGCGTACGGCGAGTGAAATTAAGTTCACCAAAACAACTAGAAATTGAGAAAAATTTACTAAACGCTACAGTGAAATACCCTATTAACAGAGTACAAATCAAACTATATACGGTGCCTGCAGGGTTGGCGTCGAAGCAGATAGAAAACATCGCCCTGGGAAATCTTCCTAAAAGGATATTAATCGGAATGCAGGACCATGCTTTGGTGAATGGAAAATATAAAAAGACTGCCTTTAAATTCGAGAATTTCGGACTTAAAAATATAACTATACGTTAATGGCATTGCTTTGGGTGGAGCATTGGATACGGACTATTCATCAGACGCTGTGTTACCTCTTTGCGTGAGAGCCTATTGTAATCTGACCCATATTGCAGGTGATTGTGATGAGCTTGGTAATGGGGTAAAGCAGAAAGAATTCATTGATCAATTTAACCTTTATCCGTTTGACATTACACCTGACTTATCTGCTAACGTAAATACGCATTTAAGTCCACAACAGAGCGGAAACATCTCATTGAGGTTGGAATTCACCAAGCCTATAGACGCGCCTATTAGTGTACTAGTATACTTCGAGTCGCAAGCCCTAATAGAAGTAGATAGATTTAGGAGCGTTATCACTGACTTTTAAAATGGATGCTAATACACTTCAGAGAGTAATGAATAGTGAACGAGTCACACGTTCCAAATTTATCATTATAACATTTTATATATATATATATATATATATATATATATATATATATATATATATATGATGCAAACCTACAATGAAAAAGAAAAAATTTGGGTTTTCATCGTTCATTCATTTCATGTGTTTAATTGTGAAATTCATCCCATATATATATATATATATATGGGATGAATTATATATTCTAATATATATTATATATATTATATATATTATATATATATTATAATGTTATAATGTTTCAGACCAACAAAGACCCTAGGATCCACTCATGGCTGGTCTACCTAACTGTGTTCGTAATTGTGTATTGTGCAATGTGCATGTCCTCCGTGGTGGCGGAGGGGACCTACAATTTTACGTGGGTTCCGAACCACAAAGCCTTAATTTTACTACCTTAAGGAAACTATACCCATCTATCAACATATGCGTCTAAGAGATTTTTAAACATGTTTATAGACGTGCTACTAATTACTTCTACCGGCAAACTATTCCACCTATTTACTATTCTATGCATAAAAAAGTTTATGGCAACTGCTGTCTCGAACCTTCTACTTGTCAACTTAAACCCGTTATTTCTAGTCCTATTATAGTGAGATATTTCGGAAAAGCTCTCTCTATCTACGTTATCGAAACCATTCATAATTTTGAAAACCTGGATTAGATCACCACTTAGCCTCCTAGTCTCAAGTGTAGTCAATTTTTACTCCTTAAGCCTATCCTCGTACGACTTTCACCTAAGCGACGGAATCATCTTAGTTGCTCGTCTTTGAACTCTTTCGATTTTGTCTATATCTTTTCGCGTATGCGGATTCCAAAATTGGGTCGCGTACTCCAAATGGGGTCTAACTAATGATTTATAAAGAGGAACTATAATATCGCGCGATTTGTACTAAAAATTCCGAGCTATAAAACCTAACACTTTGTTTGCTTTATTGACCGCTGCTGTACTTTGTTTCGCTACTTTTAAATCACCAGTGACTATAACTCCTAAATCTTTTTCCTGCTCTACGCTTGCTAACTCTTTCCCTGACATACTATACGAAAAATTACCGTTACGCGAACCTATATGTAAAATTTTGCACTTATCGACGTTAAATCTCATTTGCCATGTGACTGACCAATCAACGATTTTATTCAGATCTTCCTGGATTTTACCTCTATCTTCGTCATTAATTGCCCTACCACCCAGCTTCGTGTCATCCACAAACTTTGAAACTGTACTGACTAGGCCGACATCTAAATCTTTAATATATATAAGAAAAAGCAAGGGGCCCAATACAGAACCCTGAGGAACGCCGCTCGCTACATTAGCCCAAGACGACTCCGTTCCATCAACGACCATCCTCTGTTTCCTACCTCGCAGCCACTCTTCTATCCAATTTATTACTACACCCTTGATTCTGTGAGCCTTAGTTTTTTCAATGAGTCTTTTATGTGGAACGGTGTCAAACGCTTTTTGAAAATCTAAATACACTACATCAACCGCCCGATGACTATCGTAAACTTCAACCACGCTTTGAAAAAATTCTAAAAGATTAGTTAAGCAAGATTTGTTTCGCCTAAAACCGTGCTGCGTATTTCTAACCAAGTTATGCAATTCTAAGTGTTCGATTATACGATCCCTAATTATTGATTCCAGTAGCTTACCTACAATAGACGTTAAACTGATTGGCCCATAATTTCCCGCCACACCTTTATCGCCTTCCTTAAAGATAGGTGTTCATTTGCTAACTTGAAATTATCTGGTACGCACCCCTTAGAAATAGACGCATTAAAAATCTTTGTTAGCGGCACAAGAATGCTTTCTTTTAATTCTTTTAGTTGTATTAGATATATGGAATCCGGCCCCGGTAATTTACGCATTTTCATTTTAGCAATATAGCGCATTACTTCCCCTTCACGAACCACAATATTATCCAAAATATTACCATTATCAAAAAGTATTATGTCTATGACCGTAGGGATATTCTTATATCTTCTATAGTAAAAACTGACGTAAAAAATCCGTTTAGCAAGGTAGCCATTTCCTTTTTTCAGAAACTAGATCTCCGTCAACATTTTTCAACGGCCCCAGGAAACTTTTTACTGGATTTCTATTGTTGACGTATTGAAAGAATCGCTCGGTGTTTTCTTTACCGTCACGAGCTATGGAAATTTCAAATTCGCGCTTGGACTTTTTTATTACACTTTTCGCTTCACGCCTTAGTGAGATGTAGTTGTTTCATAACCACAAATTGTCTTTATCGCACTTATGTAGCATACAAGTCCTATCTTTACTCTTTATAATATCTCCTACTCTAGAAGTAAACCACAAGGGCTTGTTGTTTACTTTCGCACGCTTAATTTTGTACGGTACATATTCCTCATTTACTGTCCTAAATACTGTTTCAAACGATTCCCACATTAGTTTTGAGTTGGAGATCCCCATTACGTTTTTCCAATTGACGTGTGACAATTCATTTCGAAATTTACAAAAGTCTGCGTGCTGGAAGTTAGGAATTTTAGCCGAGTTAGCTGGTTTCGAGTGTCTGAGTGAGAGGACAAACTCTACCATATTGTGATCGCTATTGCTTAACGGTTCTATTACTTGAAGATCAGTGATTAGCCTATCATCCGTAGTTATTACTAAATCTAAAATACTGTCCAACCTCGTAGGTTCCCCAACCTTTTGAATAAGAAAGCTATCCTCGAGAAAATTAACTAAATGATTACCTTCCGCGTCTCCCTGCATTGTATCGTAATTCACGTTGGCGCAATTAAAGTCACCAATAACTAAGGCCTGCTCACTACCTATTATTCTCTTTAGTTCACGATATAACGCTTCGTCCGTATCAGCTGTTTGATTAAGGGGCCTATATATAACCGCAACAAGAAGTTTGAAATCGTTCAATTTAAGTTCTGCTATAGTCGAATCTATCGGTTCTAGAATTGTGTGCTTTACTTCTATAACGTTCGCAATATTATCTTTGATATACAACATAACACCGCCTCCTCGCCTACCTATTCTGTTTTTAACAAAAAGTCTATAACCTTTAATTTGGTACTCCCCCTACAAAGTCACGTGTTTAAGTGCTGAGCCACGATTGATTCATTTATCGCAATTAAATCAGTCTTTACAAGCAATTAAAGAAAAAAATTCGTTTATTTTATTTCGTAAGCTACGAGCCTTTAAGGATAGAACCTTCAAATTGTTTGTAATTGCGACACCTTCGCGAGCGCAGGGGAAATTTGTGGAAATTACGCTGGGCCCGTTCGAGTTACGGCAGCCTGAAAAGCAGGGACAGTATTATGAAATAGTCTTTCTAAACGCGCAGCTCCAACGTCATTAAGATGAAGTCCATCTTCGAGGAACAAGTCCCTCCTGCCGTAGAAACTGTTCCAAAAATTCGCAAAATGCACTCCTTCCTGTTGGCAAAGAGACTTTAGGTTATTGTTAATATAGGTCGCCTTGCTGTAGAAATCGCTACGTTGGATAATTCGAGGAAGTATACCTGTTAAAACAATCTTATTAGTTTTTTCCTTTAGTCGCTCTAGTATATCCCTGTACCTAGCCAGCAGCTCTTCCGATCTAGAATTTAAAACATTATTAGTACCGACATGATTAACGTACGTTGTGTCCTCAGTGGTTCCGTCTGTAAAGTGGTCAACACTATTAGTTATATCCTCCATCCTTTCACCAGGGTAGCAGTAACGGCGCCTACGACGATGGTTTTTCCCACAGAATTCCTCGAGCTGCCCTCGAGCAATGGAATCGCCAACGGGTCGTATTTCCGGTTCATCAGCATCTTCGAAACCTAAAACAGAAAACTTATTGTTTGTTATTACTAGTAGACAAGTCTTAGGTTTTCTCAATGTGGCTCCATTACGCACTCGAACGAAGGGTTGGGAACTAGGGGAAGAGAGAGTGGGCTATTAGCACTATTTACATTATTTGTAGAAACTGAGGCAGGAGTTGTCGTAACTGGAGTCTCAAGGGATTCTAATTTTGCCATCAGGAGCATCACGCTTTTTTCGAGCCTCACTCTTGCCTCCCTCTCACGTTCTAACTCGTTCCTCAGGACTCCCATGCTTGAGCACCACCTGCAAACTAACTGTTCATTATTATTAGCCATTGTAAACGCGTAAGCGGCAAATTTCCCTTCACAGCGACTGCATGAACTTGACGGGGGTGCCATTCTCTTAATTAATTAAAAAACAAAAAAAAATGAGCGTTTGGAAATTAATAAATTACAACGTAGGTTTACCGCGTGCTTATTGTGCCGTTACCTGCGCAAGCCCGTAAAAATGTTCTTGAAACGCAGAAACAGGTTCTTGTAACACAAATTTATACTAAATGAATATATACTTGATTAAGCTACCGACGAAAGATCTGAAAAGAAAAAGTATTAATAAAACTTATCTGTCCGCTGTTCGACCGACTTTTTTCTTTCCGTTTTTCTTTTTTCCCATGGTAGGTGACCACACTCTTCTTGATTCCCCGTAGGAAGGGAAAATGAACCTTATGAAACCTCGTTTTCTAATAGATTCGAAAAACAAACAAGGCAAACGAGGGAATTTCACCCTTATGAAGCCTCGTTTAGTAATAGATTTGGGAAACAAACAAGGCAAGCCACGTGCACTAGCCTTGGTTTAATCAAATAATATAGTAATGAATAAAGTCAATAATATATTCTTTAACGAATGATTAGTAACACGAAGTAATTTAGTTAAGAATGCACCAAACACTATTTTTTTAAAGCCACTTCAACGAAAACCACTTATTCAATTAGTAATACTGGACACTCGATAAAACACGTCTGTTCACAAGGAAAGACTGATCACTTCTCGATATATATATATATATATATATATATATTTAAATATATATATATACACACACACACATACAGTATATATAAATATATAAATATATATATATATATATATATATATATATATATATATATATATATATATATATATATATATATATATAATTTAGGGTGGCCCAAAAAAATAAAAGTTGAAAATATCTTTCTCCACAAGGCCATCCGTGTTCCAGATCAAAACGTAAGAACTCATGCCAAAAATTAGACAGATCATACAATATTTAGAGGTCGCGACCAGTTCCTATATTTTTAGGATTTGAAACAAAAATACAATATCAATGTTTATTTCAAAATTTAAACTCAACAGCACAGAGCACAGGTTATGCAAAAATATATTAAAACACGCATGTCATCGCAGTTAATACGACTGCACTAAATCCTTGTATATCAAACAAACAACGTCACACCCGTTACTTTTTCTTCGCCAAAGCCAACTTCGTCGGAAATGGCAATCTTTTTCGGTGGCTGGCGACGAGTCGCAGTAGGTATTGTTTCTGGGTCTCGTCTTTCGTCAGCGCGGTATTGTAGGACTGAATAAGAGCGACTCCTCGGTCGGCACAGTCGTTGACGACCTTCAGGAGCCTGCACTTAGCCTTAAGTAACTGGTAAATGGGGTCTGTCAGCCAGAAGGAGGGAGGTTTTGACAAGAATGTCTTGGCTTCATCTTGTCCGTTCGTGGAGAGTATATCGCATATCTTCAAAGACCGGCTCGTGATGTACGACGCCAATGAAGAACGATGATCGAACACAGTCCCGTCCAGAAGTCTCAAGAGTTTTTGGTTTAAGGGACGTAAGAAGTTGTCAACCATAGCTGCTTTGGTGATCTCGTCGACGCGATCGTCGAAGAGGGCGAGAGGCGCGAGGTGCTCAGAGAAGTACCACAAATGGCGATAGAAGGCCTTACCAGCCGCCTCCCTGATGGCATGGTCAGGATATTCATGGAGGAGAGCAATTAGGTTTAAGTCGTTGAGGGGAGCCCTCTCTGGGAGAGGGGCCTCGTGCCAGTAGCGAGCGTAAATAAGAGAAACGAAGAGGCAAATCTTTGTGACGCCAGCTGTCTCGTGGGCCGTCAACTTAATTTGGCTCCTGAAAAGGAAGATCTTCAGCGAGTATATTGCCTTAGCCATCCACCGCGCGTTGTGCATAGCGCCTGGCGCACGAAAGGACGGTTCTCCGTCGGAGGATCCCCCTAGGAATATATGACAGCTAAAGCAACTCTCCATAGTCATCCCGTGGGAGCTGGCTCTTGACTGCCTCCGAGTAAAATGACATCATCTCCTCTCGTAGGCCATCCGGCATGCCAACGAAGAGCTTGTCTCCAGCAGAACGGAAATCAACTATATTAATATCAGGCCAGGTCTTCTGGAAGCGTTTGAAGATTCCCACTTAAGGCCCACCGGTTGGTGTCAGGGCGACAGAAAATACGGCCGACAACATTACCTCGAACACGTGATGACGGCACGCGATCCAGATGAGCTCTTTGTCCAGAGCCTTCTCAATTAGGGTGCACACGCCCATATTCAGCCCAGTATTGGTTGCCGTCGTGTGGAAGACTAGTCCCTGGATCATGGGTTTGAGGTTCCATTCCTCCAGCGTTTGGACACATGCATTGCACTGCTCCTCTCCCGTGCCGCGGCCGATCTTAGGGACAGCAAGAAGTTGCTCTGTTTCACCACCAGTCACCAAGATGGCGACGAGATCCACAAGCTTTTTATTGCCGGCGATATCTGGAAGCAGTTTACCGTCCCAGTGGAGAAGCAGTGGGCTCCGGCGAGAAAACAGCCTGTTGAGGAGTTGCTACCGCCTCACGAGTGGTGACCCGCGCTCGCTGAATGGTGTTCCGGGATAGCGCCACAGACTCTAGGCCATGACCGAGCGCTTGCGTGACGGCTCCTATGACGAACATGGCAGCGCGGTCAGGGAGTTTCACTCGGTCGAGCGCGGCGGCTACTTCCTTGGTCACAATGGTTTGCTTCGATTTCTTATTTCTTGGCTGATCTTGACTGGATGTTGACGGAGCTTGGAAATCATCTTCGGACTCCGTCGATGTGGAGGAGCTACAGATGTCAGCAATGGCGGAACTAGGCGGAACAGCCGTATTTGCCTGTTGGGCGCTCAACATGCTTTTTTCCTTTCGAGCACTGGCCTGATCACTCGTGAGGCGCTTGCGAGTCTCCTTGTTCGTCAAGGTCTTGTCGATCCCGGACATACTCGCGCTCGAGGGATCCTGCTGTTGCATCCGCAGGAACTGTTTGTCTTCTTCGTCCGTCATAATACTGAGGGCGTCTTTTCGTGAGATGTCAAATAGTTTGGTGAGATTCTCCTTAAATTTTGTTTCCTTGATTCGGCACCCGTCTTTCGGTTTGAATCGGTTTTTCTTCAACCCACAATATTCTTCATAGAGCTTCCGAAGCTTGCGCACGCCGGAGTCCACTCGCTGGGTCGGAATTCATGCCTTGTCCCAGATTGTCAGCGCTCTGTCTATGGTGGCCTGCCTTAGCACTGTCACCGATTGTGGATCCCTTCTGGTGGTGAAACATGAAATTCCTGAGAATAGCCCCGTTTGTTGGCAGGCCAGATCCCAAGATATCCGGGTCCGGCTTACCCAGGAGCCAAACTTTCGGATTGCTCCTTGTCGTTGTTATGGTCTTGGCCTGTGGAATGGAAGATAAAATGGAAATTAGAGTTAAAGAACCTATACATATGTTTTATGTAGAATATAAAACAAACAATTTTAACAATTTTAATAAACTTATAAATTTTAATTTTTTTTCAATTTCTAACAATTTTAATAAACAATTCATTGTTCCAAATTGCTCATCAAGGTCAGTGCAGTAAATGAATGACAGAAAAACTAAGCATAGTGTCCGCCACTCACTGGTGGAAAGTTTAACTTGCCCTATTGGTGTGATTCACTGCGCGGCGTAACCCAGATGGCAGGAACACAACAAAACCACGTCTACACCTGCCGAGACTTAGCGATCAACTGAACTAGTGGGAAGAGTGCATTCCTATCATATAGTGATTCTTTGGATATAGATTTACAGTCTACAGTGGCGATGCTCGGCAAATATTTATTGTAGAACATAATGGTGACCCAAAATTACTGAAATTACGGAATTTAGATATTTTTACCTTGAGGTCGCGACCTCTAAATATTGGCCGATCTTCCTGATTTTTTGTATGAAGGCTTCTTCTTTTGTGATATAGAACAGGAATAGCCTTGTGGAGAATAGCAATTCAAACTTTTATTTTTTTCAGTTAATTTTTGGGCCACCCTAATATATATATATATATATATTATATGTGTGTGTGTGTGTGTGTGTGTGTGTGTGTGTATATATATATATATATAGGCGCCTCGGTGGTGTAGTGGTTAGCGTCGCTGACTACGAATCCATCGGCCCCTGGTTCGAGACCCGACCTTCGTCAGAATGAACAATTCGGGCGGAAGCTAACCAAAGGTTAACCAAAGGTCAAAGGTTATATATATATATATATATATATATATATATATATATATATATATACTAAACTCAGAATGGTCCCCTGAGAAACTTATACGTTAAACACAGACCGTGCATGGAACAAGGAACTCTTTTGGGAAATTACATCCACTATATTTCGAATAAGATTTATCATTTATCATTACTTATTCGAATTATAGTGGATGTAATTTCTCAGAAGAGTTCCTTGTTCCATGCACGGTCTGTGTTTAACATATATATATATGATACACACAGACCGTGCATGGAACAAGGAACTTTTCTGGGATAATTAAATCCACTATAGTCCGAATAAGTAATGGTAAATGGCAAATACCCTAGTTTTTCTTTTTCATGATGCTAGCCCGACGTGGGCAACGGGTCACTCGCAAAGAGGTCCCATAAATATAGCTTCCCTCACCAGCTATCTGCAGAATGGATTTAAACAAGAAGGGCAGGTTGCTAAACCTTTGTTAATTTTTTTTTCCCCTTATAAATTTGTATGCTTCTCTTACAATTTTATTTTTCAATTTATTGTTGTATGTTTATTTCTTATATATATATATATATATGTATGTGTATATATATATATTATATATATATATATATGTATTTCTTATGCATATGTATATATTTCTTATATATTTCTTATATTTCTTATATATTGCTTATATATCTTATATATTTCTTATATATTCTTATATTTCTTTATACAGGGTGTCCCATAAGTCCGGCATCATAGGAGAAATTCATATTTTTCTCTTTCTACAAACCATAATTCATATTTTTCTCTTTCTACAGGCCATAATGTCTGTGAGCAAGGAAGAACGAATCCAGATAATTCTGCTCATAGGAAATCGGAGTCAAAGAGAGGCCGCTGTTGAATTTAACCGACTGCATCCAGACCGCGAGCCAATAACACAGAGTTGTGTTAGCAGACTTTTTGCAAAGTCTCTTTGACTCCGATTTCCTATGAGTAGAATTATCTGGATTCGTTCTTCCTTGCTCACAGACATTATGGCCTGTAGAAAGAGAAAAATATGAATTATGGTTTGTAGAAATAGAAAAATATGAATTTCTCCTATGATGGCGGACTTATGGGACACCCTGCATATCACTTAGGCATCATTTTGTAATTTTTCCAATTTATATTT
Source organism: Bathynomus jamesi (assembly GCA_023014485.1). Taxonomy (NCBI): domain Eukaryota; kingdom Metazoa; phylum Arthropoda; class Malacostraca; order Isopoda; family Cirolanidae; genus Bathynomus; species Bathynomus jamesi. The sequence continues at coordinate 214,590 of JAJOZX010002966.1, read as the reverse complement.
ATTTTTATTTCTTTATTCTTTTGTGACCTATGTATCATTCAGACAATAACTATAAAAACCTTTGGTAATTTTTCCCTTATGAATATATATATATTTCTTATATAAGTTCGTATATAGGTTCTTATATATATTTCTTATATATCATATATATTTCTTATATATTCTTATATTTTTATATATCATTTAGGCATCATTTTGTAATTTTTTTCGAATTTATATTTATTTGTATTTTTTATTCTTTTGTGACCTATGTATCATTCAGACAATAACTATAAAACCTTTGGTAATTTTTCCCTTAAAAATTTGTATGCTTGTCTTACAATTTATTTTTCAATTTATTTATTCATTTTTTTTAGGTTTATTTCTTTATTTTATTTCTTTGTGACATATATATCATTTCGGCATCATCTATTAAATTGATTGTAAACTATCCAATTGAGCTTGAATTTGTATGCTCCGCTTACAATTTTTGTTTTTATCTGTGTTTATTTCTTTATGTTCATTTCGTTTGTGACTTATATATCATTTAGGCATCATTTTGTAATTTTTTATTTATTTTTGTTTCCAATTTATATTTATTTTTATTTCTTTATTCTTTTGTGACCTATGTATCATTCAGACAATAACTATAAAAACCTTTGGTAATTTTTCCCTTATGAATATATATATATTTCTTATATAAGTTCGTATATAGGTTCTTATATATATTTCTTATATATCATATATATTTCTTATATATTCTTATATTTCTTTATATATCATTTAGGCATCATTTTGTAATTTTTTTTTCGAATTTATATTTATTTGTATTTTTTTATTCTTTTGTGACCTATGTATCATTCAGACAATAACTATAAAAACCTTTGGTAATTTTTCCCTTAAAAATTTGTATGCTTGTCTTACAATTTATTTTTCAATTTATTTATTCATTTTTTTTAGGTTTATTTCTTTATTTTATTTCTTTGTGACATATATATCATTTCGGCATCATCTATTAAATTGATTGTAAACTATCCAATTGAGCTTGAATTTGTATGCTCCGCTTACAATTTTTATGTTTTTATCTGTGTTTATTTCTTTATGTTCATTTCGTTTGTGACTTATATATCATTTAGGCATCATTTTGTAATTTTTTATTTATTTTTGTTTCCAATTTATATTTATTTTTATTTCTTTATTCTTTTGTGACCTACGTATCATTCAGACAATAACTATAAAAAATTGGCTGTAAACAAGCCATTTGAGCTTATGTTGAATTTCGGGCAAAGTGCTAAAATTGTTAGTTTTCCTTACAAATGTGTATGCTCCTCCCACAATTTTTATTTCTGTACTTACTATATATAGATATATATATATATTTTTGTAACCTATATATAGTCTTGAACTCTATTCACTCCAGTTTTCCTGAGGATGTCATTAGACGAAAGCGCTTGAGGCGACGGCGGGGGTCAGGCAGGTCAGGCAGGTCAGGCTCAGCCTGACCTAACTTTAAAAGAAAAATAAATTTAATTTCCTGGTCATCATGTAAAATTTAAATTTGTGTATTTCAAAGATCTATTTATTATGGTCACTTTATTAGAGCAATATAAATTTTAGAATGCCGCATTTTTTCCTTCTCTCCATGCGCCGCTTCTTTGGGCAAAGTCAGACTTGTTTTATGACGCCTGAGCGACCGAGCGCATTAAGCCACAAAGCCAGGTCAGGCATCATTTCCGATGCCTTGCATCACACTTACGAAAAAATGAAACTTTTACGAAATTTAATGTAATTTAAAATCAACATTAGTATAGCATCTGTCAAAACAATCAGATAAGTATATAATTTTGTCAATCTATTTTTTCAAAGAAGAGAAAAGCGAGTTTTTCAGTTTACAAGTCAGGCATATTTCTAAGCGTGACCCGACAATTCAGCGCAGACAATTCAGCGCCGACAATTCAGCGCCGACAATTCAGCGCAAGACAATTCAGCGCAAAGACAATTCAGCGCAAGACAATTCAGCGCAAGACAATTCAGCGCGAAAATACCAACAAAGAAGAAGAAAGAACAAATCCAGAGGGAAGAGAGGCTTGCAACTGTTAGGTTAGGTTAGGTTAGGTTAGGTTAGGTTTCTAGTTTTTGAAATAAAATCTTAATTTTAACAATTCTAACAAATTTTGTTTTTTTAAATAAAATTTTAATAATTATACTCCTTTGAATTTTATCTCCGATTTGTCACTCCTTCGTTATGTCACTCCTTCGTTACGGTATTTATGTCACTCCTTTGTTATGTCACTCCTTTGAAATGTCACTCCTTCGATACATACCCAATTTAGCATATATATAAATATACAAATTTTTCTCTTTTTTATTTATTGCGATTTATTTTTATTATTTTTAACTAAACTTTTAACTGTACTGACTTGCGCTGAATTGTCTTGCGCTGAATTGTCTTTGCGCTGAATTGTCGGCGCTGAATTGTCCTGCGCTGAATTGTCGGTGCTCCATTTCTAAGTGCCTAACATTACGCTGGATGCCAAATCTCATCCTCAGAAAGCTGTTTGAGTGAAAATAGAGATATGTGGCAACTATGAATTGCGCACGGCTTTCCTCATTGTCAGTTACTCAGGGACTGTGTCGTATTCGTTTCAATGCATTTGAATTTTTTTCTTTTGTGCTTTTTGTGTGTGTTTTTTCTTTTTTTACTCGACCTTAGATACCCATTTACATTGAAGTACATTTATAAAGATCCTGATTTTACTGCCTGCAAAAATGTCAAAGAATTGCTAAAATTATGCATTGACTTAGATTTAGAAAAAGCTTTTAGCGAATCTGCAAAACTGTTTAGATTGATTTTAACTATACCAGTGAGCAGTGTATCCACAGAGAGAAGTTTTTCAACATTAAATCGAATTAAGACGTATCTAAGGAACAGAACTGGTCAAGAAAGACTAGTAAGTTTAGCAAGAATTGCAATAGAGGAAGAAATTGTGGTTTCTCTAGAGAGGCAAAAGATTCTACATGACAAGGTCATCGAAGAATTTGCATTGAAACCGAGGAGGTTGGAGTTTATGTATCATATAAATGACTCATGGTATATTAAATATGATGAAGACATTCTCTAAGGACATAATAAAATACAAGTAAGTTATTATAATTATTAAACAATTTATTGATTTAGTAGGCTTTAAGTAATTTTTGAAAACAAAAGCAAAATTATTTAAAAAGCAGAATTTACATATTCATTAGTATGAATTCTATCGAAGTCATAATGCTTGTGCCTGACCTATGTGAAAAGTCTGGCGTCACCCCTGATTTTATATATATATTTATATATATATATATATGTTAAACACAGACCGTGCATGGAACAAGAAACTCTTCTGGGAAAATTAAATCCACTATAGTCCGAATAAGTAATGGTAAATGACAAATACCATAGTTTTTCTTTTTCATGATGCTAGCCCGACGTGGGCAACGGGTCTCTCGCAAAGAGGTCCCATAAATATAGCTTCCCTCACCAGCTATCTGCAAAGCAGACAGGATCCAGCTTTGGGACATGGATCTAGGGTTTAAAGCAAGCCTAGTCCCACTACATTCAGAACCTCTATATAAGTAAAAGACTCGTTGCATTCACGTCGGATTGAATAAATCAAAGAAAAAGGGGTAACTATTGTATTTTTAGCCAAAAAAACAAAACTTAAACCTCAACCGGGACATTGAACGTCCACTTTTCAAGGCACGTAACACGTCCGTTTAATATACACAAACTCAGAATGGTCCCCTGAGAAACTTATATGTTAAACACAGACCGTGCATGGAACAAGAAACTCAATGTCCCGGTTGAGGTTTAAGTTTTGTTTTTTTGGCTAAAAATACAATAGTTACCCCTTTTTCTTTGATTTATTCAATCCGACGTGAATGCAACGAGTCTTTTACTTATATAGAGGTTCTGAATATAATGGGACTAGGCTTGCTTTAAACCCTAGATCCATGTCCCAAAGCTGGATCCTGTCTGCTTTGCAGATAGCTGGTGAGGGAAGCTATATTTATGGGACCTCTTTGCGAGAGACCCGTTGCCCACGTCGGGCTAGCATCATGAAAAAGAAAAACTATGGTATTTGTCATTTACCATTACTTATTCGGACTATAGTGGATTTAATTTTCCCAGAAGAGTTTCTTGTTCCATGCAGACTCAACTGCGGTGAACACTGGATGGCAGGGCGGTGTTATGACGCATTTAGAGAAAAAACTTGGAAGAAGGCTTGTTTGGATTGTATGTGATTTGCACACAGGGGAACTACCTCTTCGTCGTCTCATCCAGGAACTTGATGGTCCTACAAAGAGCAACAACAAGTGGTCAGGCCCCCTTGGCAACATGCTAGATGAAGCAACGGAATTAGAAATAAATACAAAATTTCAAAAGGTCGAAGTAGGCCCTCCCCTTCCAGTGTTGTCTGAAGAAGTTATCAAAGACCTCAGCACGGATCAATTTTACGCTTATCGTATTGTTCAAGCAATCAGATCAGGAGAGTTGCCTCAAAATCTGGCTCTCTTGGAGATTGGACCATTAAGTAACAGTCGTTGGTTAACTACAGCGATTCGTTTCTGCAGGATTTGGGTTTCCAAACATGCACTGAAGGGCAAAATGCTACAGAATTTGATGTTGATTGTTGAATTTATTATTGGGTTTTATCTTCCTCACTGGTTCAATGTAAAACTTAATCCAATGTGGATGGAGGGGCCCAACCACATCTTGTTTCAATTACAGCTACTGAGAACCAAAAGGAAAGTAGTGGTGGATATCGTGTTACCTGTGGTGAGAAGGTCCGCTTGGTATGCTAGGCCAGAGGCAGTTTTGCAAGCAATACTCTGCAGCCAATATACCAAAGAGTGAACTGAAGCTGTGGAAATCATTCTAAAGCTTAGAGGAACATCACTAAATGATGACCAGCTGGGAGACTGCTCTGTTCAGACAAGGAAGTTACCTCCGATAAACGTCAATGCCACGAAATTGTCAGAATTAGTTAACTTGAGTTCGGAAGTTTTGGAGCCACCACTGACAACATGTATAACAAACAGAGATTTAACACAACTTAAAGAGGCCCCAATGCAAGTGCCAAAGTGGCCTTCTCACACTCAGAGTGTGGAGAGATGTTTGAAAATGGTCACAGAAGCAGCTAGTCAAGTTTACAGTCACGAGAGGCGAGAAGGCTACATCAAAGCGCAAGTAGCAAGCCGAATGCTGATGTCAAGGAACCGCAGCAAAAAGGACATGACAGCATTGGTTACTTTCAAATAAAGACTCTGAATGATATCTTATTGCCACTTTAAATGTTGATAGGATGTTTGCGCACTTTGTTATTTTGTTACGAATTTACGGAAAAATGGAATTTTTGAATTAAAATTGATGTAGGTACTAGGTAGGAGTTATTTTTTTATTGTTTTTGAAGCAAGGATATTATTTTGTATGCCAAATGATTACATTAAATTGCTACCAAATCACATGATTTTCAATTTAGTCATTTCACCCCCAAAATTGACACCCTAATATCCAGTAGAGGGGCTCAGCGATTGCACTCTTGCAGTTTTTGATCAGTGTGGCGTTCCATTTATCCGGTCTTGCCGCTGAGTGTGTTTTTAGTTTCCCTATGGCTTGTGTAATATCATCCGTCGTAAAGTCGAAATCCGTTATACTTTCCCCTTGTAGTTCTTCAAAGAAGGTGTTTCTATCGCATATCAATTTGTCACTTTTTGGGATGCTGAAAGATGATTCGTACTGAGCTCTTAATATTACAAATACTTCTGTTAGATCATCAGATCTCGGTTTTTAAAGGTCCGATAGTCGCATGGTTTTTCGACTTTCTTTTTGCAAAATTATAGAAGTACTTTGAGTTAGCCTTTATCGCTTCTATAACGTCGTCGTCTTCTTTTTCTGTATGCTTCTCGATTAGTTCCTGTATGACGTCATCGATACTTTGCAGTTTATCATTTAATATTTTTCTGATGTTGTTATCTTTACAGTTACTTAATTTTGCAGTCACTCATTTTCTCTTTCGAAACAAGGCCCTCTTTTGTCTTTCGAACCTTCTTCTCTTTCCTCTTTGTTGTATTTTTGGGGACAAGTTTTTCCACAATTTCTAACGTCTTCTCTAACGTCATTAGTATCTCCTTCGTTGTCTTGGCTTCGAAAATGGTTTTCCAGTCTATAACTTCCATGCTGGATGTAACATCTTCCCAGTTTATAGCTTTGGAGTGAAAGTTAAAAATTCGAACTTGCTTCTTTCTGTTTTGCGTGTTCTTTCCTTTCCTGTTGCCTTTATATTAGTTATTTCAATGATGTTGTATCCGATATCATAGTTGGGAATATTTCCACATTATCAATTAGATTACTGTTGTTTGTGAATACCAAATCTAGGCAGTTGCTTTTTCTTGTGTTTTCTGTTATTTCTTGCGTTAACATAAATTCATCAGCTAGAGCTAGTAGCATTTTTACCTGCTCCTGGTCTTCTGGTCTTCTCGTGTGCCCTCCTTGTCCTGGTGTAAACATATATTTTTTCCTATCCTTTTATATTTCATGAATGGGAAATTAAAATCACCACATAGAAAAATATTTGGGGTTTGGAGAGTGTAGATCTTTTATCCAGTTTCTTACCTCTGTAATGGAATCTGAAAATTTTGAGGTTGGCGTGTTTGGGGGTCTGTACATTACAATTAGTACCATATTTAATTTTTCAACTTTTGTTGCTACACATTCTACGTAGCTGTTTGAGGTATTTATAGTCATTTCTGCCATATGCCTTTCGCGTGTGTAAATAGCACATCCTCCTTTACGTCTCATTGTTCTGTCGGCTCGGAGGATGTTATAGTTGTCAGTTTGTACTTCTTTTTTGTCAATACAGGACTTACAATTTTCACAGTTCGCCTGGCAGTCCTTTCGATGAGTTTCCGTGAGGCATGCAAAGTCTGCTCCAGCTTCTTGCACGAGTCCTTTCAGGTATAAAACTTTGTTCGTGGAATGGTTTGATTTAAGTCTCTGAATGTTGACTAGGATTATTTTTATTTTTTCTCTTTCGTTTTCGCATACAGGTGGTTCCGATTTGTTTTCCAATGGGGGTGCCGGTTTCGTTGCCTTGTGGTCCTCCGAGAATTTATGAAGTGCCTTTGTGCTTGCCTTCTGTCCGACTCTCGGATTCCTATACTTGTCAGCTGTTTTTGTAATTGCTGGATAGTATTTAGCAGCTGGATTGTGTTGGCTGCGTCTAAAAAATTGGCACTCTTCTTTGATGTTCGTTTTTCCTGTTCACTCGTTGTGTTCCTTCGAGGGTGGTGGTAACGGCATTTTTTTCTGTATTTGCAACTCACATATCTTGCAACTCCACTCCCATATATATATAATATGCAAAGAAATCACAAATCAACACGTGGTCTTTTTAATAAGCAAAGAACCACAGGAAAAGGAAAAGGAAACACGAAGGTCGAGCGCTTTTGTGATATATTCATATCTTCAGGGACAAGAGAGAAATATTTCTCTCTTGTCCCTGAAGATGTGAATATATCACAAAAGCGCTCGGACTTCGTGTTTCCTTTTCCCTTTGGGTCTTTGCTTATATATATATATATATATATTATATATATATGAAAATTATTTCACGAAAGTAACACGTGAAAAATATTTATGATGAATAAAACCACGAAGGAAAGGAAACACAAAATGGTCATTAGACGAAAGCGCTTGAGCACCATTTTGTGTTTCCTTTCCTTCGTGGTTTTATTCATCATATATATATATATAAGTTTTATTGAAGTATCTTCTTTTGGATTAAATGTAGAAGTATCGCTGCTATCCATTTTAATCAAGTTACAGTCCATTACCGTACCCCTTCCCCCTAAAAAAAAAAAAGTCTTTTTTGCCAATGAGATAAAAAAAAATGTGAAAATAATTTTTTTGTTTGGAGTCTCGTTTCTAAATACTGTATATATTGTACGTATATTATACACTGTACAGTATACAGGGTGTTTCAGGGCGACCCTAGAAATATGGAAACTGGCGGAATTTGTAGCAAGTAGGTAGTAATTCAATGTTTCGGGTCGCCCTATAAGAATCGACGAAGTATAATATGTTGTTTTATCGCTATTATTGTTTAGTACAATATTGTACGTAACTACAAACAAATTGTACAAACTACAAATTCCGCCAATTTCCATATTTCTAGGGTCGACCTGAAACACCTTGTATACCGTAGGTTTGTGGTATACAATCAAATAATATTACGAGTTTACGATCAGTAATTCTTTATAAAACATTATTTTTCTAGGTTTAATTTTAAAACTTTTTTAAATGAGCTTTTCAAAGAAAATATTAAATAAATTTTTTGAATTGATTGTGAAATAATTTTACATTTTTCCATCATTATCATTTAGTTATCATTTAATTACTGAGCATTTAAATTTTGCAGAATGAAGCATTTCCTTTATCTTTATCTTCATATTTTATCATTTCACCCCCAAAATACTTTCAGTAATTTAATAATATTCTCACGCACTTATTTATCGCCTTCAAGTAATCACATTATAAATTAGTTATATTTAAGTGCTGATTAGATTGTTGTAGCTTATGGTTACTGCGTTTATTTACGGCTATCTGATATTTTGGCACCATTCTTAGCTAAGTGGGTAACAGTAACACCGTTTCTCTATAAGCGAAGTGGAGACGCGGTGACGGGGGTTCAATTCCCGATGATGTTGGTAGGAGTTAAAGCGATTGGCCGCATTAGTTGGCTCGAATGCTGTGCCAGTTTCTGGCCCTCCTGAATAATTATTATTATTATCCGATATTATCTCGTGATATTTGTATGAACGTAAACTAAGAAATAGTAATGATAAAGATAATAATGACAATGACGTAAGCTCATCTTCTAATCTGACAATGTTTTATAACCTATTATATTTTTTTAAACATTCCCTGAAGTGAATGAGAGAGTATTTAATACAATTCTAAAATAAAGGAACACATAAGTATTTACAAACAATATTTCAACGTTTCGTCTTAATATTTCAATCATTGTCAAGGAAATGATAATACTATTTACGATAATGTTGAAGTGCCACGGGTAAAAGTTATGAAATCTGAAATTTTAAGGTTTAGGTATAGGAACGTTGAATAGATATTAGGCGCACAAATGAATATTATAATACACATTTTAGAAGACAAACCAAATGAGAGGAAAAAATAATCGAAATGGCGTCGATATAATTTTTTTTTCCAAATTTTACTCTAAGTTTTACTAATCGTCTTTGTACATAAATGTTACGTATAGTTAGGTTAGGTTAGATTAGATTATGCCCATTTAAGTCAGGTTAGATTGATTTAATGCTCCTTCTCCGTTTGGGGAGATGCCAACATCTTCGTCAAAAAACTTTTCAAAGTCGAGAAAAATTTCTTGACGTGTCGAGGCAAAAGTTTCTTCTTGCGTCCTATATATGATACTTCGGTCCTTTTTCACTATACTTCTCCAAATGATGCTGTGTAGTGTGAATATAAGAAGTAGTTAATATCGAAGTTATGTAGCTAATGTGGCGATCAGAAATTTGAAAGTGTACAAAATAGTATTAGGGATAAAATTTTCGAAATGTTTGTATAAAGCGTCATCGTGCAATTAATGTTTACTGCATGAAGAGTCTGAAAAAATACGTTCTTTTCTATAACAGTTCATTTATGATGGTATATAGGCAGATCGTGGGCGCAATTCCCTATGGGACATGGGGTACATGTACTCCCCATTTTTAAAGGCTGGCGACAAAGTATTAATTGTACCCCAACTATTTGCGAACTATTAGGAATTGTTAGTAGAGTAATGGTATTATATTATATTATATATCATATTATATTATATTATCATTATATTATAATATTTTTGTTATGGTATTTTAAATACATGTACTAAAAATCCATTAATTTTGATATCCAAATGTAACCCCCACTTTTTGATAGCGATTTGCGCCCATGAGGCAGCTTACAACGTAGATAGTTGTCGTTGGTTTTTGAAACTCGGAGGTGAACGCAATATAGTTTAATGGGGCGAGGTAAAAATTCCAGCGATCCATTAGTTCAGAGTATTTATCACTGTCGTCGTACGACTTCAAAACTGTGCGTTCATTGGCGAAAAAGTAAATTTCCTTAAAGTTTTACATAGCCTTCATACGCTCAATATATTTTTTTATAAGTTTGTCCGTTTCTGTGTTCAAAAAATATATATTTTCATAGTTTAATTTTTCTGTATTACATTTAGTATCTCATACATTTGTGAAATGTAGTAAAATGAAATGTGCTTTGTAGCTACTAAATTAATTTTAATTTTCATAATAATGTACTGTAGTAAAAAAAAATTAAAGTAAATGAAATACCAAATGACTTAATTTGATTTATACAGATTTAAGATGGCTTCTGATTTGTCGCATTGTGATTATGGTATCGAATATGGAATAGGAATAAATATGTAACATTGAATATGGAATATAAATAAATAAAAAATCACTACGTTAAAAATTATAACTGTAGGTCAGGGGCCGTTCAAAAATTACGTAACGCTAGTTTTGCTAAAACTTGACACCCCCACCCTCTTATAACGTTCCGTAACAACGCTAGACCAGACACCCTTTATTAGGGGTTACATAACACCTTAGTGGGTGTCTGATCTAGCGTTACGGAACGTTACAAGGGGGTGGGGGTGTCATGTTTTAGCAAAAATAGCGTTACGTAATTTTTGAACGGCCCCTCAGGCGTTGGGAACCTTTTCAATAGCATGAGCCACATCAAAATGATAATACACTTAAACGAGCCACAAGCCCTCAATCTTAAGAAAATGTATACATTTTTTGTTTTTTATTATGATGGCTGTACGTCATCATAATAAAAAAATAAAAATCGAAGCTTTGGGTTGGGTCACCCAATCCAAAGCTTCGATGAACCGCAGGTTCCCGACCTATGCTGTAGGTTAAGGGAAAAAGCACAACTCTTTTGTTTAAACAAAATGGAGTTATGAAAATGAATGCTAAGGAAGGAAGGAAGTTTTCATGAGATTCACCGCATATTTGTATTTTTTTAATGAACCATTTTAAAATAATTTTTTTTCCATTCTTTAAGTTTATTCATTGTTAGAAACCAAATAAAACAAAACTAAAACGAAACCATTGTTCAGAAAAAACGCCCTCATCCCCCGTAGGTAAAGAAGAGAGCCAAAATCAAGGTCCAAAGTTTTCGAGTTGCCTGGACAATCTGCATTTGAAAGATTGGAGGTCATAGGGGAAAAGATGGATTGAGGAAGGTTGTTCCAGAGTTGACTGGTTGAGTAGATGAAAGATTGAAAATACCGATTAACCCTCCTTGCATTACAGAGTTGGATAGAAAAGGAATGAGAATGTGCCGAAAGCCTGGTACTGCGTGCTCTCCTTAAAGGAGAAGGCACACAGTTAGAGAGTTCAGAAAAACAGTGTCCGTTATAATATAGTAAAGATAGAGTGAGGCAATATTGCAGCGAAGAGAGAAGGATTGAAAACAGTGAGTAAGAGGCGGGGAATTGATGACACGAAAGCCTAGTATGATTCCATTCGGTCAAGTAGAGCTGTGTGGGTTAAACCACCCCATACATGAGAAGCGTATAGCATACAGGCGGACAAGACCCCTGTAAAAAGACAGCAACCCAGTGGGGATGAAGAAACTGCAGAGCCGGTACAACACACCTAACCTCTTGGAAGCTGTTTTAGAGAGAGAGAGTACGTGTGATTTTTCTAGGAAAGATCACGAGAAAAGAAAACAGAAAAGAGAGAAGAGGAAGGATTGAGTTGTGTATTGTTGAAGATAAGGGGATAGTCGTGTGGAAGATTGTGAAGAGTAGACACATGAAGGAATTGAAAGCCACAAGGTTTTCTCTGCCCCAATCAGAGACATTAGAAAGATCAGAGGTCAGGTGTCCCATAGCCGTCCTACGCGAATCATGGAGTGACTGTTGAGAGGGACGCTTTGTGAAGCGGATGGAGAAGCGAAGGGTGGAATCATCGGCATACATAAAGTTTCCAATATCTTTCAATATTTTTCTGTACAATTTAGGTATCTGATATGGCATTAATATAGTCAGTATTCTAATCTGAATATGCCGTCAAAAGCATGGAACCTTTTTCGGCAAAATTAATGGGAATTGGATATTATTGATTACATAAGAGAAGTGAAAATAGCAAGTATTACTACTACTACTACTACTACTACTACTACTACTACTACTACTAATAATAATAATAATAATAATAATAATAAAGTATCTAATATTCATACTAATAATAGCAAACAAAAAGGTAAGAATTTACAAAAACGGTGTTTGGCTATTTTACACAATTTTAAATTGTATATTTATTGGAAAATAAATGATGTTTAATGAAAAAAAAAGGATAAATTATGAAATTAGAAGTGCTTAATAAAACTAGCATATTTCAGATACTTAATTATAAAATGGGAACTTAATTACTATGGTAATAATGACAGTACTGAACTTATACATAAGTAGGAGCTATTGAAGTACTTCTTTGGTAATTTGCGAAACACATTTAGTGATGAAGTCTGTCTGATATTTATGAGAATTGCATTCCATACATCTGCTCCTTGAAAGAGTACATTTCCTACAGTTCCCATCGTACAGTTTAGTTTGTGTACAAAATCTTTGGAGAGTATAGGGTGTTATAATGATGATGTACTTGATGGGAGGTGATTGCTCTTTGAATGGGTGACGCATGTTGAATAACTCTGAACATACTGACAGTAACATTAAATTTGTATGTCATTTAGTTTTGAAATATTTAGCTCTTTAAACGTTGACTTTTGGAATTTAGTTTTACGTCTAAATTAATGTCAAACACTTTAATTTCACTCACCTTTGCAAGAGTAATATTCCTAATTTTTATTTGATAGTTTTTATTTATATGTTTTGTTGTAATAATCACATAGCATGACTTCTTCAGGTTCATTAAAAGTTGATTAGCACACATCTATTTATACACATAATCTAATCGTCTGTTCGTTTCATTTATCACAAGGTCTAAATTTTGACGGGACGAAGTAGGTTTGGTACCATTTGCATATTGTACGCAATTGTGCGCAATGTGCGCAAATTAGTTGAAAAATGAAAATCGTTGACGTGAATTATAAATGAGAAAATGTATCAAATGCTTTTGGCAAGTCGAAGAAAATCAAGGCAGTGTATTTTTTGCTGTTTGGTTCTGATAGACAGCCTTTATCGATGTCTACTTTTTTACTTTTTGCATTCAGTTCAAATTAACACAGAGTTGGAACATTTTATATATATATATATATATATATATGTAAAGAACGAGACGCTTGTTTAGAAGAGTGTCCGCACAAGAGGAGGAGAGAAGACGAGCAATGAAAAATGAGGCACCTTCCTGGAATCGAACCCGGGATCATCCGATTGCCGGTCAGATATGATAACCATTACATCAAGGGCCACAAAGAATCAGAACTCGTAATTCTCCTACGTACGAGCGGAATCGAATGCCCTTTAAGGGGCCACTTTCTCATGCCCTATATATATATACACACATTTTAACTGCAAACGACACACAGTATAATTAATGTAAAGAACGACGCTTGTTTAGAAGATGAGGATGATCCCGGGTTCGATTCCCGGGAGGTGCCTCATTTTTCATTGCTCGTTTTCTCTCCTCCTCTTGTGCGGACACTCTTCTAAACAAGCGTCGTTCTTTACATTAATTATAGTGTCGTTTGCAGTTAAAAAAAAAAAAATATATATACACATATATATATATATATATATATATAAAATTCTGCAGCATTTATTACCGAAAAGACAATTATATATACGCCTTACTCAGGCACGTGCAGAGGGGGGGGGGCTACAGGGGCTTGAGCCCTCCCATTTGCACCTTCATGCCTCAGAAGTGCCCCTTTTTTTCCATAAATGTATAAATGTTGTGAAGAGAATTATTTTTTTTGAGGGGGGAAGGAGATGGTGCCCTTTTTGTTAACTTTCAGCCCCCCTCCCCCCCATTTGAAGTGTCCTGTGCACGGGCATGGCCTCACTGTACCTTCGTAAGTTTTAACATTTGAAATTTTTTTATACAGGATTTTTATTTATTTCCTCTCTCTCTCTCTCTCTCTAGCAATATATATATATATATATATATATATATATATATATATATATATATATATATATATATATATATATATATACAGAGAGAGAGAGAGAGAGAATCTCGGCTTTTAAAAAGCCTTTGACAAAGTCCCTCACGCGAGATTGATGGCTAAAGTCAGAGGACTAGGAATCACCGGGTTCGTTTTCACCTGGATTGAAGATTGGTTAAAAGATAGAAAGCAGAGAGTGGTAATAAATGGAGTGGCATCGGGGTGGGCGGCCGTCACCAGTGGTGTTCCCAGGGTTCCGTTCTGGGTCCTTTACTTTTTATCATCTATATTAACAATATAGACGTCGGGCTCCTAAGTACATTTTCCAAATTTGCAGACGATGCAAAAAAATTAGGAAGTAGTGTAGGTAGTGAGGAGGGCGTAAGAACGCTTCAAAATGATCTTGACAGGTTGGGTGAATGGTCTGCTACTTGGCAGATGCCATTCAACTTGGACAAATGTAAGATAATGCACATAGGTTATAAAAACCCGAAGACCGATTACTCTCTCTTGGGAAGGAACTTGATTGAGACCGATCTAGAGAAAGACTTAGGAGTCTATATCAGTAATGATCTCAAACCGTTGAAGCACTGTGCAGAAGTCGAAAAGAGGGCCTTAAAAATATTAGGTTGTATTAAAAGACAGTTCCAGTTTAGGAACAAGGAGACTGTAATGTCTCTCTATAATTCACTAGTCAGACCTGAACTCAAATATTATGCGCAATTTTGGTCTCCGTCCCTTATGAAGGATATAGAAAAGTTAGAACGGGTACAAGCAAGGGCTACAAAATTGATCCCTTCAATAAGAATGCAAAACTACCAACGGAGATTGGTGCGCCAAAATCCGTTTACCTGAGAGACGAGGAGGTTGCGCGGCCAGCTTATTCAAGTCTTCAAGATACTCAATGGAATAGACAGGGTAGACTACAGGAATTTATTCTCACTTAATGCCAACCCGACAAGAAATAGTGGGTTTAAACTGGAACTAAAGACATTTCGGGGAAACTTCGCCAACAACACTTTAAAGAGTAGCTTTGTCATCCAAAAACGAGCAATAAGGTTATTTGATGCAGATTTCCATGATCATTCAAGTGCATTATTTAAAGAGCTAGAAAGTTAAAGCTCAGATATGTAATAAAACTGGCACATTCTATTTATATTTACAAGTGTAAGAACAAAATCATTAACTTACAATGGGTAAATAAATATTTTGTAGTTCATCAAGAAATCCACTCATATCAGACCAGAAATAGATCAAAGCATGTTATTCCTCAATTTAACCCAGCATATCTCGAATGCTTTTAATCGTGTCCGATTTTCTTAAAATTTAATGTTGAACATTATATTGCATAGTTATACAACCTTCGATATGAATATATTAATTTTCATTAATTATATGAGAGATATATATATATATATGACTCCCTAGGGAGTCATTGGGACTTAGAAATTGTTGATGAAAATTTTTATTGATATAAAGGTTGTAACATAATTATTATAGTCTTTCAACAAAGGAACAAATTAAAACATAATGACAGCATATAAAGTATACATAATTAATTACAAAATAATAAAAATAACATTATTTTTTCTCATGATATTGCTGCCAGCTAGTCTTCAGATGTAATGTCACAGCGCATTTTGTGCACTGAATTTTGCTGTTTTTCTGGCATAGAATGCATCGCCTGGAAGTAGTGAGTGATGTTGGATAGTGCTTTATGTTGTCAGTTCTAACTTCTGTGAAGGGTCTAGCTCCTCTTCCTCTTGGTCCTGGCAACGATGCTGCTAGAGGTCTCGGTTTTGGTTTACTTTGTTGAAGTAAAATTTGCACTAAAGTTCGCCTGTATGCCTTGTTAGAGATGGAGTCTCCAGATGAAAGCTCTTACAAACGCCAGGAATAAACTACTGCCATATTCATCGCACCAATAATTAGTGGCCAGTACCACTTTTTGCCACGGACTTTAGGTCGAACATCAGAAAGAGATCTGTCAAATAAATCGACACCACCCATTCCTTCACGATAAAACTTTACCACAGCAGGTTATGGAACAGTGACCTTCCCTTTTCCTTTGACTCAACGTTTAGTTTGACCAAGTGGGTTAACTCCTTCGGCATTGCTGCAGAAAGTTACTACAGTATTGTCGTTCCAAGTAACAATCTCAACATTCCCCTCCGAACGGTAGTCATAAAATCCTCTTGGTTTTTCCTTCATTACAGCTTGACTTAGGACTGGGCAGAATCTTGTTCGGTTTTGCCGCACTGTGCCTGTAGCTCTAACTCCCATGCTATTGAGTTCCAATATTATGTTGTACGAAGTAAAGAAGTTGTCGAAATAAAAGTGGTGATCTTTTGGATTCCTCCATGCTGAAATACAATCTTTTATAACACGAGTTCTCAATGGTTCATTAGTGGAGGGCTTATTAGGTGTCTGCCCCTCATACAAAGTTATTTTATAAGGCATCCCTGTAGAACTGGCAAGTACCCAAATTTGAAGCCGAATCTGAACGGTTTCCCACGTATGTACTGTTTACAACTATGACGTCCAAAGTAAGGAGTCATAGACTCGTCGATACTCAAAAACATCTACAGATCTACAGAAGCTAAGGCTAACAAAGACCCTAAGATCCACTCTAAGGTTAGCCCGAGAGAAAGGAAAGAGGGGGGTTAAGAAGAGAAATAAGGGGTTAAGTAAGTAGCAACACCTATCACTCGTGGGTTAACATTCATTCAGAAAAAGAGAAAGAAAGACTCACCATCATCATCCGCCGGCCACTGCCGACAAGTCGAAAAATAGTCGAAGAATAGGAGGGGTGAAAGATGAAAAGAAGTAAAATAAGAACGCTTACAAACCATGCAAACACAGTCTTAACTCACTGTCATACCATGCAAACTACAAACATGCAAGTAAAGAGAGTTACAGAATGCAAGTAAGGAGAGGATAAAAAAAAAGTAGGTAAAGTTAAACAAAAAGTGGGTTAGTTTACTCTACGAGCTACATCTACGTTCGTGTTAGTCTAATTTTTTTTTTATTTTATTGCTGGCATCACACGCTGCATGTCACAAGCTGGCATTATCGTCAACAGACTCATCCTCGACCACCACCCCCAGAGCTCCTGTTACTAATTGTTTTTTTTTATTTTAAACAACGTTAATATTTTTAAAATGCCTATCTAAACGGTTCTTAAACATATTAACGCTGGTAGAGTTAACGACTACGCGGGAAGATTATTCCATTTATCAATTACTTTAAACGTAAAGAAGTTTTTAGCGATATTAGTAATGAAACGTCTGCCACGCAACTTAAATCCGTTATTACGAGTATTGCTATTATCGAAAGTGAACAGTTTGTCAAAATTTACGTTATCGATGTTATTAACGATTTTGAAAACTTCAATAAGCTCCCCCCTTAATCTCCTAGTTTCGAGTGAATGCAAGTCTAACTCTTTAATCCTATCTTATAAGGCTTGTTGCGCAATGACGGAATTAGTTTCGTGGCACGACGCTGAACCCTTTCTAACCTATCAATATCCTCACGCAAATACGGCACCAAAACTGAACGGCATATTCTAAATGAGGCCTGACTAGGGACTTGTAAAGGGGCAATAATATCCTTCGATTTAAATTCGAAATTACGCGCTATGAAGCCTAACATCCTATTAGCTTTTGCGCAAGACTCCAGGCACTGGTTCCTAACTTTTAAATCCTTAGATACGCGTACGCCTAAATCTACTTCCTCGTCAACGCTCGCTAACTCTCTATCATCCATCGTGTACGTGTAATTATTGTTACGAGAACCTATATGCAAAACTTTACATTTGTCTACGTTAAATTGCATCTGCCACTTATCCGTCCACTCCATAATCCTATTTACATCGTCTTGGAGCCTATTTCTATCGTCCTCGTTAACAACCTTACCGCCTATTTTAGTATCGTCCGCGAATTTTGACACGTTACTAGTCAATCCTACATCTATGTCATTAATGTAAATTACGAATAGCAATGGGCCTAACACTGAACCCTGTGGGACACCGCTACCTACATCCAACCACCCCGATTCACTACCATTAATAACGACCCTCTGTCTCCTAGCACGAAGCCATTCCTCTAACCAGTTAGCTACCTGACCGCGTATACCGTGCGCTTTAACCTTCGCAATTAATCTTCTATGCGGAACTGTATCGAACGCCTTTTTAAAATCTAAATAAATAACGTCAGCCGCTCTATGCCTATCGTATTCGTGCACTATTTCGTTATAAAATTCTAACAAATTAGTTAAACAAGATCTATGGCGTTGAAACCCATGCTGACTACTATTAATCAAATCCCGACTTTCTAAGTGATCGATGATACGATCCCTAACAACAGATTCCAAAAGTTTATCGACAATTGACGTTAAGCTAATAGGCCTATAATTGCTAGCTACTGTGCGGTCGCCTTTTTTAAAAATGGGCGTGACGTTAGCTAATTTGAAGTCTTCAGGAATAATCCCCGTTTCGAGTGACTGATTAAAAATCTTCGTTAAGGGGCCTACAATAACGTCTTTCAAATCTTTCAAATGTCTGGGATAAAAAGCGTCAGGGCCTGGAGCCTTGCTAACTTTTAGCCTATCGATATAATGCGCAATCTCACCCTCGTAAACAGTTATATCATCCAAAATAGTCTCGCTACTAAATGGAACGATATCGTCCACGTCGGGGACATTATTTACGTCTTCTACGGTAAAAACTGTCGCAAAATAGTTATTGAAAATACCCGCCATCGCCTGAGCGTCAGAAGCCAAAGCGCCGTTAACGTCCACCAGAGGACCTATGTTATCTTTTATCGGCTTACGATTATTGACGTATTGAAAAAACTTTTTTGGATTATATTTACTATCCGCAGCTATAAGTATCTTTAAATTACGCTTAGTATTCCTAACTGATCTTTCAACCTGACGTCTAAGCTCGATATATCTATTAAAGTTAGCTGCCGTGCCATTGCGCTTATTAAGTCTATACGCTCTGTTACGCTCGTTTATGAACTCGCCTACTTCCCTAGTCCACCACTTGGGCCTACGAGGATTAAACTCCCTTTCAATATTCCTAAAACTTTCTTTAAACGCCTCCCAATGTAAATTTGTGTCATTACCCATAAATAAGTTATCCCAGTCCACTACTCTCATCCTATCCGCAAAACTATCAAAATTGGCCCTACGAAAATTAGGGACTTCTATTACGTTACTATCTTTATTGTTTTCTATCAATAACTTAAACCTAAGAATTTGATGATCACTACAAACCTAAACTCTCGCCTACTTCTAAACCTTCGACTATATTTTCGCCGTTCATCATCACCAAATCTAAAATATTGTCACCGCGCGTTGGTTCGGTAACCATCTGTCGTAAAAAATTATCTTCCATGAACTCTATCAATCTCAAACCCTCCTCATTACCAGTAAAAGTCTCATAATTAACATTAGGGCAGTTAAAGTCTCCGACAATTATACTATTCCGATTGTCAATAAAGTTACCAAGAAGTGAGTAAAATCTAGTATCGGTATTGAGGGGTTGAACGGGAGGTCTATAAACAACAACAAAATTAAAACTAATACTATGCGCCCTAACTTCAACGCATATCGCATTAATTCCTGCCCGAAAATCTATTTTAACCTCGATAGCCCTAAGGGAATTACGAATGTACAGCAAAACGCTGCCACCAATCCTATGTAACCTATCATTAGTAAAGAGTTTAAAACCCGGTATATCAAATTCCCCCAACAAGTCCCGAGTCACGGTATTTAACCACGTTTCAGTGATAGCAACTATATCGTAGTTACTGGAATAAATTATCGCCTTAAATTCGTTTAATTTATTTCTAATACTACGCGTGTTACAATAAAAGACGTTTAAGTTATATTTTACCACGGGCCGGCGTTTTAAACTATTTTTCACGTAGGGCCCGCGTTCCCCGGACCCACAACGTTTAAAGAAGACTTCGACCTATACAGCTTTCGTACGTTTTCGTCAATTAACCTACCTAGCCTAGCATTACCTATTTCATTAAAATGCATCCCATCTTTTATAAAAAGGCTAGGATCACTGAATTCTGACCACAGCTTTACGAAGTGTACAGTTTCCTCAGCACAAATCTCTTCTAACTTAGTATTAAAAAATATCATTTTGGACGTAATCCTAAGACCCAAACCGTGCCTAGGGGTAATACCTAGAAC
This sequence comes from Bathynomus jamesi, assembly GCA_023014485.1. Classification (NCBI taxonomy): domain Eukaryota; kingdom Metazoa; phylum Arthropoda; class Malacostraca; order Isopoda; family Cirolanidae; genus Bathynomus; species Bathynomus jamesi. The sequence continues at coordinate 194,192 of JAJOZX010002966.1, read as the reverse complement.
TAAAGACCTATCTGACCTCGCCTTTAGGGACCTAATTAACCCCCTATATCTCTCCAAAAGGTCAGGCACTCTCGTATCGGGCCTATACGATTCATTGCCCCCTACCATCGTCACCAACATCGAGTGACGGGAGGCAACGTCAATCCTATCCACTTCGTCTCTAACTCTGTCAACCCTGGCCCCTGGGAGACAGACCCTCCTCTCGGTTGGATGCCGTTCAATGAACTCTGTGTCCATATGGCGCACTAAAGAGTCCCCAATTAAAATAGTTTCACCCTCATTGACGTCCCTTTCCCTTTCCAAATGGGCGAAAGGGTTCGAAACCTCAATAGGGGGGGATTCCTATCACCTAACGTACGCGGCCTAGCTCCACCCTTAACTTCTCTAAATCCTTCCCCATTTACTAATCTCGGACCAACCTTAACCCCTTCCTCAACTCTATCCAACCTTCCCGATAAGCTACCTGAACTAGAAACTAGGTTACGCACTTCACCCTTCAAATTACTAACGTCTTCAACGTTAGTATTGGTTCGGCTTTCGTCAACCGTAGCCCCACCCCTGCCCTCATCAAGCGTTGTAAGTCTTTCCGTTACCTCACGTACACTGCGTTTTATGTCAACTATTTCCTTCCTTAAATCGCAAAAGAAACAAACTGATCTCTCGGTAATCGCCATAAGACCGCCGTTATAATCTTTAAAATATGTATACCACCGGTTTACCCTACACCTAACACACGACGCTTTCTGCGACGGCATTGCGCAAGTTAAATTAGTTTATAACCGTCACAAGTATAAGTTAAATTAAGCCGGCACGCTATGAAAACTTTTAAATCGCTAAAAACCACTAATATTCAATTACTTAACTATAACAATGTGAATATAAACGCAAGTATATAAAATTCAAAACTTTCCAAAAGTAAAGTTAGTAGTAATATGCAAAAGCAGTAGCAATATCAGAGAGCTCAGGAAATGCGTCCGTTCAGTACAGAGTCTGGCTGACGAATCAGTACAGAGACTGGCTGACGAAGAATTCCAAATTGAGAAATGTTTTTATTTAACAGATTGTATAATGGCATAACCTTGGCCATCTTGTTATTGCATAGATTACTGTTATTGGCAGCATGTAAAAATGTCTTGATTTCCTGGAAGCGATTTCTGCTCATTGTTTCAGCAAATATTGGGCATTGTAAATCCTTTGCCTTGCTCCAATAGTCCTTTTCATTTGTCCACAGATTGTATCCAGAAGGCAATATTAGACCAATAAAATTACACATTTCTTCCTTTTCAGTGTTGAAACTTTGGCAATTTTTGTCATTATGTGCATAACGATTTGTTTCTTGCACTAAAAGATCTAGAAGCTCATCAAACACTTTGATAAAAATGTCCCATTCACCAGCTGTAGATAACTCAGGAAAATTACTTAATAAATTTTTAGATGCATATACATTTGGATTTTGGCCCGCACTTTTCTTTTCCTTGACTTCAATATTAATTTTTTTCCATTAGGTGTCTCTGTCCTACGAGCACTTCTTACATTTTCAAGTGTTTCTGCGTCCGATTCTTCAGAATCTGACAGCATAATGTCAACTTCAGCAGGTATTTCTTTTGGAAGATCAGATGTTTCTCGTAATTCTTCATTTTCCATTTCTTCATCACTTCCACCGCCTCCATCAGAAACTCCAGTTATTACAATATCTGCATGACTCACTGAATTACTTTCTTCTAAGTCGGCAACAGCATCACGCAGAAATCGATGGTGTATTATTTTATTGTCATAAAATCGCTTTCCATCCATTCCTAGGAGAAAAAACAATATATATATATATATATATATATATATATACAGGGTGTCCCATAAGTCCGACATCATAGGGAAAATAATAAAAAAAGGCAAAACAAAAGCTTTTATTTACAGAACGTGCTCAATATGTCCACCATTGTTTTCAATACACAAATTCAGACATGATACCCAGTCAGCAAGCACACGGTGAATGATGTCAGGAGTAATGGTGTTACATGCCCCAATAATGCGCTGCCGCAAATGTTCAACACTCCTAATTTTCTCTGCGTATAACAGCGCTTTCAAGTGGCCCCAGAGATAAAAATCTAGTGGCGTGAGATCCGGGCTTCTAGCTGGCCATTCCACAGGCCCTCGACGTCCTATCCAGTGACCAGGGAATTGTTGGTACAGGTATTCCCTTACTTGGGTGCTGTAATGTGCAGGAGCGCCGTCTTGCTGGAACCATGTTGGGAAATTTTCTTCTTCGTTCAAGACACTGGGAAATGCTTCTTCCTTGAGCATACGTAGGTAGGTGCCTCCAGTGACATGTCCATCGAAAAAGAGGGGGCCTATGATGCGATCCTTCCAAATGCCACACCATACCATCACCCGAGATGCACCTTGTTCCTTTGAAGAGATATACCAGTGAGGGTTGTTTTGAGACCAGTAGCGGGTGTTCTGTCGATTTACCTCACCATTTCCATAAAAAACAGCCTCATCACTGAACAGAATGGTGGACGGGAAATTGGCATCCCGAGCATATTGTTCCGTAGCCCATTCACAAAATTCCATCCGCCGGTCGGGATCATCTTCACTTAATTTCTGTGGGATCTGAAGTTTATATGGATGCCATTTGTGAGCCTGAAGAATGCGATGGATGCTACTTTTCGACACTCCTGTCTCGGCGGACAATCGCCGAAGAGACTTATTGGGACTTCTGTTAAAATGAGCCAGGATAGCAGTCGCTGCATCATCGTCAGTGGACCTCCTTGAAGGTCCACTGTGTGGTTTATCTTCTATGGATCCTGTTTCCTTAAACTTTGCAACAAGTCTGCTAACACAACTCTGTGTTATTGGCTCGCGGTCTGGATGCAGTCTGTTAAATTCAACAGCGGCCTCTCTTTGACTCCGATTTCCTATGAGTAGAATTATCTGGATTCGTTCTTCCTTGCTCACAGACATTATGGCCTGTAGAAAGAGAAAATATATATACATCTAAAATCTATATGTAAAAATATAATATATATATATATATATATATATATATATATATATATATATATATATATATATATATATATAATTATCTATTGCACCATGTTTAGAAATATTTTCAAAGCATGATGTCATCTTACGAAAAAATTGCGTCATCTTATGACACACACACACACACACACACACACACACACACACACAATATATATATATATATATATAATATATATATATATATATATATATATATATATATATATATATATATATATATATATATATATATATAACAGTATAAGGAAATAAAACACGCAACACGCAAAGCATTTTTTTACTGAAATGTGTATATCACTATGTCCCAATGTCTCCCTGAGGAGTCATCAAGTTGAAAGTCTCGTCAGCATCTGCTAATTACACAAATATTTTTTATAATAACCTGTAATCCTCGTTTGATAGACGTTTGATTTGATAAAGCCCCATGCAAAGAAATCCAAGGGCGTTAGGTCAGGAGATCGAGCCGCCCAGGGCCTGTTGCCTCCACGTCCGATCCACCGATTTGGAAATCGTTCATTTAGGTACTCCCGAACAATGTTTGCGCAATGACAAGGTGTCCCATCTTGTTGAAAGACGACGACGTTTAAATGACATCTGAATGAAGCTGGGACATTTACATGCTCGTATCGTAACAGCAGTTACAAAAATAACCCCTGTCATGCTCCAAAATGTGTTTCGCAATACTGCTGACAGATTCGAACTCTGTAGAGATACTGATGGTGCTCATATAGAATCATATGCTTAAATATTCATTAAATGTATGCCTTCTGTTATACTGTTATTGAAATTTACCCTTTTTGCTACGTTTTCACTGAAATAAATAGGGACTTTATAAATACCCTGTATAGTACTGGTATCATACATTCAATAATGACTTGTATTTATATCTATAATAATAATAATAATAATAATGATAATAAACTTAAGATTAATATATACTATAATTAATAATTCTTATTCATGATTTATGTATTACTAATAATAACTGTTTTAGTTTTAAGAGCCCAGTAAAACCTAAAGCTTAAGAGCCAAATTAAATTAGTAGTCCAATTTCTCAATTATTTATGTTAAAATAAAACTAAAAATTGTAACTATTAATTTTATCAATAAAGGTTATTCAGCTAAAAAGAAGAAGAAGAAAAAAAATTAGGACCTCTGTCTGCGGCAATTTCTTCTCCTATAAAATAGTTAATAGCTGGAACGAATTTCCCTCAGAGGTTGTTTCAAGCCAAAGTGTAAATGTGTTTAAAAATAGGCTAGACAAAGTACTGAATACTCTCATGGTTTAAGACTAAGACAAAACGTAACTCAGCAGGAGTTCGTCTACGCGGTTTCTGTGTGTGCATGCGTAATTATCGAGCTATCTCATATATTCTCCACTTTCCTGTAAAACTTCCTTGGCTACTTTTCCAGGGTCAAGGTATTTTCTTCAACCTTTTCCGTACCTGTCTCTGGCAAGGAGGGTGGGGAGAGAGCCTTATATTTTTCCATCCAGTTTTCTACTACTGCTACAATAGTTGAAAGAAAAGTGAACTTGTTTAATATAGGAACCTCTCAGAGTGGAACGGAACGTCTTTGAGGCTTCCTCTTGTCCTTGTAACTCTCTCTCTCTTCCCCCACCCCCACAAGCTTGATGTCTAAAATACGGCCAGGCGTAGATGGCACTGGGTTCACTTTTTTCTTTTCCAGAGAGACATTTTAGATTCTTTTGACAAAGTTAAACGAGTGGAAAGCGGCACTCTTAAATATCTTCCTTATATATATATAGTATATATATATATATATATATATATATATATATATATATATATATATATATATATATATATATATATTACATATATATATATACATATATATATATATACATAATTTTCTAGCTTCACTTCTTTTATTCATGGCAAAAATGTCTTCAAAATGAAATAATACGGTGGAAATATTATTTAAAATTTAACGCTTTTACGAATATTTTAATTTTTTTTAAAGAAAAATGTTCAGAATATTTTGCTTTAAAATTTAATTTATTTAAAATTTTTCTTGCAATTTTGAAAGTACACTTTTGTTATCATTAAATTATTTTTAACGAAAATAAATTTCAAACATTTAGATTTTTCCTTCGTGCATTTATATGCAGTCTCATTAAAGTGTATTTTCTTCGTTTACTAGCATATATATATGAAAATGAATAAAAATGAAAATGAAAAAGTTTGTTGGCAGACTATAGTCCATATGACAAATATTATTAATACAATGACAGTTCATACACTAAGGATAGAAATATATACAATTGATTAGAAATAATACAGTAATGTCGAAATTAAGTGGAGCTACATACAGAAGTTTTCGTACCAAGAATTCCATAGCTTAAAGGACAAACGGCAGGACTCATGGATAGCTTGGATAATCGAGTTGGTTGATTTTTTAATTCTTTGCATTAGACTGTATTGAGCACGTCTTGTTACCTCCGGGAAGCTCGGGACATTGCGGTAGCAAACATTTGCGAAGCTGCATCTCGAGGGTAGTTTATGTAAGAGTCTAAAAGACCTGTTGTAGAGCAAATTTAGGGTCCTACCCAGGGGTGCAGTGCCAATTTTATAGGTGCCGGAGCTCTGGTGGGCCTGACAAAAGCCTGCCATTTCCTATCCTGTTTCTATATATGCCACACGATGACTAAGTATTTCGTGTTTGCACTCACTAATTATCATAAAATAAATATAATTATCAAGCAAATAAAGAAAAAAGAGCAATCATGTATTTTATCAATTTAAGAAGTTAAAACTACTTAGTGCTTACCAAATACCACCAGTGGGAAGTTACACAATAATTTCCACAAAGGGTCAGGCGTGATATGTTTTCGGGGGTCTGAAGCAACTCTTGTCCTGGTGTCATCTGCCGATCTGTGATACCGCAGCCATGATATGGCATATGGCTCAGGATTCCACTGAACTAGAGGAGGTCCATGTAGTTTAACAAACATAAGCGCTGATACATGATTTATGAGAATTCTTGAGCGTGTTGTTGTTATTATCAAGTTCATGTGACTGAATCCCCTCTCACACTCAGCAGTACTAATAGGAATAACTTGTGAACAGCTCAGTAATGGGTGTAAATCTTGGGGGATGCGGCGCCCATGATCTTCCACATAGTCTCTAAAGGCATTTAGTACAGAGTAAGAAGAAAGCTTAAACCTCTTACAGAGAGATGAGATTTCAGCTTCTCCGTAATTAGGTGGTATTTCATCAGGCCAGTAGTTTTTTTCAAGGACATACATTTCATTTAGCAGTGATTTATACATACTTTGAGGTTCAGAAGTTTGAGAACCTTTCATGGATGTTGTCGTGAACATACGGTGCTGCAAATTGTTCACAAGACTAGTAAGAAACTGTTGATAATTAATGGAGACAATTTTTTTGTTGCTTGTTATGGTAATTCCTCCAAACTTCCTCTTGCAGAGGTCGCTCCGGCACGCTCCGGCAGCACTGCACCCCTGGTCCTACCAGAACCTTTTTTATAATTCACTCAGAGTTGCTGTCAGTATACCGGGTGTACATAAAGTCAGGATCTATTTTTGTGAAGCACTTGTAAATTATATGGAATTCAATCATAAAATGATAAAGTGGTAACATTTATTAAATAATTAAGAGTAGGATTCGACGTGACGCCCATCAGTATCCCTGCACAGCTCAAATCGTTCCGCAGCATTTCTAAACACATTCTGGAGCATTTGTGGGGTTATGTTATCTGCAGCAGTTCGTATACGTGTACGTAAGTTTTCAAGACTCGTAATCTTCGTCTGATAGACGTGCGATTTGATAAAGCCCCATGCAAAGAAATCTAAAGGGGTTAAATCTTGTGATCTCGCTGGCCAAGGTCTGTTGCTTCCGCGTCCGATCCAGCGATTTGGAAAACGTCCATTTAGATAATCCTGAACAATTTTGGCATAGTGACAAGGAGCACCATCATGTTGATAGACGACGGGATAGGATTGTTAGTACCGTCGTCTATCAACATGATGGTGCTCCTTGTCACTATGCCAAAATTGTTCAGGATTATCTAAATGGACGTTTTCCAAATCGCTGGATCGGACGCGGAAGCAACAGACCTTGGCCAGCGAGATCACAAGATTTAACCCCTTTAGATTTCTTTGCATGGGGCTTTATCAAATCGCACGTCTATCAGACGAAGATTACGAGTCTTGAAAACTTACGTACACGTATACGAACTGCTGCAGATAACATAACCCCGCAAATGCTCCAGAATGTGTTTAGAAATGCTGCGGAACGATTTGAGCTGTGCAGGGATACTGATGGGCGTCACGTCGAATCCTACTCTTAATCAATACTATAATAAGAGAGCTCTCCGTCTGTCCGTCCGTCCGTCCGTCCGTCACACTTTCAGAAATTGTGAGAAAAAATTGTGAGAAAAAAAATTCAGAAATTGTATTACGGGCGGCAATGTGAAGCTCAAGATTTTCATGACTGTGTTCTTTTCTGTAGTTTAGCCTGTCTGTTTGTCTGTTTGTGAAATTTATCCCGGGCAGTAATGGGGGAAGGGTGGGGGTGGGGGTAATGGGGGATGGGTGGGGTAATGGGGAGGGGTGGGGGTAATGGGGGAGGGGGTTAGCCCCCAAGTTGCATGAATGGGGGTGAGGAGGTTTTGGGAGATACCAGATTCAGAAGTGTTGACACAATGTGAAGCTCAAAATTTACACGGCTGCGTTCTTTTCTGTAGTTTAGCCTGTCTAACCGTCAGCGAAACGATGGGAACTGTACTAGTTATTTAATAAATGTTACCACTTTATCATTTCATGATTGAATTCCATATAATTTCGAGGTGCTTCACAAAAATAGATCCTGACTTTATGTACACCCGGTATACTACTGCAGAAAGTACGAAAGAATGTCTTTAGCTTCACTTTACAGAACCGGAAGCTCCTTATGGTCATATTCGCTTTAGCACAAACGCTTCGAGATTGTTTTCTTATATCTGAGTCATCACTCAAGGAGCTGGTGATAGTTTGACCCAAATACTTAAACTCTTGTACTGCCTCAATTACTTCACTTCTCATTCTAAACCTAATATCAGCTGGCTGATTACAGCTTTTAGGGTGAAATTGCATAACCTTAGTTTTTGTAACATTAAAAAGAATATCATGTTTCTGCGAATACACTTCGCAGACTTTTAGTTGCCGATCCAGACCTGTAACAGAGGGACTTACTAACACCATGTCATCGGCATAAACTAAGTTATTTATCCTTGCGTTATCTATGCAACATCCCACTGTTGCCTCATTAAATGAAGCAATCAATCCATCAATATACACATTAAACAGCATAGGAGAGAGCAAGGAGCCTTTTCTCACTCCGCAAGAGGAGCCAAAACATTCGGATAGTACATTGCCCCACCTAACGGTAAAAGATTGGTGGGAATACCAAAATTTCAATAAATGTAATATGTACATGGGAACCTTCCTGTCTTCTATTTTTTTAAATAAAATATTGTGGTTCAGGCTATCATATCCCTTACTTATATCTAAGAAACAGCTATAAATAGTTGAATTACTGTCAGTGTATTTAGATATTATTTCTTTAAGTACATAGATACACAGGTCAGTTGAGTGGGACATTTAAAAACCAAACTGATTAGATGTCCATAGGTAATCATTTAATCGGAGTAACAAGAGTTTTTCTAGTAGTTTTATGTACAGGGTGTCCCATAAGTCTGGAACCATAGGGCAAAATGATAAAAACGGCAATAAAAACGGCTTTCATTCACAGAACGTGTTCAATGTGTCCACTATTATTATTGATACACGAATGCAGACGAGATATCCAGTCAGCAAACACACGGCGAATGGTATCAGGAGTGATGGTGTTACATGCGTCGATGCTACGCTCCCGCAAATGTGCAACACTCTGAATTTTCTCCGCGTAGACTAACGCCTTCAAGTGACCTCAGAGATAAAAATCCAACGGGGTGAGATCGGGCTCCTCGCCGGCCACTCCACAGGCCCTCGACGTCCTATCCAATGACCAGGGAATTTTCGGTGCAGCCACTCTCTTACCGGATGCATGCTGTAATGGGCAGGAGCACCATCCTGCTGGAACCATGTTGAGAAATCCCCATCTGTGTTCAAGACACTGGGGAATGCTTCCTCGTTGAGCATACGCAAGTAGGCGTTTCCTGTGATAGTGTCATTAAAAAAGAAGGGGCCTACACTTGCATAAACGGAAAAACATGAATTACTTATTTTACCCTATGGTTCCAGACTTATGGGACACCCTGTATATACACTGCGTTCGCGCATATTAAGCAGATTACATTTTCTCCAATATTTTCAAAAGTTTTTCCCCAATTTCAATGAAATTTGTAGCAAATAATCACTATATATAGCAGCATTGATGGTATTGATTTCGATAAAATATTTTGATAATTAAAATAATTATCTCATTTTATTGAAAAATATGTAAAATATTGTGTTCCAAATTATTAAGCAAGTATTCTATTTACTGGATCTAAATGGTGAAAATGGGTAAGAAGGATTTAACATTAACTGAGAAAAGAAAAATGGTCAAGTTACTAGCTGAGAATATAAAATCTATTGAAATTGCGAAGCAGTTTGGCAGAGCTTATCGAACTGTAAACAAATTTGTAGAGGAGAGTACCAAACTGAGGCAGCGAAGTGATAAAGGAGCTATAAGAAAAGTGACAAGGCGGCAGATATCTGTAATCAAGCGCAAATTGCAAAGCATCCATTGTCCTCAAGTAAAGAGGTTTTTGAGCAGGCTGGCATACATAATGTACCAAGAACATCTCGATGTGGAATCCTCCAAACAATTGGCAAGACGTGTAAACCTACGATTCAGTCACCATTAACACCCAGGTACAAGAAGCAGCGTGTTGAATGGGCGCGTCAGTACGTGAAAACAGATTTTAATACTGTATTGTTCACCGATGAATGAAAAGCAACCCTTGCGGGACTTGATGTTTGGTCAAGAAGATGGATTGCTGAGAGTCAATTTCTACCATCGAGATTAAGACGCCAACAAGGTGGAGGTAGTGTCATGTTTTGGGCAGGATTGATAGGCAATGAAGTAGCTGTCCCATACAGAGTGCCTGATGGTGTAAAAATGAATGCCCAGTCTTACGCAAACTTTCTAAAAGAAAACCTCATTCCATGGTAGAGATTGACCCTTAGCAATCCATCTTCTTGACCAACCATCAGATCTCTCAAGGGTTGCTCTTCATTCATCGGTTAACAATACAGTATTAAAATCTGTTTTCACGTACTGACGCGCCCATTCAACACGCTGCTTCTTGTACCTGGGTGTTAATGGTGACTGAATCGTAGGTTTACACGTCTTGCCAATTGTTTGGAGGATTCCACATCGAGATGTTCTTGGTACATTATGTATGCCAGCCTGCTCAAAAACATCTTTACTTGAGGACAATGGATGCTTTGCAATTTGCGCTTGATTACAAATATATGCCGCCTTGTCACTTTTCTTATAGCTCCTTTATCACTTCGCTGCCTCAGTTTGGTACCCTCCGCTACAAACTTGTTTACAGTTCGATAAGCTCCGCCAAACTGCTTCGCAATTTCAATAGATTTTATATTTTCAGCGAGTAACTTGACTATTTTTCTTTTCTCAGTTAGTGTTGAATCCTTCTTCTTACCCATTTTCACCATTTAGATCCGTAAATAGAATACTTGCTTAATAATTCGGAACACAATATTTTACATATTTTTCAATAAAATGAGATAATTATTTTAAATATCAAAATAATTTATTGAAATGAATACCATCAATGTTGCTATATATAGTGATTATTTGCTCCAAATTTCATTGAAATTGAGGAAAAACTTTTGAAAATATTGGAGAAAATGTAATCTGCTTAATAAGTGCGAACGCAGTGTATATGATACACACAGACCGTACATGGAACAAGGAACTCTTCTGGAAAAATTAAATCCACTATAGTCTGAATAAGTACCTCTTTGCGAATGACCCGTTGCCCACGTCGGGTTAACATCATGAAAAAACAAACTATAGTGTTTGTTGTCATTTACCATTACTTATTCGGACTATAGTGGATTTAATTTTCCCAGAAGAGTTCCTTGTTCCATGCACGGTCTGTGTGTATCATGAAAAAACCTCAGGAAACCATTCTGAGTTCAATCCCATATATATATATATATGTATAGAAACGACGTAAGTATAGAGGAGTGTTCTGCACACGAGGAAGAGAAATAACAAACAAATGAAAAATAAGGCACCCGCCCGGGAATCGAACCCAGGATCTTCCGATTGCCGGTCAGACGTGCTAACCACTACACTACGGAGCCACGATAGTCAGAAGTTGTAATTCTCCTACATTGGGCAGAAACCAATGCCTTGAGAGGGCACCCTCGCAAATCGTGAATATGTACATTTAACTGCAATGACCACGCAGTATATTAACGTATAGAAACGACGTAAGTATAGAGGAGTGTTCTGCACACGAGGAAGAGAAATAACAAACAAATGAAAAATAAGGCACCCGCCCTGGAATCGAACCCAGGATCTTCCGATTGCCGGTCAGACGTGCTAACCACTACACTACGGAGCCACGATAGTCAGAAGTTGTAATTCTCCTACATAGGGCAGAAACCAATGCCTTGAGAGGGCACCCTCGCAAATCGTGAATATGTACATTTAACTGCAATGACCACGCAGTATATTAACGTATAGAAACGACGTAAGTATAGAGGAGTGTTCTGCACACGAGGAAGAGAAATAACAAACAAATGAAAAATAAGGCACCCGCCCTGGAATCGAACCCAGGATCTTCCGATTGCCGGTCAGACGTGCTAACCACTACAATACGGAGCCACGATAGTCAGAAGTTGTAATTCTCCTACATAGGGCGGGTGCCTTATTTTTCATTTGTTTGTTATTTCTCTTCCTCGTGTGCAGAACACTCCTCTATACTTACGTCGTTTCTATACGTTAATATACTGCGTGGTCATTGCAGTTAAATGTATATATATATATATATATATATATATATATATATATTTAGGGTACGAGCAGATCGCAACATCATTTCCCAGTAAAAAAAAAAAAAGTGTCAATGTACTAACGAAGCTTCCGTAAGTGGCTCATTACTACTGAAATCAAGAGTGTAAAGTGTTGCAAAAGAAAAACCGGTTTTTATTTTTTTTTTTTTATAAAAACACACGTGTTTCTTTTCTTTTTCACTCTATGCATCAGAAAATCCGCTTACATAGAAAATAAATAAATAAAATAAATAAATATATACAGGAGAGTAGACAGGGGGACGGCTGAAGGGGCTAAAGCCCCCCCTCAAAATGTTGAAGTAGGGGAAAAAAGTTAAGGGTTCTAGTACACCTAAAAGAAATCACGACGCTAAGAGGAGGGTCAGGTGAGATGTGCCTAACAAACAAACAAATTCACCTTCAATATATATTAATAAAACATTCAATAAAACATCAATTATAACTTAACAAATCAAACATCAATTGGAAAAAAAAGTTCAGCCCCACAGAAGTTTTTTTCTGGTTACGCCAGTATATATATATATATATATATATATATATATATATACAGATATAATATATAGGGTGTTTCAGGAGGAAAGGTCAATACTTCGGGAGGTGATCGTATCGGTCATTGTGAGAAAAAAAGTTCATATGAACATGTGTCTAATTCTGAATGGTTACGGAGATAGAGCTGTTTGAATCTACGCATACAAAAGCATTGTTAATGGTAATCAAGAAAGAGAAACCAATTACTGTTTCTAACATTTAATGTTTAAACATGTATCAGATACAAAAATGACAAATTTGTTACAGTTTACAATACGTTTTCGAAAATCCCACCGTCAACCTCAATGCATTTTGCAACTCGTGTGCGAAGATCGCGTGTTGTTCGTCTGAGTTGATCTCGACGTTCCTTTATGCGGGCAGCAGCATCCAAAATGCGCGCGAGCAATTCGTCTCGTGTATCCACCTTTCTGTATATATATATATATATATATATATATATATATATATATATATATCTTCAACAAATTATTTGTTATATACCATTGTAAAACCCCAAAAATATTCTATATGGATAGTTTAAATAAAAAACAACCCAGATTTTCTTTTAATTAAACTTAGACTTACAGGCTGCAGAAATAAAGGACGTCTGGCAACCCTAGCTGCAGCAAAGGCTTAATGAATACTTTCAGCGTCTTGTATAATTCAGATAAAAATTTAGGGAAGAATATAGCCAATAAAATACTTGCTGAGTGTTATAAAACTAAAGAAAAATATCCAACATGCATGTAAAAATTATAAAAGACTATTAATTAATGTTAGGCCTAAGTCCAAAAGCACGGGCTACCAATTATTTTTCTCTCCGATCTGCGGAGGTGTTTATGCCGGGTTTAGCGTTTGCGGCAAAATTTAACTAGAGTGAAAATGAATTCGTTTTATATGATTTTGTTTGGTTCACATGAAAGAGGCATCCTTTTCCTGGTTCCATATCTCTACCAAGGTCGGCTACCCATACTTTCATTTACCTATTTATTTAATTAGTTTTTGGAGCATTTTTGTAATGTGGCCGACATTAATTTCCCGAAATGAATTTAAAATCACCACTTTTGACCTCTCAAATGAAAACTAAATTTAAACTTTACAAAAAGAATAGAAAAATCTTGTTTTTGATTCTTCCGAAAAATTAAAATCTGCCTACATCTTAACCCTTTAAGGACGAGTCCGCAGCATATGCAGTCACTCTTGTTACCAGAACGTATAGGTTTTATTGTTATTCAAAACTAAATATTTTAGTAACTAGTCACTGAAATGATACACATTTTGGGTTCCTTTCTCGACAATTAAATAATATCTCTATAAATATGTAGAAACATTTACAGAAACGAGGCATTGTAGTACAATTTATATTGTTATTTCTGGTGGACCTTAAGGTACCATCCATCGTTAAAGGGTTAAAGTAAATCCTATAATCAGTATGTGAATTTATTCCCGTCGGTCCGTATAATACCATCGGCGGTCCGGATCCGAACACCGCCTATTGGTAACCCCTTCCCTAGAGGGTATTCATATTTTCAACGTTCTTCGAATTGTTAATGTCTAGGAACAGTCATGTACAGGAAGGTATGACATAGCCAGAATCCCAATCCTACCATAATAGATTATATTAAAATATATTATTGATGTGTGATTAATATATTATAAATTAAACTAATAAATTACTCTTAATCATCAAGAACTCGAGTTAATATGGTCCGACCTTGGATATGCCGAAGAAGGTTTTTTTTTACATTATTTGATTTTTTTTGAGGTTGGTATTTTATGAGATATTTAATTAAATTACATTTGATTACAATTTTAGTGGTCTTGATGATGCATATTAAAAAATAATCATAACGAATTCATTTTAATATTAATAATTACCCTTAATATGAGCTTGGAAGCTGCGAGTAACCACAATTTAGCAGTGTTCCTACCTGGTTACTTGCAGCTTCCAGGCATTGTCTAAGTTCCCGCGTTTATTGCAGTTTTTCTTGACATGATATATATAAAAATTGGATCACCTGGAGATCAGGGCCCCCAACCTCAATTACTAAATAATATCTTCGTTAAAACTAACGAAAATATCATGACTTAACCTAACCAATCGTCAAGGGCGTACAGTTGACCTAACCGGGCATTCAATTTAATTTATTATTATATTTCGTACTGTAAAGCAAAAAACAAATACATGGGGCCCTGATCTTTAGGTGATCCTAAAAATTTTAAAATTAAAACATTTTAAAATCTATAAATGCAAAAACTCAAAATTATATGAAGGAAATTTTAACTCAAGTGCATGGTGTCACGAAAGGAAGGAGATAAATTTTACAAGAAGAAATGAAATTGTACACAACAACTTATTAAAATATCAAAGTATTAACACATTCCGTGCGGTCTGACCCACTTCAAAAAAATGCATTTTGTCAGAAATAAAATAAGACGTGCATGGCATATAATGCTAAAGTTTGAACTCAGAAGAGAGTTAAAGGTTATGCTGAACAAAATTGGATAAATGAGACGACAATGGCTAGTTCATCTCGTTGTCTGAAAGAAAGTATTTAAATTATAGAATGGATATATTCGCTTGAATTTAGGTGGAAACGGTTTGTGAAAGAGATGAGCCATTGTCATTTGCTTTACAAATTAACTACAAAAATTTTCTAAGATGGAGAATAATAGTTCAGAGAGTGACTTCATACATAGAATGCCCGCTGTGCCTTGCGCAGCAAAAGCCCCCCCGAAACACAAACTAGGAGAAGGGAGGGGCGGGTGTGTTACTAAAACCTTCTCTGGTTCTCTATTAATATGTATACTAAATTGGCGCAGATTACCCTAGCCGTGTAGGTGTGTATAAAGGAACAGACATCATCATTATCCCTAAAAATTCTTCAAATCAACAGTAGAATGTGCGCAAAATCCCGAGTGCAATGAAACTGCATGCAACATGATGCGAGTGTTTTTAACCCCCTTAACCCCCTCAGCCCCCCAAATTATATATATATATATTGTGAAAGGTATGTGAACTCCAAGGGGTAACCTAACTTGGCTGCTTAGGCCCACCCAAATATATATATATATATATATATATATACACACACACACACACACATATATATATATATATATATATATATATATATATATATATATACGTATATGTGGTTGTGTATGTATGTAAATGTGGGTAGACTAGTGGTGTGACGGCAAATTTGTGTGCCTAAATCTCTTACTAAAATATGAACAAAAATTTTAGATTTTGTTGTTAAATCTCTAAAGCAAAGTAGTTTAGATTATTGTTATTGAAGAATATCAATAGGTTTCTTGCTACAGGGTTAAAAAATAAAAATGTTTCAAATTGTTTAAAATTCTTTCGATTTTTATTTTTGTCTTCTCACGGTAATTGTATCACCCAGGTCAGCCTGGAGGTAAAGATTTGTGACAAGGTCGAGGATTGTCCCTCGCTTCAGCGAGAAGGGAAAACAAACTGGCCTGGTTCAGATGTAATATGGTTTGTTTTGTTTTGGGTCGTGGTTAAACTTTTGGAAACTGATTTCGAATCCACTTGTTAAATTGGACCATAACGTTGGTCATAAAATTTGAGAAACCAAGTGGCTTCGAAGAAAGGACTTTAAGTTGATTTTTAAGGAAAAGGAGGAGCTTTCTTTTGAAGGCAATGTCAATGTCCAATCAAAGGACAATGATTCTTGTAATACCCATTGAGGAAAAAAGGAAACTACTCCTTTCCCTTATGTATGGATGGAAGCTTTCGTAGGGATGACCTTATGAAATGAAAATGGTTTTGAGAGGTCATCCAGAGTACTGTAATGCGGAGTCATTATAATTTTAAGGTGTAACATGGAGTTCTAAGTCAGTTGTAGTTCCGTCCTCAAAAGTTAAAGTGGCTTGTAAACAAATAAATGTTTAAACTCTGTGGCACGAGTGAAAATTTCTAAGTTAAAACTGTTTCACGTTGTTCATAAATCTGAATTGACTTTGTTTTGCACGAACGTAGTTAGAAGAGCTTAATGTTAGTCGACAGAAAAAGAATTTTGTGAAATTTCTTTAATTCAATTTTTGTTCACATTAAATGTTAAACTTATAAGTTTGCGCAATATTATGGTTCCTCAAGGGAGAGTAAATCTCTTGTGGTGATCTTGTTTTCCGAGGAAACCAGTGAAGTTAGTGCATGACCATTTAAAGCATTTGTAAAAATTTATTTAATTTAACTGACGGACTTTTTTCCGGGAAAACCTGCGGAATTCGCGCGGAACTTTTGTGAGTAAATTTCTTAAATTTTTTGTCCATAAACTACTTCTGTACACTTATTCTTAGATTTCGGAAATTGAATTTAGTGCTATTTCTAGAGTTACACGCAAATCAAAAACCCCTCTGTATAAATGCGTTTTTGAGACTTAAATAATTGCAAACATTTTCTTTAAATTGAAAATTTGGTTTTTGGAAAAAAAATTGTTGTTGTTTTATGCTACCTTGCAATAGGCCTCTCTTGTAAGTGGGCTTCAAGTAAGCCGAGAAAAACTACGCGTATAAAATTGAATGCCATCCAAGTGGATAGGCAGAGTTATCCTGAAATAAACGAACGCGCGCGCGCAATAAGTGCAACCGAAAAAGGAGTTGCACCACACTAGCCTAAAACAAAACCCAAGAAGGAGTAGAGAGATGAGATCCTTTCACTGTGGCGTCTCGAAGCATTTTGAATTCTTCACTAGTCTTCCTGGGTGGCTTTAGCATCACAGACAGTTGGTTTAGAAGGCATCCAGTCGTATTTGGCGTACACATCTATTTCCTTGTACGTGCATATAAAGATGAATTACCGTCGCTTTGCCGCAACCCCCCAACCCCACCCCCACTGTATCGTTTATATGTATATATGCCCTTCATTTCCATTAATATTTGTTTATATGGTGTAAATAACACACAGCTACAGCGTTCTGTCTATTTAATATATATGGAAATACAAAATATGTATATAAATTAGATGCAAAACAGGGATAATACACACACATGATTTATATAAAAAACAATACAGCCAATAGGGGAGAATTGTATTAGACGTAAATACAGGAATAATTGGTGTTAACATATGTATATATACGTATATATATATGTTGTATATAGAAGAATTCTATATACAACAAAATACACAACACATGTTTAATATATATATATATATATATATATATATAACACACGCGTCAATAATGGAAATACATGGATTAAGGACGGTTTCTACAACGTTTAAATAAAATACGAGGGCCACTCAGTATATTTTGCCCCATATTTTTTTTTTAGTTTCCAAGTTTCCTTGTAAGTTCCAGAAATTTTGTACACAAGTGGTTACATACCTTTCTTACAAGTTTTTATTTTTCCACATAGTCTCCATCCTTTTCTACGGCTTTCCTCCACCTCGAAACAAGAGCCTTTATTCCTTGTTGGTAAAAGTCCCCTGGATTCTGCTGGAGCCACCTCTTAACCTCCTCAACAACCTCATCGTCACTCTGAAACTTTCTTCCACGAATAGCATCCTTCAGTGGCCCAAACAAATGGAAGTCTGAAGGTGCCAGATCCGGACTGTATAGGGGTGGTAACAAAGTCAAACGCATTTTTGTGATGGCCTCTCTTGTTTGCAAAATGATGTGTGGTCTTGCGTTATCGTGCAAAAGAAGGACGTCTTCCAGTTTTCTCTCCGGTCGAACTCCCTTTATACGTCACTGGAGTCTCTGTATGGTAGCAATATATGCCTCTGAGTTGATTGTTTGTCCTTTCTTCATAATGTCCACCAGAATCACCCCTTTCATGTCCCAGAAGATGGTAGCCATAACCTTTCCTGCAGAGAGAGCCATTTTGAACTTTTTCTTGTGTGGGGAGTCTGCGTGATGCCACTCCATGGATTGGCGTTTTGTTTCAGGTTCAAAGTGGTGTACCCAAGTCTCATCCCCAGTCACAATTCGTGAAAGGAAGTCATTCCCTTCTGTCTCGTATCGAACAAACGACTCAGAAGCAATTTCTTTTCTTTGGGCTTTGTGATCTTCAGTCAGTTCGCGAGGAACAAACCGTGAACACACTTTTGAGTATCCCAGTTGCTGAATTATCGTATTCACACTTCCCTCACTAATTCCTAGCTCCAGTGATAGCTCCTTGTATGTGACGCGCCAATTTGATCGAATGATGGTGTTAGCACGTTGCACAGTGTGAGATGTCACAGCTAATGCCGGGCGACCGCTGCGTGGCTCATCATCGAGGCTGGCTCTCCCTCTCTCCGATGATCTCACACGTTTAGACCAACGTCCAACTGTGCTTCGACCAACAACAGCATCTCCGTAAACGTTTCGTAGACGTTTGTGAATATTTACAACTGTTTCCTTCTCTGCGGTTAAGAACTCGATAACAGGTCTCTGTTTACGATGCACATGACTGTCAGACGCCATTTTCGAAACTGCGTTAACCATCGGTTTTATACAAGGACGTTTATACAAGGACGTTTTAAAAGGATACAAGGTTGAAACTGGAAAAATCCAGTTATGTGAAGCGCAGAAAGTTCAAACTTACGGCCCAAAAGACGTTTCAGCCCCATGGCCTATTATTTAGCTAAGAAAAAAGGGTGGGGCAAAATATGCAGTATATATATATATATATATATATATACGCATCAAAACAAAAAATAATACAGCTAGTACAGAAGAAGAATTCTATATACAACAAAATACACATCACATGTATATATATATATATATATATATATATATATCCACGTCAAAAATGGAAATACGTGTTTTAAGGTCAGTTCTACCACGCTTAAATAAAATAGTAAACTCGCACGTAATCGAGTCCACAGTTAGCGGAATGGGACGTTTTGGCGCCGACGTTATGGCGCCGACGCTTTGGCGCCGCCGTTTGGGCGCCACCGTTTGGGCGCGGAGCCGGTTTGGCGCCGCCGTTAATTAGTTAATTTTTGTTAAAACTAACGAAAATATCACGACTTAACCTAACCAATCGTCAAGGGCGTACAGTTGACCTAACCGGGCAGTGACGATTGGTTAGGTTAAGTTGTGATATTTTTGTTAGTTTTAACGAAAATATCATGACTGAACCTAACCAATCGTCAATGGGGCAGATAACGGAAAAGTACCCATATTATATATACACCTTATAATACACTGACTCTTTTGCTCGCACCGCCAAAAAAGTAACGAAGGGTCGCGCTTGCTACATTTATCAAACACAACGGAAGTTACATATTTTAGTAGTTTTTTATTGATCCTGCGAGGAGAGAACGTTCAGTCGGGTCAAGCTCCGAGGTGGCTATGAGCCCATGGTGCGTTGTTTGACTCGGCGGGACCGTGCGAGGCGGTTGGGAGGTGGGAGGTGTGGGGTGGGTATGAGTCATACGGGGTTGCGTCATGAACGCCTCCAAGCGTTAGTGATTCGTGTACGGGATTGTTCCAACATGAAAGAAACACGGTGCGTTGGTGAATCATGTGAATATTTGTATTCCATTATACTGGGTAGGTGTTTAGATAATTTTTCCATCTGTGATACATGAAGTAATATCGGCTTTAATATTTTATCACACCCACTCTGCACATTTATTAACACTATGGCGATCTAATTGAGAGAAACATGTGCCCATATTTGTCCTTTCTGCTGGGCAAACGATACTCGTCCCTAAACTCCACTTAAAACTCGCACAAGCCCTTAGCTACAAGTTCACTGCGCACCTCGTCATGATATACATGGACATAGTGTAGAAGTATTTTAAGCTGTCCATGATCACAAAATTTACATTCACCGCCACAGTGTACGCGTACTCGGTGTGATGTAACATGGTGTAATATCTCCTGTCATACCAATCATCAACAAGGTTCTCACCCCAGATCCTTTGCTTCTCTTCTGCAAGCGTGGATTCTTTCACTTCACGATATGTGAACTCTCTAGTGCAGTTTAATCCTGCAACATAATCCATTACATCGTTTGAACCGCGAAACCCCGCAATACTCTCACCAGAGTATCCATAGAATATTTGGACGTCTTGCTCCTCACGCTTCGCGTGATTTAATGGTCTTAAAGGTTTCAAAGGAGGGATGACTAGAAATTCTTTGGGTGTTCACCACATCTGTAGACTTTAGTGAGTACCACTTCATGAATGTAGAGCATGCAATATCATTAGACGCCATCATTATTTTTCTTCTACGCGAGAATTCTTTAACAGTTAAAAGGACACATCTGAAACCAGGGCTTGCGGTGGTCAACTGAGTATGCAGGGAGGAGATATGTCCCGATTAGCAGCAGGAGTCACGTGACTCTTTTTATTGGGCAGTAACATACAATGGGTGGTGCTTAAACGTTTTCTTGCACACACACACACACACACACACACACACACACACACAAAGGTGAAAATGAAACACCAGCTGCAACATAATTAAATACACGTAATAGATAGAAAAATAAATAAACTATAAAATTTCGCTAACAAGTAAATATACTCTAATATAGCAATTATATAACAAATATTCACGCCTCACGGTATCCAAAGGGGACAGTGTCGTGAGTGCCAGATACCTGGTATCGTTTCCTGTATGTGTTACGACACACTTTCGTCCCCCTAAGCTCCTTCACGTCCCCCAACTTTTGGGCTCGAAAGTTATGTTCCTACAGTCAGTTGAGGTGGTTGATGACCCTCATCTTCTAAACTCACTAGCTCTTTCAGCGAGTCAAAGTTGACGATCCGCCAGTTCGCCTGGTTAAGCGTGATGCCTTTAGCCTTCACAATATATTTCATTTCGTCCCCCACCCTCACCCGTACCCCGTAGGTTTTGGGCCTGTTGAGACAAAATACGGTAATCAGCGTAGGCACTCTCTCCATACTCATCCTTGATCTCGTCAGTCAAGTCTCCGAGGAATTCCCCAGTAGGAGGCATATATTAACCTTTTCTCTCCGTGAATATTATCTGGGTACAGAACCCTCCGTCCAAGAGAATGCAGTAGACTCCAAAGCTTGATGTGGGCGTAGGCTGTTGTGAAACTGGCTACAGGTATGTTTGTGACACGTGATGTATCTGTAGCCAATTCGGTTCTGTTGTACTTTATTATGTACGTATTACCCACATTCACGATCTCCATGACCTCTTTATCGATGGCGTTGGCGTAATCCCACACTTCGTTATAACTTTGAGCTAGATGGACGTTCCCCTTGTCTGTATTCTGGGAATATTTCCCGAAACACTATTGAGGCCCAACTTTGCGCTAAGGCGCTTGCCAGAATTCTTCGCAATTTGGTCCCATTCAAGTTGTGTCCCTTCACGATCACGGTAGCATTGAATATACGTCGATTTTTCATTTTCGGTCTCAACTTCTCGCCGGTATCCTGATGCTTCTTCCTTATCCTTCAAAAAAGTATTTATATATGGTGTGAAAAGTTTGGGGAGCTTCTGAAACCTCCACACCTCATATATCTTCAATATTCTGTAACCGTGACGAATGGCTAGGGTCAGCTCAGGACTTGTATATACGCCTCTGATCTTCCTCTAGTTGACTGTGTGATTATAGGCCCCATTGTTCTCCTCTGCGCACTTCACACCCAAAAGGAACATGAGTTTGTGATCTATAACGACGGGTAAGACAGGTATCCATAAATCGCGAGGGGGGGAGCACATCAACGAAAGAAAGTCCGAAACAGTTCTCGTTGAAATTAGCTGAGAACTCTTCGATGGTAGGCAGGGCGGGGCCAACGAGTTTTTCTGGTGCACCTACGGGGTACGGATTGTTCTTCAACACGTAGGAGTATAAAGAACAGAAGTCGTAGTAATGGACTTTCATGCCCTCCATAGGTGGAAAGTATAGTTTGAAGGGGTTTGTGCGTCCCAAACTATCGTCGCATTTGAGGGTGTTTATTTCTTCGCGGTACTCTCCATCTTTCTCCATCCGTGCATCATATTCGTGTTCCCACAAAACCTTGTGAGTGAACTTGGAGGTTATAAGTTGATCGCGGGTACGAGTCCATGCGAGACTATCGGCAGGAGATCTACCGTGGATATCTCCTACGATTCCACACTCAGGACGATGGCATCCATGCACCAGCATCCGTTAAAGGAGTACGCTGTCTTCTCACCAGTGGCGCGGTCTTCGCTTAGACCATCCACCCAAAAAACACGACCATTGATCTTAATGGCACTTCCCCCGTGTTGCGAGCATGTTTCATGTATACACCGGCCTGTTGTTGTAGGTGTATGAGCCAGTAAATAGCCTTATGCTGGGTTGTTTCGGGAAATGACAGCCAGTGTGTCTTTAGGCATGAAGTTGTTCTTGAACAGAGTAAAACACGATGAGGCGATCGTGGTTGTGGCTAAGAGCGGGTCGCAGTTGAATCGGACTAAGTACATCCTTCTAAAGGCCTGGAAACATACTCTAAGTACATGTACGTCATTCACGCAATAACGCTCACATTCATCCGCTATATTGTAAGGATTAAATTCATTAAAACTGTTGTAGTACCTCTCAAAATCTTCACGCTCACTTTCACTCGTGTTGGCATAGTTAAAGTAATGTTTGGGGAGGTGGTAGTCCTACGTAATTTAAAGTGTCGCTTGTGAGGAAAGTGTAAGGGAAATACCCTTTTGAAACTTCGGCGGCTAAGCACATCACCTTGGATAGCTTGGCTAATTTACAAGGTGTGAATAATAAAGTGTCTTTAAACTGAACATTACCTCTTATTTGCATCTGTATAAGCTTGTTTCCTCTTTTCAAGCGATCGACTGTAAATATCTCCGATAATTCGTGTTCAAGCAGTTCCTTATAAAGGAATTGTGTATCAAATTTTGCGCCGTTATGGGCAAGAATATACACACTCATTTTTTTGAACTCCGCTAACTTGACAATGTAGGACACAAAGAGTCGTGTGCACTCGTTTCAAAAATGTTTGTTCATTTACCACATGTGTGACATTCATCACATTCGACGTTCATGCTACTCGTCGTAGATAGTCTGGCTTACAAGTAGATGTGGGTAACCTCTTTCGTTTCTGCGTCCGTGTATGTCTTTATATCGTAGTATACAGTTATACAAGGTATATTTTTGGATTTGGCGTCTTTCATATAGCATACATGCTTTACACCATCAGCCTTATATTCCTCATGGCATGTAGAACAGTGAATTTCATCACATTTATGCGTAAATCTTCCCCAATTGTCCATCATATGAAACATTCCGCACTCACAGATTCTCATTTTCCTGCACGTACCATTTGAGTTATGGAATTCAAAACAGTTATTATTGAAAAATGTGCGTCTACACACATTACAGTCCCTCTTCTCAGCTTCAACTACACGACTTTCACATTTGGAGCTTTTACACTGCTCGCATACCATGTGGCAATCCTTACAATGTTTCACTATATCATCTGCAAACTCAAGACATCCCTTACACAAATCGTGATGTCTTCCATATTTTCGGCTTTTATCATAACTCGCGTAAAGAACCCTTATATTGCGGATGGGGAGATACGTTGTCTCTGACAGCCGTAAAATAAGTAGAGGCATTGTACGTTCTCTCTCACTGCATTTACAAACATACACAGTCCTACGACGATCATCTAATCCAATACAACTATGCGAACATTCATTTCCTGCTCTACCCTTCTCAGGTCTTCAGGCCCCATATTACAGTCAAACTCGAGCGTACACTCTGCGGCCAGTTTACGGGCATACTGCAGAACCGTCGGCAACCAAATTTTTTTTGACGGCCGTATTTAATACAATAAACATATGAGCTAAGACTATTGCTATAAATCTACAATCGGGATCGAGGTTTGTATGGTTTCTGAATATTTGATAACTGCCAAAGTTAAGAGTATAAGGTGTGGCCGTATATCCCGCAACACGGAAAACGTGGTCTGTATCTATCGTGAAGATGTCCATGGTGAATTCGGTGCTGCTTTGAGAGGCCTGCATTATACGACCCAAAATGTAAAAATCATCTCTATCCCGATTATCTGACCCGAACCCGAGGGACAGTCGCGTCCGGGTTTCACAGCCCTCACAGCTCTGAAGGACAAACTCCACAATACGTTCAACTACGCGCCACAGTCCCTGTTCAACACCGTTGCTCTACATAGATCGCGGGTCGATCCTGACTACGTAATGGTTTCTAGTCAGGGCTGGAGTGGGGGTAGCTGTGCGACCAGTTCAAATGTTATGCTACTGTTTACAGAATGAGATGCTGTTGTGGGGGGAGCACGGTCGGGTATTGAATAGGAATAAGGGGGAACATTTGTAGAAGGAGTAATTGTGGGGGCTGTGCCGTAAGACGTAGAGGGCTGGAGCTCTATTACTGTGGGTCTAATAACCGACGCGCTCATGGCGCGATTTACACCTGACGTGGAAGGTGATTCTGCAATGTCGTCATGCACCCACTTTCTCCTCGAACTGCCGAGTGGGAGTGCAACAGTCAGCGTTCCTGAGGGTTCCGGAACGGTAGCGGGGGTGATGGTACAGGCTGTATCCTCAACAACAACTACACTGTCATCGGTATCATCAAACTCATCTGCAATATCTATGATGGACATGTTGCTGGCACAGTACCTCATCCTCGTCATCATTCACGGTTCTAATGAAGAAGAAAAACAAGACTGTAGAATATAAGGATCATCACTTAAAATTTTATTATATTTTGTAAATGTTTCACTTACTAGTGTAACGTGTTAGAAGAGATGGATTCTGTAGAGAAATTCAGTTTCACGAGCCCTTCTACTTGCATTATATCTGGCCCTACAGGCTGTGGTAAAACCGTGTTTATGCTTAAAATCATTAAAGATAAAGGGGAACTGTCCTCAAATTTTGTGCATAAAGTCATATGGTGCTATTCGACACACCAACCCGTATTCATCGAGTACCAAGATGATATTTTGTTCCACAAAGGAGTTTATGATGTTGGCTCGATAAAGGGTAACGAGCACACGGTCATTGTAATTGACGATCTCATGCTAGAAATAGATAAAACGTTTGCCGAGACATTTACAGTGTTCTCACACCATCTTAACATAAGCGTATTCTATATCAATCAGAATCTATTTTTCAAAAACAGATGCATGCGCGATGTGTCGCTAAATACACAATATCTAGTCTTACATGCAGAACGTAGAGATGTGGCACAAATTGGAGTATTAGTCAATTAAACGTTCCCGAATCAGCGTAAGGAGTTTTTGGAAGTTTATGAAGAAGCTACAAGCCAACGTTACAGATATTTGGTGTGTGACCTTCACCCGCGAAATACGTTTAGGGTACTTTTAAGAACGAATATATTCCCAAACCGGCTGAAACGGTGTATATCCCAGAATGACAAAGAGGTTAAAGAAATATCGTGAATTAATAAAAATCTATCACCTGCCACGGGCACTTCAACACCTGTTTTTTAAAAATATCGACTCCGATTTTTTAAAATGCATTTGTGAAATCTGTCTTAACGTTATCAGTTGTAATGTACCAGTGAAACCCTCTCAAAAGGCTCGCCAACGTCGTTACAAGAAGATAATACACGCACTCGCTCGTGAAAGTCAAACTGACTGTGGGGAAGAAAAAGCGAATTATTGTGCAAAGAGGGGGATCGTTCCTACCCATCTTATTTTCAGTTTTGGGGCCTTTACTGACTAGTTTAATATAATGAAGAAAGTAGTCGTGATTGCACACGAGGTGTATGCTTCACTACAAAACGCAAAGAGTCCAGATACGGTTCTAGAACCCCTTAAAAACAGGCTTAAAAGAATGGAAAACGAATTGAAAGACCTATTAAAAGTGAAAAGTCTCCTCATGAGAAAAGAATCTTATACCAAGAAGTTCTACAGAAATTTCTTCATGAGTAAGAAAATTATAAGAAGCTGGCCGAGGTTCCCGTAGTTATCAGACATAGTACTGATGATGTTGAGCGTGGCGGCATAGGATCTGGGGCCGAGGCTAGAGACGAACAGTCAAAGAACAACGGAGCGAGCCCGGAGCCCGCAACACCTCGAGCATGTATTAAAAAATAGTCTCCCACATACATTGAGGAATAAAGGACTAAGCCTTTATAATCTATTGAGTGAGGATCCCATTATACTATGGTCCGATACAGGTAAGGTTGTTGTTGAAGGGTCAAACGTACAGGATTCGAATATCATTGACATCGTACATGATTTGGTGAGAAAGTGGGAGAGGCCCTCACCAGCAGGATGGGAGCATATTAAAGCAGACTACAGCAAATAAACGTCCCAAAAACATTGGTAATCTGAACAGGTTAAAAGACTTGGGACAAGCATCGCATGTACCACATCTGAACACACCTTCTCCCCCAGCGGTAACATCTCTGAAGAGGAAGAAGAAGAGACCAAGCTGCACAACCCTACCCGCGCCCCTCTAAAATGCCCAAATGGCAATAATCGTAAGCCTATAAAAGATAACATAGGCCCGCTAGTGGACGCTAACGGCGCTTTGGCTTCCGACGCTCAGGCGATGGCGAGTATTTTTAACAACTTTTTTGCGACTGTTTTTACCGAAGAAGACGTAAATAATGTCCCCGACGTTGATGATATCGTTCCATTTAGTAGCGAGACTATTTTGAATGATATAACTGTTTACGAGGGTGAGATTGCGCATTATATCGATAAGCTAAAAATTAGCAAGGCTCCAGGCCCTAACGCGCTTTATCTTAGACATTTGAAAGATTTGAAAGACGTTATAGTAGGCCCCTTAATAAAAAATTTTAATAAGTCACTGGAAGCGGGGATTATTCCTGAAGACTTCAAATTAGCTAACGTTACACCCATTTTAAAAAAGGCGACCGCACAGTAGTTAGCAATTATAGGCTTATTAGCTTTACGTCAATTGTCGGTAAACTTTTGGAATCCGTAGTTAGGGACCGTATCGTCGATCACTTAGAAAGTCGCGATTTGATTAATAGTAGTCAGCATGGGTTTCGAGGCCATAGATCTTGTTTAACTAATTTGTTAGAATTTTATAACGAAATAATGCGCGAATACGATAGGCATAGAGCGGCTGACGATATTTATTTAGACTTTAAAAAATCGTTCGATACAGTTCCGCAGAGAAGATTAATTGCGAAGGTTACGGTATACGCGGTCAGGTAGCTAACTGGTTAGAGGAATGGCTTCGTGCTAGAATACAGAGGGCCGTTGTTAATGGTAGTGAATCGGTGTAGTTGGATTTAGGTAGCGGTGTCCATCAGGGTTCAATGTTAGGCCCATTGCTATTCGTAATCTACATTAATGACATAGATGTAGGCTTGACCAGTAACGTGTCAAAATTCGCGGACGATACTAAAATAGGCTGTAAAGTTCTTAACGTGGACGATAGAAATAGGCTCCAAGACGATGTAAATAGAATTATGGAGTGGACGGATAAGTGGCAGATGCAATTTAACGTAGACAAATGTAAAGTTTTGCATATAGGTTCTCGTAACAATAATTACACGTACACGATGGACAATAGACAGTTAGCGAGCGTTGCCGAAGAAGTAGATTTATACGTATGCGTATCTAAGGATTTAAAAGTTAGGAACCAGTGCCTGGAGTCTTGCGCTAAAGCTAATAGGATGTTAGGCTTCATAGTGCGTAATTTTAATTTAAATCGAAGAATATTATATTGCCCCTTTACAAGTCCCTAGTCAGGCCTCATTTAGAATATGCCCTTCAGTTTTAGTGCCCGTATTTGCGTGAGGATATTGATAGGTTGGAAAGGGTTCAGCTTCGCGCCATGAAACTAATTCTGTCATTGCGCAACAAGTCTTACGAAGATAGGATTAAAGAGTTAGACTTGCATTCACTCGAAACTAGGAGATTAAGCGGGGAGCTTATTGAAGTTTCAAAATCGTTAATAACATCGATAACGTAAATTTTGACAAATTGTTCACTTTCAATAATAGCAATACTCATAATAACGGATTTAAGTTGCGTGGCAGACGTTTCATTACTAACATCGCTAAAAACTTTTTACGTTTAAAGTAATTCATAAATGGAATAATCTTCCCGCGCCCGTCGTGAACTCTACCAGCGTTAATATGTTTAAGAACCGTTTAGATAGGTATTTAAAAATATTAACGTTGTTTAAAATAATAAAACAATTAGCAACAGGAGCTCTGGGGGTGGTGGTCGGGGATGAGTCTGTTGACGATTAATGCCAGCTTGTAACAGGCCAGCTTTTGATATGCTAGCGATAAAATTATTAAAAAAAAAGAAATTAGACTAACACGAACTTAGATGTAGCTCGTAGTGTAAACTAACCTACTTTTTGTTATACTCTTCATACTTTTTTTTTTCTTTTCTTATCCTGTCTTTACTTGCATGTCTGTAGTTTGCATGGTATGACAGTGTTTGAATCAAGACTGTTTCCATGGTTTGTAAGCGTTCTTACTTTACTCCTTTTCATCTTTCACCCCTTTCCTATTCTCTTCGACTATTTTTTCGACTTGTCGGTAGTGGCCGGCGGATGATGATGGTGCGTCTTTCTTTTTCTTTTTCTGAGTGAATGTTAACTCACGAATGATAGGTTTTGCTACTTTCTTAACCCCTTATTCTCCTCTTTTAACCCCCTACTCTTTCCTTTCTCTCGGGCTAACCTGAGAGTGATCTTAGGGTGTTTGTTAGCCTTAGATTCTGTAGATCCGTAGATATTAAGAAAAAGCTATTATGACATTTCTAATCCAGCCTCCTACAGGGGTGTTTATAGATTGTACAGAGGCGTTTATAATGAGGGAATAGGGAAAAAAGATGTTGAGAAGTTTTTGCGGAGCAGGATGCTTATGCATTTTATAAGCCGGTGAGGAAAAGGTTTAAAACTGCCAAGGCATCAGTAGCCTCGGTTAATTCTCTTTGGCAGGCGGATTTAACAGACATGCAGAGATATTCAGTATATAATGGAGGCTACTGCTACAGCCTGTTTATTATAAATGTATTCTCTAGATATTTGTGGCTAATTCCACTGGAAAATAAATCGCCTGAAACAGTTACTAAGGCCACCAAAGCGTTGATGTTGAAAGAAAAGAGGATTCCTGGCTATTTTTGTACGGACTTGGGGAAAGAATTTATCGGCCGAGATTTTCAGAACATGTTGGCAGAGTTTAATATCAGTTATTACACTAGCAATTTTATACATAAGGCATCTTTAGATGAAAGAGTCCAACGTACCATAAAGGGACGCATGCATCGCTATTTCACACAAAAACACATACAGATATATAAACATTCTGGATTTGCTGGCGTCATCCTACAACCATTCACACCACCGAGCGATTGGTACAACACCTAGCGAAATTTTAGAAAGAGGTACGCACACAGAACGTGAGGTGAGAAAAGATAATCGTAGAGCGCCACCACTCTCTTTGCGTTTCAAAATCAATGATTATGTATGGCTGTCGCGTTCGGGGAATAAATTCGCGAAGGGATTTGAGCAAGGATGGACACGCGAGATTTTTAAAGTTAGGTCTATGAGACCTAAAGAAGAGGTGATACTGTATTACATTGAAGATTTGAATGGGGAAGAAATTACCAATCTAGGTATTTTCGCCGCAGGACTTTTCGCCGCCGGACTTTTCGCCGCCGGACTTTTCGCCGTAGGAATTTTCGCCGCAAGGAATTTTCGCCGCAAAGAATTTTCGCCGCAAAATATATAATTTGTATAGATATATAAATATAAGCTTACCAAATTTTCTGAACTCTCTAATAAGTCGGGTTTGGATGACTTGGAAATTTTCATTTATTCATTCTCTTAAATAATTGATTTCATGTACTTCAAAGGTTTTGAACCCTTAGGTTTTTAAAAACCATTTTTGATGGTTTAAAGTGATACTGCACATGCAATAACAGATACTGTCAAAGTTTTATAAAATCGTATTGGAAGTGTGAAATAAAAAACTGCAAGGCAAGAGTGCATACAATTTTAGAAAGTGACGCTAAAATAGTAATTTGCAAAACATTTGGTGAGCATAGTCATTCTGCAAACCCATCAAAGCCTAAAGTGTACGCCACAATAGCAAGTATGAAAACGACTGCTACTAACTCCCAATTATCTGCAAGATCACTAATTGCCGATGCTTCTGCAAGCCTAGATGATGCAGGTTGTTATCTAATGCCATCACTTGCAACTTCATCAAGAAATATTAGAAAATGGCGGCAAAAGAATATGGATATGTTGCAAAAGTACATAATAGAACATAAACTACGCTAGGATCTTTAGGAGACATTTTTTAAATGAATCCATCAAATAAAACGTTAAAACTAACGAAAATATTACGACTTAACCTAACCAATCGTCAACTTATTTTTTATTTTTTAAAAATTGCAGGTTATTATCTAATGCCATCAATTGCAACTTCATCAAGAAATATTAGAAAATGGAGGCAAAAGAATATGGATATGTTGCAAAAGTACATAATAGAACGTAAACTACGCTAGGATCTTTAGGAGACATTTTTTAAATGAATCCATCAAATAAAACGTTAAAACTAACGAAAATATTACGACTTAACCTAACCAATTGTCAACTTATTTTTTATTTTTTTAAAATTCTTTTGCGGCGGCGAAAATTCCTTGCGGCGAAAATTCCTTGCGGCGAAAATTCCTGCGGCGAAAAGTCCTGCGACGAAAGGTCCGGCGGCGAAATGTCCTGCGGCGAAAGTTCCGAACGCGAGAAATTACAGGGGGCTTTTATGGTGAGGTGCTGCAGAAGGTGTCATTTAATTCAGGAAAAAAAGTGTTAACATTGAAAAAAATTTAGGAAGCAAAGGTTCAGGAAAGAGAAAAATGTAACTGGTGAAATAGCTAGGATACCCAGAAAGCTTCAACACCTATATAAAAGCTGATGCAGTAATAAAGCTTAAATAGTATACAACATGACGCCTAACCATTTCTACGTCACACTCCCGTCGTCTTCTCTCTCTGTACATCCTAAGAACACCCTGGCCAACTTCATAACAGAAGTGCATGGGCTCATTGAATTGGGTCGTGAATCATATGACGTTAGAATATGCGAATTTCAAATGGCCAGCGCGGGAGCGGTATTGTGTCCATTTTTTCGACAATATTGCTTACGGCTGTCCCCTTGTTGAAGAGTGGTGCCAGATATCTCGGCAGGAAAGCGTTACAATCAGGTCTTAACACGGGAAAAGACATAATGGCCGGTGTTAAGCCAAAAGAAGCTCTAAGAAAACACTTTAAAGGGTACATGGAACGAAACTGTCAAAGACGCAAAGAGAAAAATGCGTGGTGGCGGGAAGAAGAATCGCACTGTACGGAGGAAGAAGAAGAAGAAGGGGTTACCGACTCGTGGCGTAAAACGTAAAAGGACATAAAAAAGTGTCCTAAGCGCATGAAAGCTATGGTTGACCACTCTTTTAACTGATATAAGCTAAGGACGTTGCTCTCATGAATCATAGACTGAGTGCTACTTGTCGAGAGAGGTGTCACTATTTCTGACGTGCCATGGCACGCTTCATCCATCCGTGTAGTTCGCAATGTTGTAAATCGAAGCTGGCCCTCTTTGAAATGCCCCCGACACAAGTATCTATAGAGCATGGCAACTTTACAGTTAATCCACTAAACACTATTAGCTCGCCGAGTGCTCCTATAGAATTCGTGATCTCGAGCTCAGGCCCTTTCTTTTTTGACCCAAGCTGTGTTTTCATGTAGGCTAAACTACAAATAGCACATTCAGATGGAATGGATTGCGAAAACGACTACGTTGTATACCCAGAGACCAACTTTCTACACTCCATATTCAGCCAGTGTGACGTGTATTTAAATCAGGTCAACATCTCTGCAGGGTTTGGCTCCTACCACCTACGGGCCTATCTGGAAAATGTACTCAACTTTTCAAAAGAAGCGAACGATACCTTTTTAACTGCCGAAGGTTATTATCAAGTTAGAGATAAAAGTAATATAAAGTACAAATTTAAAAATTCTAAACAGATGTATGACTGCTATGTACGCCTCCACTCAGATTTCACATTCCAGGAGAAGCTGCTTGTGAATGGGGTCGATATGAAATTAAAGCTCACCCGTACTAACCATGAGATATGTTTAAATCTGGGTGCTGACAAGAAGAGGGTGCCAAGCCTGTGGTGATTCATATTATGGAGGCATATCTCCGCGTACGTCGTGTGAAATTAAGCTCTGCTAAGCAGATGGAAATTGAAAAAATCTACTACATGCCACAGTAAAATACCCAATTAATAGAGTCCAGCTTAAGATGTTTACAGTTCCTTCAGGTTTATCATCGAAGCAAATAGAAAATGTTGCCCTTGAAGTTCTACCTAAAAGGATATTAATTAGAATGGAGGAAGAAGCTTCTGTGAATGGTAAATACAAAATCCGGCGTCTAAATTCGAAAATTTCGCCCTTAAAAATGTGATTCTGTACGAACAGGGTGGCTTTAGGCGGGCCATTGGAAACGAATTATTCTACAGATGACGAGTTTTCACTTTGCTCGAGAGCATATACCAACCTTGAGTATAGTGTCGGCGCTTGCAAGGGTTTTGGGGCTGGCGTAACGCAGAATGAATTCGTCCAGAGTTCGAACCTGTACCCGTTTGACCTCTCGACAGATTTCTGTGGGAATATAAACACACACATAAGCCCTCAGCAGAGCGGAAACATCTCAGATTAGTGTTCGATAAGCCTCTAGTCGCACCTATTAGCGTAGTAGTTTACCTCGAATCGCATGCTCTAATCGAACTTCACAGGTTTAGAGGTGTAGTCTAAGACTTTTAAAAATGGACACGGTTACACTCCAGAGA
This sequence comes from Bathynomus jamesi, assembly GCA_023014485.1. Lineage (NCBI taxonomy): Eukaryota > Metazoa > Arthropoda > Malacostraca > Isopoda > Cirolanidae > Bathynomus > Bathynomus jamesi. The sequence goes on along the minus strand of JAJOZX010002966.1, from coordinate 160,765 downwards.
ATGATGAAGCGTGATCGATTCACACGCACCAAATTTATCAGCGTGTTTGCGAAGAATGAAACGTTGAAACTCCTAACCACGAGGGACTGCGGCGCACTTATTTTGAATACGGATGTTAGCGATGGCCAAGGGATCCATTGGATAGCCGTTTTTTTAAAATTAAGGAACGAATGCTAGTTTAATTCACTGGGCGGACATCCATGGAATGATGCTATTATTGTAAAATTTCTCGAACAACTGCAAATTCGGCAAATAGTGTGGAATCCTTACAGTTCCAGAGCTAATAGAGCAATGTCTGTTGTATGTACTGTTTGTGTTTTCTCATGCATATGGCCCGCGGGAACGAATTTACAAATTTTTAAAAATTATTCGACTTGTGTAACTCTAAAACTAATGATGAACTGGTATGCAGGCAGATAAAAAACGTTTCCCGTTTGTAGTCACTCGATGTGTTGTGTGAAGTTTTATGTGTATATATAATTATATATATATACACACAATTGTAACTTCATCAGTTAATTATTTTAAAATGTAACAAATATGCACAGTATAGCTTTTAGTATTACTGTATATTGAATAAATTTAAAAATATATCCCTAATAATGATTTGTGTAACGCTTAAGGATGGGAATCATGTTCTGCAACTTATTTAAAATGTGATGGATGTTAAATCTGTAACTAATTAAAGTTGGTTATTTATACTGTATACACACACACACACACACACACACACACACATATATATATATATATATATATAATGTATAAAGCGAAATTATTGTCACTCCTATTTGTATATGTGCGAAAACATTGAAGGCAATATTACGTAAAAAAAAAATTGTGGTGTATACATTAAACGAAAATATGTATTAATTTATAAATATACTTAAAATGTTCCCCATAGTTTTATTATTTATATAAAATGCTGAAAATATTTCGTTTATTGTTCCCCGATCCCCTCCCACACAAGAAAAAATAAAAACTTACATTATTTCTTCAATTAGGCCACACTCGCTTTGTGACTCACTACAGGAGTGTCTAGTGTTTTGTAAAACTTCTAGGGCCCCTTCCACATCATTGACGCTGAGTTGAATTTCTTCCACACCGTTCCGGAACGTTTCTGCAATACGATCTATCTCCACCACACTCCTTTAAGAGAAAAAAGAGCTAATTTATCACACCTCAAATTACGTTCACGCATAAGTAGCCCCTCTATTCGAATAAAATTGTAAAGAGAAATGAGTTTCCATACTATTGGATTATGTTATAAATTAAATTGTAAAATCAGAAATTTTTAAAAATATTTTATGGGAACATTTAAGTTTATATAGAAAATCCGTTTAAAACAATGAGAAAAGCAACTTTCGGAAAAGTAGAAATTTTTAATACCGTTTTTCTTATTGGCGTCCTGCCTAAGACCTACAGGCGGCTGCATAATGATTGCTGCTGGCTTTTACTACGCCTTAAAGAATAATTATTTAAACAAATTTTCTGCCTTAACCATAAAAAATATTAATTTAACCCAGTTTTAGCACTAGATTATTTATTTTTATAAAAAACCCTATTTTGGACGGAGCCTGTATTTTGTTATATAAAAATCTCGGCAAATATTTCATTTCATAAAACAGACTAAATCCACTTTAAGAGAAAAAAGACGAACATTATTACATTTCAAAAATTAAGTTTACGCATAAGTAGCCCCTCTATTCGAATAAAATTGTACACAGAAATGAATGTTTTCGTACTATAGGATTATGTTATAAATTATATAATAAATTCTAAGCATTTTTACAATATTTTAAGGGTATATTTAAGTTTAAAAAGAAAAATTCGGTTTAAAACATAGAGAAAAGTGACAGAATTTAAGCGCTTTGACAAAAACACTGAGTTGAAATATGGAGATATAATTTTTCTACTTATAATTCGTGTGTACGGCAGTCCATTGCCTCAGTCTATGCAGTTCCGCAAATGTCAGCAACATGCTCTGAAGCAAAGAGGTCCTAATTGGCCACGATCGTGAAAAGGTGTATAGTCGTTTCTGCTCTGTTTGGTATTATTATCATTATTATTATTATTATTATTATTATTGGTATTATTATTAGTTTGGTGTTATTATTATTATTATTATTATTATTATTATTATTTTAATTATATATATATATATATATATATACACATTTTCAACTGCAAAGAACACACAGTATAATTATCGTAAATAACGACGCTTGTATAGAAGACATTCCGCGCAAGATGAGGAGGGAGAACGAACAAATGAAAAATGAGGTAACCACCCGGGAATTTGTTCGTTCTCCCTCCTCATCTTGCGCGGAATGTCTTCTATACAAGCGTCGTTCTTTACGTTAATTATACTGCGTGTTCTTTGCAGTTGAAAATGTACATATGTGCGGCATGCGGGAGGTGCCCCCCTCGGAGCATTGGTTTCTGCGCGTATGTAGGAGAATTACGACTTCTGATCGAGTGAGGCCCATGGTGTAATGGTTATCATATCTGATCGGCAATCGGAAGTTCCCGGGTTCGATTCCCGGGTGGTTACTTCATTTTTTCATTTGTTCGTTCTCCCTCCTCATCTTGCGCGGAATGTCTTCTATACAAGCGTCTTCTTTACGATATATATATATATGTGTGTGTGCGTGTATATGGTATTACATTATGTTTAAGAATAATTTTGCTTAAATTTTTAGAACTATTAAAATTACTATGAGACTTGGCATAGACGGTGTTCGTAGGCTCTTTAATTATTATATATATATATATATATATATATATATATATATATATATATATAAAATAATAATAATAATAATAATGATAATAATAACAATACGGATCTGATACGAGTAGGTGGAAGAGAGAGAGAGAGAGAGAGAGAGAGAGAGAGAGAGAGAGAGTTACAAGGAGTTACAAGGAAAAGTAGTACCTTGCGGCCCATATCGGGGAGGTACCAATGGCAACGGGTGCCCGTGAAAAATTCTGTCACCCTCAAAGAGTGTCTAAGATTCGGTCTAACCTTTTCTTGAACAGATCCACAGAAGAACAGTTCACAACTTCTGAAGGTAGCCTGTTCCACGTGTCACAGATCTTATACGTAAAGTAATTCCCACACACACTAGTCCTAAACCGTTTCAAATCCAACTTCCAACCGTTGTTGCGAGTTGGGTTATCATTTAAACTAAACATGCTTCTAAAATCGACATTGTTAAACCCGCGTAAGAACTTGAAAACCTCGATGAGTTGACCGCGCAGCCTCCGAGTTTCCAGCGTAAACAAATTCAGGGCGCGTAAGCGTCGATTGTAGCCCATATGCCTAACGGAAGGGATTAACTTTGTGGACCTCGCCTGCACTCGCTCCAATCTGTCAATATCTTTCCTGAGGGTGGGCGACCAGAACTGCACAACATACTCCAGGTGCGGCCGAACCAGAGAATTGTACAGAGAGAGCACAATCTCCTTGTTCCGAAATCGAAATTGCCTCCTGATATAACACAACAGCTTCTGGGCTTTCTTTTCCACCTCTACACACTGTTTCGTAAACTTAAGGTCGCTGCTAATTAGCACACACAAGTCCTTTTCCAAATCAGTCGCCTCGATATTACTCCCCAACATCGAGTAGCCCGACTTGGGATTGGCGTAGCCAATGTGCATCACCTTGCATTTACCCAAGTTAAACGGCATTTGCCATTTTTCGGACCACTCTCCTATCCTACCTACGTCCGCACGCAGTTGCTCTATCGCCTCTGGCGTCCCAACATTGGCCCCAAGCTTGGTGTCATCAGCGAATTTGGCGATCCTACTGACGATGCCACCGTCGATATCATTTATGTAAATGATAAACAACAGTGGCCCCAAAATGGAGCCCTGAGGAATCCCGCTAGTGACCGAGGCCCAACTCGAACTAGCCCCTGACTTTGGCCATTAGCCGGCGGTGAGGTACCTTATCAAAGGCTTTCTCAAAGCCGAGATAAAGTATATCAATCGTCCTACTGTTATCATACTCACTCAACATGACGTGGAAAAATTCGAGCAAGTTGTGAGACACGACCTATGCCATCTAAACCCATGTTGGGAGTCCCAAAGCAGCTTGTAGGAATCGAAATAGTCAACGATCCTATCCGCTATTATCCCCTCTAATAATTTACGTACAACTGAAGTGAGACTATGGGACGATATGTCCCTCGACTTTCGTGATCCCCTTTTATAAGGATAGGGGTCACACTGGCTTCCCTCCAGACACAAGGCACCTGGCCCGTCTCCAACGATTTGTTGAAGACTGTAGCCAGGTGGGGAGCCACCTGGTCGCGCACCTCCCGCAAAACTCTGGTGAGGAACTGGTCTAGCCAGTGGCCCAGGAGCCTTAAACGCGCTCAGTTTGTCTATTCTATCGGCAACGACTGTCGCGGTACACCGAACACTATCCAGGGCAGCACCTTCGTGCCTGATGCCTGGCTCGGGTATGACGTGAGTGTCCTCCCTGGTGAACACTCCTGCAAAGTATTCATTCAGCACATTAGGGTTCCCTTTGCAGAGGCTTGCCACCCGGAGTTCTTCGTTACGTTTCGCTAGCCTAACCTTCGCCTTCTCCTCTCTGCACAGGCGGACATACGACTAGGTGTTCTCATGGGAACGATTCACCTTCGACCTCTTATACGCAGCTTTCATATTTCGGATAGCCGAAACGATGTCACGACTGAACCACTTAGGCTGCGTTGAAGCAGGGGTGACCGGTTTTGAGGGTATGGCAGCAGACTGCAGCACCATAAACTCGTCCCGGAATGCACTCCACACTTCCTCAACATCGCCATCGACCTCTAACCCCATCTCACCTACGCTGTCCCGGAGGCCAACAAAGTCCGCCCGCCGTAGATCGAGCTTACTACCTCTAGAATCACTACGCTTCACCCGAGGGACGCAACGCAGACACAGAACGTAATCAGACCGTGATCACTCCCCTCCAGTGATTCGTCAACGGTGAGGCCAGTGACGAGGTTTCTTCTGTCGTGAATACTAAGTCTAGAACGCTTTCGCCTTGTGTAGGCCCATTGACCCACTGAGTGAGGAAGGTCTCACCAGCAAAGTCAACTAGCCTTCTCCCTTCGGCATCAGCAGTCCTGTCTTCCCACTTTATGCTACGACAGTTGAATCTCCTAAAACTACGCACACTCTGTCCCCTAGTAGGCTACGGAGTTCGGTGTACAGGGCTGTATCCTCCTCGAGGAGGAGATGCGGAGGTCTGTACACCAAAATTAACCTATAGTTCGTCCCTCCCACGTTCAGATCGACACCAAGCAGCTCCCGTTCCGATCGGAACTGACAGTCAACCGGACTCAACGTGTCCCTCACGTATATTAGGCTAGGCCTGTTCAAAAATCAACTTTTTCTTATTTTCATAGGTTTCTGTACATTTTCCCATGCTTTTGACCTGAAAAAGCCAAAAATCACAACTATTTTGACCTAGGATGTTGGGAAGCATTGCCGCATGGAGCTTTAAATTTTCTGCCTTGAAATCGGCCAAAGCGCCAATTCCGGGGTCCCTTGAATTATGTTTTGCACTTTAACTTTTGATCTAAACAAGATAAGCAACAAATTAGGTATCAAATGAAAGAGCATAAAATTAATAAATAATAATAATAATAATAATAATAATAATAATAAAAAAATAATAATTAATAATAATATAATAATAATAATAATAATTATCTATCATTTTTCAGGAAACAACAGAAACTCAATCAGAATCTAGAAAACCATCTACAAGTTACAACTTCACAATGGCATTAAGCAAGGAGCTGAGGGAGCTCCGTGGGCGCACAGTTGATATCTCAGAACCTCCACGTACTGTCCACAGGCAGGTGTCAACTGGGCCATCTACCAGATCTCTCACTGAAACTTTCCTGGTTGGATACCCTTCAGCTTTTATCAGTGGTTCCCAGCTTCCCACCACAGACAGGCGTTCCAGTATTTCCTTAATCTTCAGAATTTACCGGAAAATGCAGGGAGGCCCATGGTTCAAGACCTTGCATATGAAACAGTTGAATCTATCATTCCATTCTGGCAGATGGCTAGGATCAAGACAATGACCAAGTACAACGCAATGAAGCTCTTCATGAAATTACATGAGAAACATCGTGCTCTGGTGAAAAGCAAAGGAAGAGCAAGTAACCCTGGAGGAAAAAGAGGAGCATTTGTGCTGGAATTAGACAGCCTGTTCGATATAGGAGCTCCAGATGCAATCCAGGAAATACAGAACAACAGACTGTTATCCAGAGAGAAGAAAGATGAGGATATCAGGTTCTACGAAGACCAAAAGACTGAGAGGAAAGGTCATATGTCTGGTCATGACAAGATTTTTGAGAGAAGATCCCTGCAGCAAGCAGCGAGAATGAAAGACTGCAGCATAGACAAGAACAAGGTAAAACTAATTACTTTGAACGTCACAAAAAGTTTTAAGTTTTACTCCATTGCGATATTTAGCATGTACTTAACAATTACTGTCTTAACATGTACTATTTTACAGCTGCAGCAGAACAAGAGGCAGTTGTTCATGTGGATGACATTACCTGGGGTGACTCAACTGACAACGACGCTAACACAGAGGACATGGATTACCATCAGCCTCGTCCTGGATGTTCTCACCATCAAGACACTGTGACTAGTGTGACTTTGACGTTTCCAAGGAAGGTCATGGAATGTGATGTCATCTGCAATACAGCTGATCGTCTTGGTTTATCAGACAATCAAGTTACTGCCATGGTTTCTGCCACCTTGAAAGCTGGAGGGGCTGATCTGGATAACTTCGTCATCTCAACCTCAACAACACGTCGCAACAGAATGCTGTCCAGGTATAATATCAGCCAGAGTCACATGTCCAAGTTTTGTGAAAACCCCCCACAGTACGCTGCCTTACACTGGGATGGAAAGTTGCTCAAAGATGTCTTGGGCAGTGAACCTGGAAGTACCTCAGAGACTTTAGCTGTACTAGTGTCTGGTCCACCTTCATACACTGAAGGAAAGTTATTGGGAGTACCTGTCATCGACAATTCTTCTGGCACAGCTCAGGCTGAGGCTTCAATGGATTTACTGAGACATGGGAACTTACGGATAATGTTACTGCCCTTGTTTTTGACACTACATCCAGTAACAGTGGAGTTCACAGAGGAGCTGCCAAACTGCTAGAGAAAATGCTGAACAAAAAGGTGTTTTATCTGGCCTGTCGACATCACATCCTGGAAATCCTAGTAGGAGCAGTTTGGGAGAAGCTGTTTGGGAAGGTGAAGGGGCCAGATAATCCCTGGTTTGAGCATCTGAAGGATGTTTGGACGGACTTGTCCAAGGAAAACCCAAAGATGCTGGCTATCAACAGCAAATGGCTGAAGGAAAAGAAGAAGAACAGTGAAGAAATACTCCAAGACATTCTAACAGCAGAAAGGCTTCCAAGAGCCGACTACAGGGAAATGGCTGAACTGACAGTCATTGTTCTTGGAGGAACGCCTCCACGAGGTATTCACTGGAGTCGACCAGGCGCCATTCATCAGGCCAGATGGATGGCCAGAAACCTGTACTCCATGAAAATGCTGATGTTTGCAGATCAACTTGAGTACGACGAAGACACTGTATCAAAGCTGGAAAGACTCAACACCTTCCTTGCGCTGTTCTACACTCCTGTATGGATGATGTCAATGTCTGCTGCAGATGCTCCCGTGAATGATCTAAGTCTAATCCAGGACATGTTGAAGTACAAGAAAACTGACCCAGAGCTTGCTGATGCAGTACTTAATAAGATGGAAAACCACAAATGGTACCTGACGCAGGAAGTCGTGCCATTTGCCCTGTTCAGCAGTAGATTGAGTGACACATTGAAGAACGACATTGCTGCCCAGTTACATGCCACTGAGAAGCCAGACAGCTTCAGAACAGGAAAGCCTCTATTCCAGAGAGTCACAGCTAAGACCACCCTGGTTGATCTCACTGGCCCAGAATCACATTTCCTGCTGGACACACTGAACATTGGATGCGAGTGGCTTCTGGAACCTGTCACGTCTTGGCCACAGAATGAGGACTACAGAAAAGCGTTGGACTATGTTAAGAATCTGAAAGCGGTGAATGACATTGCTGAACGTGGTGTCAAGATGATGAGCGACTTTGCAAATGTCATAACAACAGATGCCAAGCAAAGGGACTATCTCCTTCAAGCTGTGGAGTTCAACAGACGCCGCTTTGACAGCTTCAAGAAACAAACTCTCAAGAACTGACTGTGTAAATGTCATTATGAAATTAATCATCATGTAATGCTTTCACTTCTTGATCGATTAGACTTGTGACAAAATGTTAATCTCAAATTTGTGTCATGAATAAGGCGCCTTGTCTGCCTTGAGTGTGAGAAAACGAATTTTGTGATATTTCTGAAATCTTTGTATGTACCAATGTGCCATTTCTTGTTCCAAGACTATCATAATTGTATAAGTTAGAAAGAGGATTAAAAACACTTTAATTTGGTTCCTATTTTGTTGCTCTATCTTGTTTAGATAAAAAGTTATAGTGCAAAACATGATTCAAGGGACCCCGGAACTGGTGCTTTTGGCCGATTTCAAGGCAGAAAACTTAAAGCTCCATGCGGCAATGCTTTCCAACAACCTAGGTCAAAATGGTTGTGATTTTCGGCCTTTTCAGGTCAAAAAGCATGGGAAAAAGTACAGAAACCTATGAAAATAAGAAAAAGTTGATTTTTGAACAGGGCTATAGTACCCCTCCTCCCTTCCCACGGGTGCGGTCTTTGTAAAACATCCTATACCCGGGAATCTCGAACTTCCCAACGTAGTCCCTTCCATCAGTATGAATCCAGGACTTGGTGATAGCAACGATATCCTGGTATTCTGATGCTAAGAACGCCCGTAGCTCGCAATACTTATTCGTAATCGACCTAGCATTAAAAAGCACTGCACGGAGGGAGCATTCCTTATTCTGACCGCCCCCTAGCACGACCCGTTTCCCGAACAGCCAGCGCTGTTGGGAGTTGAAGAGCCCCTCACCAACGAGGGGGCAACTTCCGCAGGAGGCTGAGCCCCTCCAACGGGTAAGGAGGGTCACCCACCTGTACATGGACGCACCCTCCAGTTGAAGGTACGTCTGCCACCGGCTCAACATCATCTCTCCCCGGTGGGGGCCCATCATCAATCCCCAGGCTTGACCTCACCATACGGTATAGGTGCCGGTCAAGCAGCGTGCTTAGCACACCTTTACTCTTAACATTGAGGTGGACACCATCCCTCTGATACAGGTCCCACCTGCCCGAAAACGCGTCAAACGGGTGAACAAACCTCACGCCCAGTGGGACGTACAAGTCTTGCACCCTCTCGTTGATGCCAATGACCTTATTGAGCGCGTGGTCACTGGCATTCATCCGCAGTAAAATACCCATCAACATTCCCCTATCTGTTTTAAGTTTTAGATTATCCGCAAGAGACATGATCTCGGTGATGATCTCTTCTGTCGAACCTACCCTACCGCCTTTGAGGAACAGGTCGTTGCCACCAGCGTGGACAACGATCGCAGTCCTCCGAATAGCCACGCGCAGCTTCTCTAGCTCCTTCCTTAAGTGCGCCGTTCCCCGACTGGGTAAGCACCTTACCTTCCTCCTGTCTCGGTTTGCAGAAGCAAAGAACTTCTCCTGGCCCCTAATCTGCGAGTACCCAATCAAACCGGTGTCTTCCTCCTTTGTGCACAGGAGACTAAAGCGATTGGAGGTCCTCACAGGGGCAACCGGGGTCTCAGGTTTCGGCTTCGCAGTCTTTTTGCCCGAGACCTTTCGATACCCGTCGCCTCCCACAGACTCAGCCGCACTTACACCACCCGACCCACCCCGACCGGCAGCTACATCTTTCGGTTTCTTTGGGCCATCAGTAGGCCCCTTCCCACCCTTTATCGTCCCCTTCCCACCCTTCTCTAGTGGCCTCTTCTTTGTGCCCTCCCTTCCCTCCAATTACTTCGCGGTTCCGTGAATCGCTGGCGATTCCTGACACTGATTTTGCATCCTGGCCACCGGTTGCACCTCTACCCTTTCTCCGCGGTCCCGAGCTCTGTCCAGTCCACTGTTGGACCGCCTTTCCAGGGCGGCTATCCTATCAATAAGCTCCGGGGTGGAGGGCGCAGCCGCGTCGTGGGCGAACGGCGCACCTTCAACAGCCGAACTGGACGACTCGAGCCGCCGGACCCTCTCTTCTAGCTTCTCGTAAAATGCATTAGTTCGCAAAAGCGGCATATGCTGGAATGGTTGATTTTTTCGAAGCAAGCTTCTTTGAAGTTCGTGACCCACTGATTTACTCCACACCTCGCGCATTCAGCCTTCAGTTTCTTCGGTCTAGTCATTGTAACTTATTTATTTTTTATTTTTTAGAACTCTGAATACACTGAATAAGATAAAGCATTCTAGCAATGAAAACTATCAAAAACGTTCCGACCAGTATATAAAAAAGGAGGTGGGGGTTGTGAATTCTTCCCGCGCAAGCTGCATCCGCCTTTTTGCAAGTGATGTTTATCCCATCCAGAAAACAACACGTTTCGCTGTTGCCGCACCGACCAAAGGTCTCCCCAGGGCCGGACAGTCCCAAACGTGTCGCAGCTACCAACTGACAAACACTTGCGACGCAGGCGTCACGGATTTCCCGCCAGGAGCGACAGCGAGATGCAGCTCCTTACTAAGTCTTACTAGTCACTCACAAGCTGCCAGACTCTTAGAATCCAGTGTTCAAGGGATATCCCACCAGACCCAGAAGCTACGCCCGAGACTTTCAGCTGGCCTGGCAGCCAGCAGGGCAGTAAATCTCTTTCACCTAAGAGCAGTACAGCCAAGCACCATCAACTCGTCACCAAAGAACGGTCGCAAGGGGCTGGTCAGGCCATTACACGTTAGGAATGGGCTTAACGGGGCACTAGCCACACTCCATTCATCGCGCCCCTACGCCTGGGACCGCTCCATCCCAGTCTCTCACAACCTACGAGCGTTAAATGGTGTTATTTATAGAGGTTCCAAAGCCTCTCTTCCCACGCATGAGGTAGCAGTAGGGTTCTAATAATAAAAGAAGAGAAAAAGACTTAATACTAAAAGATTTTTTTTTGTTTTTTGCAGTCAGAGGAGAGCATCCTTAAGCTAAGCTTAAAGGACAGGAGGATAGGGATGGGATGGGGTCCTAGTAACCCACGGGACAGGATTGTACAACAGACTTAAACCGCCCTCCCGAAAGAGACAGAGAATCTAAAGGAACTGGCAGCCAATTTCTCTAGAATCCCACGACTCGGGACCGGAGAGCTGTCACCCCAAGAGAGAGAGAGAGAGAGAGAGAGAGAGAGAGAGAGAGAGAGAGGTACCAATGGCAACGGGTGCCAGGGAAAAATTCTATCACCCTCAAATAGTGTGCAAGATTCGGTCTAACCTTTTCTTGAACAGATCCACAGAAGAACTGTTCACAACTTCTGAAGGTAGCCTGTTCCACGTGTCACACATCTTATACGTAAAGTAATTCCCACACACACTAGTCCTAAACCGTTTCAAATCCAACTTCCAACCATTGTTGCGAGTTGGGTTATTATTTAAACTAAACATGCTTCTAAAATCGACATTGTTGAACCCGCAAGAACTTGAAAACCTATAAAATTAGGAACAATATTTTTATTACACTGATATACTCGTAAATAACTGTAATACAATTTTAACCATTAACACACACACACACACACATATATATATATATATATATATATATACACACACACACACACATATATATATATATATATATATATATATACATAGAGCTGTTCTCATTTTATACAATACGCGTGTTTGCTTCATTTACATTGTTAAAAGCTATACTTCGAACGATTCATATTTGGCACAATTTAAAATTTATTGCTGAAGATATTTGTCGTTACAATTACTGTATATATACGTATATATATAAAACATTGCACATTACGTCGGGTAACCACCGAAGGGTACTGCTTTTTTATCTGGCGGCGTACTTCCATATCGTTGCTCGCATGGTCACAGAATTCGAATAATTGTAGAAAATTTGTAAATTAGTTCCCGTGGGCCATATGCACGAGAAACACAAAGAGTACTGTCCACAGACATTGCTGTACAAACTCTGGAAACGATAAGGATTCCAAACAATTTGTGGAATTTGCAGTTGTTCGAGAAATTTTACAATAATAGCATCATTCCATGGATGTTCGCCCAGTGAATTAAAGTAGTACATTCGTTTCCTATTTTCAAAATAAACGGCTATCCAATGGATCCCTTCTCCATTCCTAACATCCGTATTCACGATAAGTGCACCGCAGTCTCGTGATTGGAAGTTTCAACGTTTCGTTCTTTGCAAACACGCCAATAAATTCGTCACGCTTGAATCGTTCACTCGTGATCACTCTCTGGAGTATAACCGTGTCCATTTTTAAAAGGGCCCTCACTGCGCCCCGAAACCTGTCAACTTCGATTAAAGCCTGGGACTCGAGGTAAACTACGACGATAATAGGTGTGACTAGCGGTTTGTCGAACTTTAATCTGACAGATATTGCCGCTCTGTAGTAAGCTTATGTGTGTGTTTATACTCCCACAGAAATCGGATGATAGGTCAGACGGGTACAGATTCGAACTCTGGACGAATTCATTCTGCGTTTCACCTGTTCCTAATCTGTCGCAACCACCGACGCTATGCACAAGATTGCTAGATGCTCTCGAGCAAAGTGAAAACTCGTCATCTGTAGAATAACGCGTTTCCAATGTCCCACCAAAAGCTATCCCGTTGACATACAGAGTTACATATTTTAAGGCCGAAATTTTCGAATTTAAATGCAGATTTTTTGTATTTTCCATTCACAGAAGCGTGTCCCTGCATTCCAATTAATATCCTTTTAGGTAGAACCGCAAGAGCGCCATTTTCTATCTGCTTGGATGTTAAACCTGAAGGAACTGTAAAAACCTTAGGCTAAACTCCATTAATTGGATATTTCACTGTGGCATGTAGTAAATTTTTCTCAATTTCCATCTACTTAGAAGAGCTTAATTTCACACGACGTACGCGGAGATGTCTCCATAATATGAATTACCACAGGCTTAGCACCCTCTTCCTGCTCAACACCCAGATTTAAACAAATCTCAGGGCTCGTACGGATGAGTTTTAATTTCATATCGACCCCATTCACAAGCAACTTCTTCTAGAACGTGAAATCTGTGTTGAGGCGACCATAGCAGTCGTAAATCTTCTTTTTAGAGTTTTCAAACTTATTCTTTATACTACTTTCATCTTTAGCCCGATAATAACCTTCAGCAGTTAAAAAGGTGCCCTTCGCTTCTTTTGAAAAGTTGAGTACATTGTCCAGATAGGATCGTATGTGTTAATAGCCAGACCCTGCAGAGATGTTGACTTGGTTTAAATACACGTCACACTGGCTGAATATAGTGTGTAGAAAGTTTGTTTCTGGTATACAACGTAGTCATTTTCGCAATCCGTTCCATCTGAATACGCTATTCGTAGTTTAGCGTACATATTCACACAGCTTGAGTAAAAAAAGTAAGGGCCTGAGCTCGGGATCACGAATTCTATAGGAGCACTCGGCGAGCTAATAGTGTTTAGCGGGTTAACTGTAATAAAGTCGCTATGTTCTATAGATGTTTGTGTAGGAGGCATATCAAAGAGGGCTAGCTCCGATTTACAAAATTGTGAACTATTCGGATGGATGAAACGTGTCATGGCGCGTTAGATATAGTGATGCCTCTCTCGGCAAGTAGCAATCAGTCTATGACCCACGAGCGCAACGTCATTAGCTTATATCAGTTAAAAAAGTGGTCAACCATAGGTTTCATGCGCTTAGAACATTTATTTTTTATGTCCTTTTACGTTTAACGCCACGAGTTGGTAACCCCTTCTTCTTCTTCCTCCGTACAGTGCGTTTCTTCTTCCTGTTTTTATTTCCGCCACCACGCATTTTTCTCTTTGCATCTTTGACAATTTCGTCCTGTGCACGTTTTAAATGTTTTTTGAGAGCTTCTTTAGGCTTGGTCCCTGCCATTATATCTTCTACCTTGTTAAGTTCTGATTGTAATGCCTTCTTACCGAGATATCTGGCATCAGTCTTCATCAAAGGGACAGCCGTACGCAATATAGTTGAAAAATGGATCCAATAACGCTCCTTCGCTGATATCTCACCCCTCGGTAGACTGAGAACGGCCTTTGGGTCATTCTATCGCAGTACGACGGAAGCGAAGCTTCATTGTTAAGCTCCCGTCACGGAATGGAAACCTCCTCCCCTCAATCGTTCTTATATATATTGAGATATTGGTTAATAGTTTAGTTGCGACTTTGACATAATGAGGCTTGTCGTATGTAATACTGAAGCTCTTTCCTCTATGATTGGGAATGTGGGCGATGCGCAGCAGCCGCGCCTGGGTATCCCTAACAAACTGATGATCCACGATATTGCTGTAAATATAGCACATGTCAGGGGAGGGTCTCCATCGTTCAATTTCTCCAATTTTATGTGATACAATAAACTGCACAAGTCATGTTGTGACTCGTGAATGTATCTCTTTGGATGGCTAAGCCATATCTGCCCTACGTTATAATTTTTAATAGTGCTGTCTTTAATATCTTTGTTAGCCTTCGAGTTTAGCATCAAAGTATGTGCTGGCGCTTATCTTTGTTTATTTCGTATACTAAATCGGCCGGAAGATTTGAACTTTTCAGACTCCCATTTAAGTCTCTCACAATATCCTCGGTTGTGTCATAATGACCCGGCTCTTGTGATACTTTTGTAGTGTAGTACTGTGCCTCCCCACTCCCGGCGGAACGCATATTACCGTCCTGAGTTACTCCAGCCTTTTCACACGCATCACGGTTCTAAGGATCATAAAATCGGGCTCTTTTTTGTCAATTCTTAAAAACTTGGTGGCCAGTTGAAATTTGCATATTCCAACCTCATATGATTCACGACCCAATTCAAAGGGCCCATGCAGTTCTTTCATAAAGTTGGCCAGGGTAATGTTAGGATGTACAGACAGAGAATAAGAGGACGGGAGTGTGACGTAGAAGTGGTTAGGCGTCATGTTGTATACTATTTAAACTTCATTATTGCATCAGCTTTTATATAGGTGTTGAAGCTTTCTGGGTATCCTAGCCATTTTACCAGTTACATTTTTCTCTTTCCTGTACCTTTGCTTCCTAATTTTTTTTCAATTTGAAACACTTTTTTTCCTAAATTAAACGTCACTTTCTGCATCGCCTCACCATAAAGGCACCTCTAATTTCTTTCCCATTCAAATCTTCAACGTAATAAAACATCACCTCGTCTTTAGGCCTCACAGGTCTAACTTTAAAAATCTCACGAGTCCAACCTTGCTTAAATCCTTTCACGAATTTATTCCCCGAACGCGACAGCCATACATAATCATTGATCTTGAAACGCACAGAGCGTGGTGGCGCTCTACGATTATCTTTTCTCACTTCATGCTCTGTATGCGTACATCTTCTCAAAATTTCGTTAGGTGATGTACCAACTGTTCGGTGATGTGAACAGTTGTATGATGAAGCCAGCAACTCCAGAATGTGTATATATATCTGTATGTGTTTTTGTGTGAAATAGGAATGCATGCGTTCCTTTATGGTACGTTCAACTCTTTCGGCTAAGGGTGCCTTATGTATAGAATTGCTAGTGTAATAACTGATATTAAACTCTGCCAACATGTTCTGAAAATCTCGGCCTATAAATTCTTTCCCCAAGTCCGTACAAAAATAGCCAGAAATCCTGTTTTCCCTCAACATCAGTGCTTTTGCGGCTTTAGCAACTGTTTCAGGCGACTTATTTTTCAGTGGAATTACCGACAAATATCTAGAGCAGTGCCCTTCAACCTTTTTATGCCTACCGCCCACTTTTACTGTTTTTATGTGAGATAAATTAGCCAACCGCCCACCAAAATTAAAAATCCAGCAAACATATATTAAAAATTATGTATGGTACATTATATATATTATATAATAAAACATTATGCATTTACCTTTAATTTAGTGAGATCCTTGTGCTTGATGCTTGGAAACTAAATTCCGAATGTTTGGCTCGAATTTAGTGAGGAACAAACGAATGTCCCCTCTTTCAGGGATTTTTAAAGCATTTCTGTTTTTGGTAAGAATGTGATTCACAGCACTAAAACCTGATTCAACTAGGTACGAAGTAGGAAAAGCGATCAGTAATTTAAAAATCTTTTTCCACATATTGGGATATACATTTGACATCTTTTTATTTTGCCAAAGCTGCATATAACCACCGTTATTGAAATTTCCCTTGCTTTCCTCATCATGTCTGAGTTCTAGTAGCTCCTCTTGACATGTTACATCAGCTTCAGTAACATTTGCAGTAAACGGGTTTACCATCCAATCATATACTTCCATGGTTAAAACATCACTGAATCGAGTTTCAAAATCCGTTTCAAGTTTATTGAGATGATCAATAAACCTTTGTGTATCAATTGTTGTTATGTCATCCTTAATAGATAACAATTCTGGAAACTGGTGAAATTCCCTTTTTGAAAGATTGTGACTGAATAAATCCAGCTTTTCAATGAATAATGAGATAACTTTTTGGCAGTTCATGAGTGTCATATTGGCTCCTTGAAGCTGCAAATTACAATCATTGCATTTCTTAAATATTCCTGCCAAATAACAAGCATCATTTTTTATCATTTTTAACTTTCGGCTAAGATCAACTTCATTTTGGTCTTCTAGAAACTGCACTACGCTCTCATACAGTTCAACAAAACGAGTTAAACATGCACCCTTCGAGAGCCATCGGACCTCTGTGTGTAATAATAACCTAACAAATTGTTCATCATTGTCATGACACAACTGACGAAACATTCGATCATTTTTTGCATACAATATTGTAAATTTTGTTGAATTTTACAAGAATTTTATAAATTTTCTTGCCGCCCACCTAAAAGCTCAAATCGCCGACTAGTGGGCGATATCGCCCAGGTTGAAGACCGCTGAATTCTAGAGAATACATTTATAATAAACAGGATGTAACGGTAGCCTCGATTATACACCGCCGAATACGACTTTGACATAATGAGGCTTGTCGTATGTAATACTGAAGCTCACGCACAAACCTCTCAACATCTTTTTTTTTCTATCCCCTCATTATAAACGCCTCTGTACAGTCTATTAACACACCCGTAGGAGGCCGGATTAGAAATGTCATAACTTTTTCTTAATATGTTAGCCATTTGGGTATTTTAGAGGGCTCGTGTAGGGTTGTGCGTTGGTGCTTGGTCTTTTTTTCTTCCTCTTCAAAGATGTTACCGCAGGGGGCGAATGCGTGTTCAGATGTGGTACATATTTTGCTTGTCCCAAGACTTTTAACCTGTTTAGGTTACCAATCAGAGTTTTTGGGGATGTTTATTTGCTGTAGTCTAGCTTTAATATGCTCCCCATCCTGCTGGTGAGGGCCTATCCCACTTTCTCACAAAATCAAATACGATATCAATGATGTTCGAACCCTGTACCTTTGACCCTTCAACACCAACCTCACCTGTATCGGACCACTGTATAATGGTGTCCTCACTCAATAGATTATAAAGACTTAGTCCTTTATTCCTCAATGTATGTGGGAGACTATTTTTTTAATACATGCTCAAGATGTTGAGGACTCGCACCGTTGTTCTTTACTTGTTCAGGCTCGCCATGATTAGTATCACCCCTATGTTTGACAACTATGCGGAATTGCACGGGTTTCTTATAATTTTCGTACTCATGAATAAATTTCTGCAGAGCTTCTTGGTATAAGATTCTTTTCTCATGAGGAGACTTTTCACTGTTTAATAGGTCTACCAATTCGCTTTCCATTCTTTTAAGCCTGCTTTTACGGGGTTCTAGAACCGTATCTGGACTCTGTGTTTTGTAGTGAAGCGTACACCTGTGGAATCATGACTACTTTCTTAATTATATTAAACTAGACAATAAAAGCCCCAAAACTGAAGATAAGATGGGTAGGAATGTGTCCTCTCTTTGTACAATAACTCGCTTTTTCTTCCCCACAGTTTGACTTTTACGAGCGAGGGCATGTATTATGTTCTTGTAACGGCGTAAGCAAGACTTCTAAGAGGGTTTCTTTGGTACATTGCATTTTATTACGTTAAGACAGATTTCGCAGATACATTTTGAAAAATCGGTGTCAATATTTTTAACAAACAGGTGCTTGAAAGTCCGGGGCAACCGATGATAGATTTTTATTAATTCACGGTATTTCTTTAACCTCTTTCTCATCCTGAGACATACATCGTTTCAGCCTCGTTTGGGAATATATTCGTTCTTAGAAGCACCCTAAACGTGTTTTGCGGGTGAAGGTCACAAAGCAAATATCCTTAACGATGGCTTGTAGCTTCCTTATAAACTTCCAAACACTCCTTACGCTGATTCGTGAACATTCGACTGGCTAATACTCCAATTTGTGCCACATCTCTACGTTTTGCAAATAAGAATAGATATTGTGTATTTAGCGATACATCGCGCATGTATCTATTTTACAAAAATAGATTCTGATTGATATAGAATACGCTTATGTTAAGATGGTGTGAAAACAGTGTAAATGTCTCCTCAAGCGTTTTATCCATTTCTAATATGAGATCGTTAATTACAATAACCGTGTGTTCATTACTCTTTATCGAGCTAACATCATAAACACTTTTGTGGAACAAAATATCTTCTTGGTACTCGTTGAATACGGTCTGGTATGTCGAATAGCACCATATGACTTTATGCACAAAATTTGAGAACAGTTCCCCCTTATCTTTAATGATTTTAAGCATAAACACGGTTTTGCCACAGCCTGTAGGGCCAGATATGATGCAAGTAGAAGGGCTCGTGAACCTGAATTTTCTACAAAATCCATCTCTAACACGTCACACTCTTAAGTGGAACATTTACAAAATATAATAAAATTTTAAGTGATGCTCCTTGTATTCGTCTTGTTTTTCTTCTTCCCCAGAACCATGAATGATTACGAGAATGAGGTACTGTACCAGCAACATGTCCCCATCGTAGATATTACAGATGAGGTTTATGATACCGATGATAGTGTTGTTGTTGAGGCTCCAGAATGCGCCATCAACCCCGCTAGCATTCCAGAACCCTCAGCAACAACAACTGTAGCACTCCCACTCAACAATTCGAGAAGAAAGCGGGTGCAAAGAACATCCACACTGCTGTAACACCTTCCAGGTGTAAAACGAGTAAAACGCTCCACGAGTGCGCCGGCCGTTAGACCCACAGTAAGTTCTGAAAATGTAATAGAATCCCAGCCTTCTACGTCTTACGGTACAACCCCTACAGTAGCTCCTATAAATAAAACTGTTTCCCCCTTATTCCTATTCAAAACCACCTCATCAACAACATCTCATTCTGTAGACAGTAGTATATCATTCGAGCTGGTGCGCAGCGTCACCCAACCCTATCCCTGACTAGAACCGGTACGTAGTCAGGGTCTACCTACGATCCGATCCATGTACAGTAACGTTGTTGAACACGGACTGCGGCACGTAGTTGAGCGTATTGTGGAGTTTGCCCTTCAGAGCAATGAGGGACGTGAAGCCAGAATGCGATTGTCCCTCGGGTTCGGGTCAGATGATGGGGATAGAGACGATATTTGGGTGTTAATACCCGACAGACGTTTGGCTGCCGTAGATGTAGAGTACATTTTGGGACGTATAATGTAGGCCTCTCAAAGCAGTACAGAATTTAATATGGCCAATAGTTTTCCGTGTTGCGGGACATAACTTTGGCAGTTATCAAATATTCAGAAACCACACAAACCACGATCGCGGTTGCAGATTTATAGCAATAGTCTTGGCTCATATGTTTACTGTACTAAATACGGCTGTATATAATATCTGGTTACCGACAGTTGTGCAGCCTGCACGTAAATTGGCCACAGACTGCAGGCTTGAATTTGACTGTGACATTGGGCCTGAAGAGTTGAGAAGGGTAGAGCAGGAAATGGATGTTTGTATAGTTGTATTTGGACTGAATAATCGTCGTAGGACTGTGTATGTTTTTAAAAGCAGTATGAGAGATTGTACCAAACATCTTCTTATTTTAGGATTGTCGGGGACAACGTAGCTCCCCATTCGCAATATAAGGGTTCTTTACGCGAGTTATGATAAAAGCCGAAAATATGGAAGACATCACGATTTGTGCAAGGGTTGTCTCGAGTTTGCGGATGATATAATGAAACATTATAAGGATTGCCACATGGTATGCGAGCAGTGTTAAAGCTCCAAATGTGAAAGTCGAGTAGTTGAAGCTGAGAAGAGGGAGTGTAATGTGTGTAGACGTACAGTTTTCAATAATATCTGTTTTGAATTCCATAAATCAAACGGGACGTGTAGGAAAATGAGAATTTGCAAGTGTGGCATGTTTCATATGATGGACAGTTGGGGAAAATTCACGCATAAATGTGATGAAATTTGTTGTACTACACGTTATGAGAAATATAAGGCAGATGGTATAAAGCATGTATGTTATATGAAAGACACCAAACTTAAAAATATACCTTGTATAACTGTATACTACGATATAGAGACATACACGGACCCAGAAACGAGAGGTTATCCCACATTTACTTGTAAGCCAGACTATCTGTGACGAGTGCATGAACGTCGAGTGTGATGAATGTCGCAAATGTGGTAAACGAACAAACATTTTTAAAACGATTGCACACGACACCCCTGTGAAGCTCTTTGTGTCCTGTATTGTCAAGTTAGCGGACCAGTTCAAAAAAATGACTTGCTCATAAAGGCGCAAAACTTGATACACAATTCCTTTATAAGGAACTGCTTGAACACGAATCATCAAAGATATTTACAGGTGATCCCTTGGAAAGAGGAAACAAGTTTATACAGATGCAGATAAGAGGTAATGTTCAGTTTAAAGACACACTGTTATTCACACCTTGTAAATTAGCTAAGCTACCCAAGCTGATGGACGTAGGCACCGAAGTTTTAAAAGGGTATTTCCCTTACACTTTCCTCACTCGCGTCACTTTAAATTATGTAGGGCTACCACCCGCCCAAACATTACTTTAACTTTGACAACATGAGTGATAGTGAGCGTGAAGACTTTGATCGCTAGTACAGCAGTTTTAATGAAGATAATCCTTACAATATAGCGGATGAATGTGAGTATTATTGTGTGAATGACGTACGCGTACTTAGAGTATGCTTTCAAGCCTTTAGAAGGATGTAGAGTTGCCCGGATATGTAATGTTCCTCGCCTCACACACGACTCCGTACATGTGGCAACGCCGCAGTGATAGTCAAGGTACCCCAACTGGGGGGATGGAGGGATGGAGGGGGTACAACCGAGTCCAACATCATATAACACAGACATATACTGTATATCTAAAGGACAATTGAATGTGCAGTCATTGACATACAGGTAATTATAATGTAATGTCTCTGTTCATAAAGATAAACAATTAATATGATCGCGAACAGCGTTGAACTCCATGTAATTTATCATACTAGTCTTATACAGTAACTAGCGGAGCGACCCGCCGTTGCCCAGGTGGAAATTGAACGATATATATATATATATATATATATATATATATATATATATGCCCGGTTAGGTTAAATGAATGCCCGGTTAGGTCAACTGAATGCCCGATTAGAGTAATTGAATAGTTGGTTCGGTTAATTGAATGCCCGGTTAAGTTAATTGTACGCCCTTGATGTTTGGTTAAGTTAAGTCGTGATGTTTTCTTTAGTTTTAACGAAAATATCACGACTTAACCTAACCAGTCGTTAAGGGCGTACAGTTGACCTAACCGGGCATTCAATAATTTTACTGTAGGTTTGGATATATATACAGGGTGGGCGGAAAGTAGCTCCCTATTTTGGATTGGTAAAAAAATACGTATATTATCCATTTATTTCAGAAGAAATAATATGAAAAGGTAGGCATACATGGTAGGTTTTCTCTAAAATTCAATGTGGGCTCCAACTCTTTCCACCAGCTTCTGGAGCCGCCCAGGAATGGCGTCCACTGACTTTAGCAGGAACTCCGGCGGGATGGAGGACATGACTTCCCGAATTCGGTCCTCCAGTTTTTCCAATGTCCTCGGTTTGGTGCGGTAGACTTCTTCCTTTACCCACCCCCAAAGAAAGAAGTCGCACGGTGTCAAGTCGGGGCTCCTGGCTGGCCATTGATGTGGACCACGAACCCATCCAACGCCCAGGGAAGTGGGCATCCAGCCACTCACGGACAACAAGAGCGAAGTGCGGAGGGGCGCCATCTTGCATAAATATCAGATCGTCGATGTTCTCCCATGTGCTGACAACCGGCCAGACCTCGTTTCGCAACATAGCAAGGTACCGCTCAGCATTCATGGTGTTGCGCAGAAGGAACGGGCCCACAACCTGATCTGAGGTCATACCACACCACACCGTTACACTGAATCGATTCTGCCGTTTTTTAGCGGTAACCGTGCGACTTCTTTCTTTGGGGGTGGGTAAAGGAAAAGTCTACCGCACCAAACCGAGGACATTGGAAGAACTGGAGGATCGAATTCGGGAAGTCATGTCCTCCATCCCGCCGGAGTTCCTGCTAAAGTCAGTGGACGCCATTCCTGGGCGGCTCCAGAAGCTGGTGGAAAGAGTTGGAGCCCACATTGAATTTTAGAGAAAACCTACCATGTATGCCTACCTTTTCATATTATTTCTTCTGAAATAAATGGATAATATACGTATTTTTTTACCAATCCAAAATAGGGAGCTACTTTCCGCCCACCCTGTGTATATATATATATATATATTATAATATATATATATATATATATGACCTCGGAGGTGATGCCACATAGCTTATATATATATATATATATATATATATATATATATATATATATATATATATATATATTAGGGTGGTCCAAAATTATACAGTAAATTTTAAAAGTATCTGAATCTTGTCTTACCCTCGGATATTGTTACCTATATCAAAAAAACGTTACTGACCAAAACTTATCAAAATTAATAAATATTTAGTGGTGCCACATTCGACTTTAAATTTCTTAATTTTCTTGTTTCAAAATTCTTTGAATTCATATTAAAAAATTTCTTTAGTTTATCGGAGTCCCCCTCCATATTCAACTATAATGGAGTATTAACCACTCAGAGGTGGGGGGTCTAATGGGTGCCCATCTCCCACTCATTGTTGCTGCGTTCGCAGTTCCTGCTTCAAGTTTGATTTTTTACATTAGGAAACTGCAGGCGATGTTGCTCCACTACTTGCAGGAGAAACTGCTTTTGACTTTCATTCTTAGTTAGATGTGCATTAAAAATTTTTATTAATGCTATTCCTCTTTCGGAGTTATCATTTGTTACCATCATTGACTTGACATACTCAAGGGCCATTTGATAATCTTGTCTGTTCTTCCAGTTTGTTGGATCATCCTCAAGAAAGGCTATTGGGAGTCCGAGCTTAGTGAGAAATAGTCGAGACGAGCTAGTAACAAAGGTGGCTACTGTCTTGTTTTGAATATCGTTGGCAGAAAGATTCAAATTTATTCTTTTGGGCGGGTGTTTAGGTCCCCTTATGTCGACTGCCTTTCATGTCTCTTTTAACATCAATCTTCATCAAAGAATGAAAGTGAAATAAGAAATTCACTTAGGTACCAAAGATGGCGAGAAAGTGCTTGAGATGCTGCAGAAGCAATGCTTTTGTCTTTACATACTAGCAGCAGTTTTAGTAATGAAAGATCATTGGCAGGGGCAGAAGCAGCGATAGGTACAGAAAACCATGCAGGAACATAGTGTCTAATGGCAAATTGTGCAAAACGTTTTATTCCACTTTGTTCCTTTAGAGTCATTTTAAACTGTGAGCAGAAAAGATTCATTTTTATTGCATAAATTATACGAGACATCCACCTGGCACGATGCAAAGCACCTGGCTTTAGAAATTTGACTCCACGTGGTGGTACATCTCCTAGATAGATGATTGTAAGTTCCAGGACCTCTCTGTAATCATCTCGGATTTGTGTGGAGGTTAGATGTTTCTTACAAATAACAAGCAGTTCATCATGTCCTGGAGTATCAGGAAAGGTTTCAAAATTTTCTTTATTGATGGAGTTCCAGGCAGACTTAAAGCGTTTGAATATCGCAATATCAGGTCCGTTACTGGCGAAACAAAGACACACCTCAAAAACATTGGATGCAATAAATTCAATTATATGGTGCCGGCATGCAATATTTAGTAAGTCTTCTCCAAGCTTTTGTTCTATTTGTGCAGTAGCTCCCTTTTCAGGATCCGTGTTCGTGGCAGTTGTGTCAAAGCACATACCTTTAATGCGATCAATTAAGTTCCAGTCCTTTAAACATTCGACAACAGCTGTTGCAATGTCTACTCCTGTGCTAGACTCGAGTTTGGGTACTGCAAGCAACTTTGATTTGCCTCCTCCTGACACCAACACTACTAATCTTTCAACGTTTTCATTTCCAATTAAATCGATTAGCATTTTTCCATCCCAATGCACCATTAAAGAACATTCAGGATTAAAGGATTCTTTTAAATCTTTTGCGATTTTCTCACGTACATCCATTCTCTTTCGACGAACTGTACTTCTGCTTATGAACAAGTCATCAAGATCATGATCTAATGCAGAGGCAGCAGCTGATAGCACATATACGGCCTGTCTATCAGAAATATTCGATCTATCCAGTGCAACTGCAACGTCTCGTGTTACAAGTTCCTTTTTACTTGGTTTGCTAGGAACCTTTTTGCCTGCATTATTTTTTGATGCCGTGTTAGTTTTACACAACATTGTTTCATCTTCCCTACTCACGCTCATTGTTTCATCTTCACTACTCATGCTACTTGATGAAGTCAATTTGGCAGACTTTGTTTCTTCCTTTCTCTTACTTTCCCTACGTGCTAACCGTTCTTTAGCTGACTCTCTCTTCCTTTTACGATCTTCTTTCTCTGATAATGCTTTGTCAACGTTAGCCATATATCCTTTTCTTCCCTTCTGTTTTTGAGCTTGGAGGAATTCTCTGTCTTCTTTAATCTTGATCATCTCGTGCGCTTTTTGGTGAGCAATATCAAAGAGATCGTTTAAACTGTCCCGAAACAATCTCTTTCTCACGCTGAGTTTCGGAGCACCGGATTTTAATTTTTGGAGCGTTCTATATTCCGTATATACTTTTTCAATCATTGGTATAACATTATAATCAGCTCTTGTTGGAATTTTAGCTTGTTCCCAAAATTCAACTACCTCTATGTAAATTGCTTTAGAAGCTTCTCTTAGAGTTTTTTTTTCTTTAAGTAAATAAAAAAGACGACGGAGCACATCACCTTTGGAAGGAAGTTTTCTCCCGCATATCATTTCAATTGGTTGTCCAATGAGCCATATTTCGGTATTTCTGCGAGTTTTCATTGAGGAACTTGCCACTTCTAATATGATTATTCACTGTTGCAACACTGCAAACGAACTGCAATACACTGCAAACAATACACTGCAAACGACTGCAAACAATACACTGCAAACGACAAGTTGGCAAAAGACTGAGGCTTCTGAATAAAAAATATAATTGTTATAGGAACGCCCTTTCAACACGTTTACGCAAGATGAGCACTTAATGGGAAAAGTGACGCAATCTATTTCATGGAAAAACGTGAATACACGTATCAACAGAACAGACGCGATTCTTGCCTCAACGTATTCAGTACCGCTCATACAAGATGTGCTTCGGAATATTTAACCACAATAACCATACAAAAATCTATATTATGCAAAAAAAGGATATATATCGAAATATTTTTCGCAAAGACACAATAAATCTATATTATGGGGAAGAAGCAAGAAAGTTTTTTAAAAACATCTAAATTCAAATGCGATGTGGCACCATTTAGAATTTTTTGATCTTATTAAAATTTTATATTTAGTTTTTTCAACATAGGTAACAATTTTAAGGGGTAAGACCTATGAATTTTCAACCTTTATTTTTTTGGACCACCCTAATATATATATATATATATATACACCTTACCTTACAACCTTACAAAGGTTTCGAGCGATGATTTCTCATTTCGCGAAGGTCAAGCTTGTCGCCCCTCCTCTCGAGTTGGCCTAGTGAAGTAGTGAGTTAGTTTCTTGTGCTCTCCACCTCACATAGCCAGGTATGCCTTCTCATCGTGGATTGTTCTGAGCCAGGCGTCTAGTTTTCTTTTGAAGATGTCCACTGCAACTCCCTTCGTGTTTCTTAGGACAGTTTTGGTCCTCTCACTACAAAACTATTTTCTTTCAGGGTTAAGGATGTTCCCTGTCTCGCCTTCAATTTGGGAATACGACACAGTCTACCGTTTCTACTTTCCATCGTTGTTTGGGGAGTTATAGGGTTCAGAGTAAGATTAGGGACTAGTTTCTCCATTATTTTCCAAGTGTAAATAATGGTGTATCTCTCTCTTCTCCTTTCCAGTGAATATAGGTCTAGTTCGCGTAACCTTTCTCAGTAATTTAGTTCTTTGCACCCATTGATCTTGGCTGTGAAGCTTCTTTGGATCCCTCCAGCTGTCTAATGTCTTCTTTTTTATATGGGGATGTTAGGACCGAGCAGTATTCCAATTTGGGTATGATCAGGGTTTTCAGTAGAGGAATCATTACATTCCTATCCCTTCATTTAAAGGTTCTCAAAATCTGTCCCTTTATTCTCTTTGCTCTGTTTACTGCTATCTTATGTTGTGTTTCAAATTTCGCATCATCTGTCATTACAGCCCCTAAATCTTTTGCTCTGGAATTTCTCTAATTTCCTGTCCATTTGGGGTATAATATTCCATGGATTTTAGGTCTTCTCTTTTACCGTACCGTAATAGCTGAAATTTCTCGGTGTTAAACTTCATAGTGGTGTCTTCCGTCCACTTGTAGATTCTGTTTATGTCGGTTTGTAGAGATCTTATGTCTTCTGGGTTTCTTATTTTTCTACTGATCTTTGTGTCATCCGCAAAGGATGTCACTATGCTGTCTCTAGTAACATCCTCATCTATGTCAGTTAGCATGATTATGAAGAGTAGTGGAACTAATACTGTTCCTTGTGGTACTGAGCTGAGGACCTCTGATTCTGATGAAGATACTCCTTGTACTGTAACGACTTGCCGCCTCTCACTAAGGAAATTATATATCCATTTCCCTACTTTTCCTGTTATTCCCATATATTTCAGTTTATGTATTATGATTCCGTGGTCACACTTGTCGAACGCTTTAGCAAAGTCTGTGTATAGTACATCATAGTTTTCATTACTTTCAAGTGCATCAATAATGTTGTTGTAGTGTTCAATTAGTTGTGATAGGCATGATCTGCCTGACCGAAACCCGTGTTGGTTATCATTGAATTTTTTATGAGTTTCCAAAAAGTCATAGATTTTCTGTCTAACTATTCTTTCATATATTTTAGTGAGATGGGATGTAAGCGATACTGGCCTATAATTTTTGGCCTCGGATCGATCTCGTTTATATATTGGGACTATGTTTGCGCTCTTCAGGATGTCCTGTATTTCTCCCGTGTCTAGTGATCGTCTCCATATCCAGTATAGGGGCTCAGGGATTGCATTCTTGCAGTTTTTGATACTCAGCGGCAGGACCTGATAAATGGAATGCCACACTGGTGTTTTTAGTTTCCCTATGGCTTGTGTAATATCATCCGTCGTAAAGTCGAAGTCGGTTAACCTTCCACTTGTGGTTCTTCTTCAAAGAAAGCGTTTCTATCGCATATCAATTTGTCAGTTTTTGGGATACTGAAAGATGATTCGTAATGAGCTCTTAATATTTCAGATACTTCTGTTAGATCATCAGATAAAGCACTGGTCTCATTTTTTAAAGGCCCGATAGTCGCATGGTTTTTCGACTTTCTTTTTGTGAAATTATAGAAGTACTTTGAGTTAGCCTTTATCGCTTCTATAGCGTCGTCTTCTTCTTTTTCTGTATGCTTCTCGATTAGTTCCTATATGACGACATCGATACTTTGTAGTTTATCATTTAATATTTTTCTGATGTTATCTTTACAATTACTTAATTTTGCAGTCACTCTTTTTCTCTTTCGAAACAATGCCCTCTTTTTGTCTTTCGAACCTGCTTCTCTTTCCTCCTTGTTGTAATTTTGGGACATGTTTTTCAACAATTTCAAACGTCTTCTCCTCTAACGTCCTTAGCATCTCCTCCGTTTTCTTGGCCTCGAAAATGGTTTTCCAATCTATTACTTCCATGCTGGATGTCACATCTTCCCAGTTTATAGCCTTGGAGTGAAAATTAAAATTTCGAATTTGCTTTTTTCTGTTGTGCGTGTTCTTTCCTTTCCTGTTGCCTTTATATTAGTTGTTATTTCAATGATGTTGTGGTCCGATATCATAGTTGGGGATATTTCTACATTATCAATTAGATTACTGTTGTTTGTGATTACCAAATCTAGGCAGTTATTTTTTCTTGTGTTTTCTGTTATTTCTTGCGCTAACAAATTCATCAACTAGAGCTAGTAGCGTTTTTCCTGCTCCTGGTCTTCTAGTCTTCTCGTGTGCCCCCCTTTTCCTGGTGTATACATATATTTTTTCCTATCCTTTTATATTTCATGAATGGGAAATTAAAATCACCACAAAGAAAAATATTTGGGGTTTGGAGAGTGTAAATCTTTTACCAAGTTTCTTACCTCTGTAATGGAATCTGAAAATTTTGAGGTTGGCGTGTTTGGGGGTCTGTACATTACAATTAGTACCATATTTAATTTTTGAATTTTTGCTGCTACACATTATACGTAGCTGTTTAAGGTACTTATAGCCATTTCTGCCATGTGGCTTTCGCGTGTGTAACTAGCACATCCTCCTTTACGTCTCACTGTTCTGTCGGCTCGGAGGATGTTATAGTTGTCAATTTGTATTTCTTTTTTGTCAATACAGGACTCACAATTTTCACAGTTCGCATGGCAGTCCTTTAGACGAGTTTCCGTGAGGCATGCAAAGTCTGCTCCGGCTTCTTGCACGAGTCCTTTCAGGTATACAACTTTGTTCGTGGAATGGTTTGACTTAAGGCCCTGTATGTTGGCTAGGATTATTTTTATTTTTTCTCTTTCGTTTTCGCATACAGGTGGTTCCAATTTGTTTTCCAATGGGGGTGCCGGTTTCGTTGCCTTGTGGTCCTCCGAGAATTTACCTCTTTTTATCTTTGTCGGTACCTGTTGTCCCGATAACGCATGAAGTGCCTTTCTTCGTACCTTCTGTTCGGCTCTCGGATTCCTATATTTGTCAGCTGTTTTTGTAATTGCTGGATAGCATTTAGCAGCTGAAATGTGTTGGCTGCGTCTAAAAAATTGGCACTCTTCTTTGATGTTCGTTTTTCCTGTTCACTCGTTGCGTTCCTTTGAGGGTGGTGGTATCGGCATTTCTTTCCGTATTTGCAACTCCCATATCTTGCATAAGTGTTGCAGACCGTAAGATGGTGGAACATGCATTTCTTATCAAATTTGCAGTATCCACTTGTGTAATGCGTTTTGCATAATGTGGGATGTGCATATATGCATTGCCCATCCCGATATCTGCAGTTCTTTTTCCCGTAGTATTTACAAACGATATTTTCTACGATTCTACTTCTTTTCTTATTATTTTCAAAGTTCTTAATTTTAGCATTATCATTATTTTTCTTTGGCTGTTTATTTTCTACGTTTTTAGTTATTATCTTTTTATCATTTCGCTCGTTGGACCGTTTGACTACTTCGCAACTTTTACTTATTTCTTTTCTTTCATCTATGTCTTCCTTCCGTATTATATTGTTTATATCGTTATTCGTTATTAAATTGTTGTTCGTTATTATGCTGTTATTCGTTATTTCGTCTTCTCCCTCATTCCCCCCGGTTTTTCGTTGGGACCATTCCGAACCCATGTGTCCCCATTATTTAATTCTTTTTTGTAATTTTCGAGTCTGCTATCGCCATTTCTTTAAAGACCGCGAAAGAATTTACGGTCTGTGTACATGCGCCACATAGAAATTTGATCCCCACGACGTGTTTCGCGTTCGAGACAAGAGTTATTTCCCTATCATTCCAATTCATGCAGATAAAGTCATTCAGTCGTTGGCAGAAATCACATCTAATCGCCAAGTTTTCCGTTGTTACCAGATTGGACAAATTACAGATTAAGTGAGAATTTGGACCCATAGCCATGCTATTCCTTAACTAGCGTAAAAAGAAATACCCACACAAATTCTTTATTTATTTATTTCTATTTCTATTTCTTTCCTTTCGATGGTCGAGGGTATTTCGAGGGTTTTCTGACCTTTGCGTTTTATGACCTTTTTCCTGCCTTGTTTCAAACTTTCTCGAATGCCAACCGTATTTCGTTTTGAATATATACGTTAAAACTGGTGATAAATTATGTAAACTGTATTGCACATTCTTAATTTTAATGCATTTCACTTTATAATTTATATGCACGGACTCACTGATACTTTATACACTTTCGGGTGCAAACAGAATAAACCGCCGAGTAGATTATTTATTCCCTTCTAATTTGGGTGTTAAATAGAGAGAGCGAAACAGCACGTCCATTCACCACAGGGTACAAGCAACTATATATATATATATATATATATATATATGACCTCGGAAGCCGACGCCATATAGCCTATGTTCTTTATATATATATATATATATATATAATATATATATATATATATGCTATAGCTCCGCCCTTTTTATGACGTGTGTATGATGTCACTATCTTTGAAACAATCCGGAATACAGAGACCTCCAGCGGCCTCAGATCACCTCGGAGCCGACGCCACATATCTAGGCCTTTCCCCGGCCTCAATTACCCCTGTAGAGAACAGAAAAGAAACAGACAGAGAAACAGACAAAAAACAGACAAAGGAATTCCTTTCCCCACCATTCTCAAACAGCATGGAATCAAAACAACCGTTACAGCTACACGTGGGCATGAAACAGGCCCACAGGAAATACAGAGTCTGTGGTATTTCCTGAAGTGTCCACCAGAGGACGTCACCAAGACCTATAAAATGCAGCTTCTTCCTCAAATCATTCTTACTTCTCGCTTGCAATTTTCTCGTCTTGGTCGTCACGTCTTACTCTCAGCAGCCTTCGTCAGCAGCACCACGCGTCAAGCCACCCGCTCCCCGGCTGTTCCTTCAAGGCTTTGGTCGGGCCTACACTTAATTTCTGTGGGATCTGAAGTTTATATGGATGCCATTTGTGAGCCTGAAGAATGCGATGGATGCTACTTTTCGACACTCCTGTCTCGGCGGACAATCGCCGAAGAGACTTATTGGGACTTCTATTAAAATGAGCCAGGATAGCAGTCGCTGTATCATCGTCAGTGGACCTCCTTGAAGGTCCACTGCGTGGTTTATCTTCTATGGATCCTGTTTCCTTAAACTTTGCAACAAGTGTGCTAACACAACTCTGTGTTATTGGCTCGCGGTCTGGATGCAGTCTGTTAAATTCAGTAGCGGCCTCTCTTTGACTCCGATTTCCTATGAGTAGAATTATCTGGATTCGTTCTTCCTTGCTCACAGACATTATGGCCTGTAGAAAGAGAAAAATATGAATTATGGTTTGTAGATATAGAAAAATATGAATTTCTCCTATGATGCCGGACTTATGGGACACCCTGTTTATATATATATATATATATATATATATATATATATACAGAGAGAGAGAGAGAGAGAGAGAGAGAGAGAGAGAGAGAGAGATCAGCGAAGTTAAGCGACATTGGGTCTGGGTAGTAGTTGGATGAGAGACCGTCCTCTGCGCCCTGATATGTAGCGACCCGTGGTTCGGATCCCACGTAAAGCTGTAGGTCCCCCTCCGTCATATGACCTTAGATGTTGCGAAGGAGGTTAAACAAGCCCAAGAAAAGAAAAAAAAAAATTTATATATATATATATATATAAACGATACAGTGTGGGCGCCTGGGTGTATTCTCTAGCTGTTTCGACTGTCGGGGGTTCGTGAACCGACAGGATGGTTACAATTTTACTTTAAGAATTTGTTGAGAGTGGTGGTGCCGCTCCAGTTAGCCTATATATGTATATATAAGCCACTAAACTAAGGCAACTGGCTGTATTCTCTGGCTGCTTACCCTCTAAAGAAACTGTCTGACAGCCGATTACGCCATACGATTAGCTGGATCTTATGCAAGATGGCTGTGATGCTGAAGACGAAATTATGCGAAGTATTATGCCAGCGAGAACATCAAGGACCTCATCCTTTCTCTCCTCCTTCTTGTGTTTTACTTGGGTTAGGTTACCCACACTTGAAGGTTCTAGTCCCTGACCGCATACACGTCTTAATAAAGGTTTTACTTTACAAACGTACATGCATACACATCCACATATATACACATACAGTATATATATAAAAGAAGTTTTGTTTTATTTTTTCTATACATGCAAACATACATACACACCCACATATATACACATAAAATTCATAAATATACATATATATTTTTTGGGGGGTGGCTTAACCAATTTCCCCCCTTTGCATAACCTCCCTACTCCCTCTCCCCCTTGTTGCAATTATTGATCATGTTGCATGCAATTGATTTGCACTCTACATTTCTGTGGTATACAACTTTCGTGAGCGAAATTAATTCGAATCAGAAGGAATTTTATAATTACTGTATGCTAGGGATAAAAAAAGTAGCTTCGCAGACTGTTGGTCCACTCACAGGCGAAAACAACGAACAAATTTACGATGACTGCAAATGCCGGAAGTTTTTAATAAATCCTCTTGTTCTTGTGGTGTGAATAACCAAAATGGATACCTATTTCTCTCAGAGATAGTCCATACAACTACATCAAACACAAAACGTCTTCATACTGCAATTGTTTGCAGAATTAATTTCGAGAAAGCCTTTTTTTTCCATAAAATAATGTACTCTTCTTGTGCATCATGTCCAGTACCATCCGAGAGAGTGGGTAAATTGAGGGTAAGCGCACCAATATCCTGGAATTCATCCTTAAGGTTTGCTCTTGGGAAGTTAAATTTTGAGTACTTCAGTACGCAATAATCTCTGGTATCTTCGGTTCCATTGCACCATTTACAGTAAGGTGAGTCCTCCAGTCTCAATCCACAGTATATACTGTAGGTGGGAATGGAGTACTTATTGTCCCCAGATGTATATTTGCTAAGGATAATCTAAGAGCATTTGTCCAAGTATCGTATATAATTTTATGGCCAACTGCAGTAGATTTACTGATCACTAATGGAAGAAATATCGTTTCATTTGATTTCTAAACATTTTTAGCAGTTTTATGAACTATTTCATTACCATGGATTCCTACATGGAAGGGAACTCATTGTAGGTGGATTTTCCAGTTAGAGTTGGAAGAAAAATAATAGAAACACGAGTGAGCCTGAGAACAAAGAAGGTGAAATAAGGAAAAAGTATACCTAGAGAGAAGTATGAAAAAATTATATAGGGCTATGGGTTGATTGCCTGTTACCCTCATCTGTAGGAAATTTCCAGCAGATTTCAGTCGAGAGTTAACGACAAAAGCCCTACGTTTTGTCGTTAGAGAGCTATGTATGTGTAGGTCTTCAAAGGACCTCTTTATGTTTATTTGCCTTCGGTATTTGTGCTACCTAATGGTAAGGAAAGGAATTGCCTTACCTTATTATTTCGTTGGGCCTCGCTTCTTTCGATGTAGGGCCGTGGTACGATGGAGTCACACAACGAGTTGATTTGATGTAACTAATATAGGCAGTCACTATATTTAAATACCTGAAGGAATAGGCCTATCCTTTTTATAGTTATTAGGTTTTATATTAAGAGGATTTCACTCAGAACTTATAGGAAGATAATGTATATCTTCCTTGCTTAAAGCATCGCTGTAACGTAAGCAAGCTCCGAGCGAGCCGCTAATATAATATATATCTTCGTATTTTATTATTTGCTGATTTTGCAAAGTTCGTTGACTCTTCTTTCGAAGTAATTTTCACGAGTCAGCAATGGAGAATTTTGAATACGAAATAGTAAATTTGGTTTTCTTGTTGTCATGCAGGCCCAATGCCTACATATGGGGTTCTATGTATGGTAATTAATTTCATTCCCATTAGGCTATGTTGTCAATCCCGAGGCAATTTTGTAGATATTTAATTCAATTAATTAATAATTTATATTTAATTAAGAAGTCAAGGTACCACATACAATACCATGTTGTAAGCATATATAGTTTTTTCATAAGAAGTTTTAATGAGCTTAGTGAATCAGTAAAGATGACCACAGGCTGTGGTGGTAAGTTGTGTTTAATGAAAAAGAGAGTCTGAAGAATTGCAAAGAGTTCTACTCCTATGATAGTGTGATGAGGGTGTAGCTGCCATATAAGTGTGTGTGTGTGAGAGAGAGGAGAGAGAGAGAGAGAGAGAGAGAGAGAGAGAGAGAGAGAGAGATCTGGAATAAATACAGCATACCCATAAATGGAGGTAAAGAGGAAGCTGATCCATCAGTAAAGATACTGTATGTAAGAAATTTGTATAAGTTGTAGTTGAGATCTCAGAGAAAAGGGACAAGGCCAAAGATGGTAGATCTTTCTTCGTCCAAGTTGATGGCAGAGAGGTACTAAAGTAAGATCTTATTGGAAACCATGGAGGGAGTGGAGAGGAAGAGCCTATTGGGGAGAAGTTAACGGGTGGCAGTGATAAAGATGAGATAATTTTTAATGTTCGAGCTATAAATGGTAGGCGAAATATGCAACGAAAATCAGTAATTGGAAGCGTTTGCTGAAACTACGACAAAAGCTGGAAGAGTGGATAATTTAGAGAGTAGTTTGAGATCTCATATACCCAACGGCAGCAGCATATGCGATACGATAAAGGTATACGACCTGAGGTGAGAAGCAAAAAGCCTCAAGTGCTATTATGTGAACTGTGTTCAGTATCACATCTAGTCGTTTGAGAACACACTGGGTGGCAGATCTAGTCTATAGACCCATAATCCACTTTGCTCAGGATGTAAGCCTGAAAGAAGTGGAGTAAAGTATTCCTGTTTGCTCCCCGCTGGAGTTCCTGAAACCCTCTTCATTATATCTAGTCGTTCCATGCAGGAGATTTTGAGGCAAGTGATGCGTGTCTTCCAGCTCAATATAGGACCATCAAGATCATTGATGTAGGACTTGACACCGGTCTCGGTCTCGAGACCGGTTTCGAGACCTTTTTTCCTGGTCTTGGTTTCGGGTGCTTAGGTCTCGGTCTCGACCAGGGGCGGACTAACAGCAACATGGGCCCTCGGGCATAATGAAGTCCTGGGAGCCTTGAAATCCGAATTTTTTTCATATTACAGTTCGATTAAACATTTGACCCAATTGAGAACACTCTCACTGTTTTATGATGACTGCGGGCCGGGGCCGCCGGGCCCCATAATGGCCGGGTTTTTGGTCCATGCCCGATTGCCCGACCGCTCAGTCCGCCCCTGGTCTCGACCATGGTGGTCTTGCCCATGGTGGTCTCAGCCATGATGATCTCGACTACATCATTGATCAAGATTCATCCCTAGGAAACTGTGCGAGGACACAAGTTAAATGTGCGGATTGTGAAATAATAAGTGGCATCATTTGAATTATTTTCTTAGTGAAACACACGCCTCTGCTCTTGACAGAATTTACTGTGAGACACCAGATGTCAGCCCATGCAATGAAGGAGTTCACCGCTTCTTGTAAAAGCTGTTGTGCCTGCATGAGAGTAGGGAAACAGCAAAAAATAGAGATATCATCTGCATATACAAATGTACAGTTTGGGTGCTGTAGTATATTTGACATAAGAAGGGAGAAAAGTAAAATTCTCAGTACAGACTTTTGGGGTACTCCATTAGTGACTGGCGAAGGGTCTGAGTGTGTTACGCATTGAAACTGAAAAGGTTCGGTCCACAAGAAAGTTTTGAAACCAAAATAGTGGTGTACCCTTCGATCCTAATGCAACAAGTTTGTAGAGAATGCCTAAGTGCGAGTCACTTCAAAGGCACTTTTAATATCAAAGGAAATAACTAAGGCAACTTGTTTATGTTTGTAAGCTGAACATTATGGTCAAGCTGTGGTAAGATGTCGATGGTGCTTCTATTAGATCGAAAGCCACATTGGTAATCTGGCAGTGAAGATTTAGTTTCCAGCCACCACATTAATCTGGCATGTACTATTTTTCCCATCACATTTGCTAGATATGAGATAAGGCTAATGGGGTGATAGGATAATGGAGTAGAAGGATCCTTTCCTGTTTTAGGTATAGGAATGATAGTACTGCATTTCCATGTTTGAGCACTATTTCTGTTCTCCAGCTTTGGTTGAATATTAGGGCGGCTCGTTTTTACACTTTTTTCGATATTTGATTGGGGGTAGTGCGGAAAAGTTGCGATTTGGAGAGAAAATAAAGTGTGTAAAATTTTTTTGATCTACGTCAATACCTTCCGGTGGCGGCGAGTCCTTAAAAATCGAAAAATAGGCCTAACGGGGTAGATTGGAAAATGGTTTTAAAGACTTACAAAATAAACAATAAAAATTTCAGCACAATCTGTTAATAACTTCCGGTGGCGTCTTAGCCGTTAAAATATCCAAAATATTGATTTAAAGCAAGTTTTAACAAGATGTTATACAAATGTTAATTCCGGTATATTTCTGTGCAAACAACCCTGAGAACACTATTATAGGCTTGAATAAATTAATAGCAGTCATTGAACAATGAACATTATATAAAAATTATAAAAATTTTTATGTTTTTAGGCCTATTTTTCGATTTTTAAGGACTCGCCGCCACCGGAAGGTATTGACGTAGATCAAAAAACATTTTACACACTTTATTTTCTCTCCAAATCGCAACTTTTCCGCACTACCCCCAATCAAATATCGAAAAAAGTGTAAAAACGAGCCGCCCTATTGAATATGCCTAACGATGTGTGTCTGAGAGAAGATGGGGGGGGGGGAGAGTTGAAGAATAAACTCATTTGGCACTCATTTGCTTTCTTTGAACTGAGGGAGGAGAGAGGAAGTTCTAGTTCCGAAGGGGAAAATCTGTCACAAATGCCTACATTAGGTGTAGATAATAATGGTATAGTACATAGATTTTAAAAGTGGTTCATTAGGAATTGTAGGAAAGCTACTTAGTGTGGTTGCATAATGTTGTGCGAGGAGGTTTGCTTTACTGAGGTCATCTAACAATACAATGTTGGAATATTTACTTTTCAATGGAAAGTGAAAAGATCTCTGTTTCCTTGTCATTTTGTGAAAGAAACTCCATAGTTTAGAGCAGGGCTGTCTAACTGGCAACCAAAGGGCCGCATGCGACCCTCAGCACACTTGTTTGCGGCCCTCAGTTAAGTCTCCAAAATATTATAAATAGGCTGACCATACGTACCGTTTTGAACAGGACAGTACCGTTTTTTTATGGGTTCTGTATGGGTTCTGTCACTGAAGAATAATTGTAAGCTCAATATGTTTATGTACTTACTTTTTCATGAATACAGAATATTACATAACCCCCGTCCCTTTTTTGCCATCCCAATGTGCCGTTTTTGTCTCAAGGAAATATGGTCAGCCTAATTATAAATAAACTATTTTTAAAGCGTTTTTAGGTTTTGAGATAAGGGGAGAGATTCCATTATTTCTGAGGAATGAAATTAAGTCCAACACAACTGTTCTGCAGGACGAAGTATGTAATCCTAGTTTCCAAAATGAATTGGCCTTCTTAACTGATATCACAAAACATCTGAATGAACTAAATTTAAAATTGCAAGGGAAGCAGCAAAATTTTTCTGATTTGTTGGGCCACATTACCTTACTCACTTTCTTTCGTGTGCAGAACTAGCCGAGGAACTGCGTGAAGGCGCAGATTTTTCAGCCTTCACTACCAATCTAGAGAACATTTTCAAGGAATTTAAAAATCGCTTCACAGACTTTAAAACTGTGAAGGATGACATAACCTTGTTTAGCAATCCACTCAGAGCAGAAATTGCGAACCAACCTCCTCAGTTACAGTTGGAACTGTGTGATTTTCAGTGGAAGGGCGGAAAAAGGCGGGGACTTCTTCAAACTTTTGCCCCAAGAACGGTATCCAAACTTAAGAGACTTTGGATTAAGAATGTGCTCTATGTTTGGAAGTACTTACTTGTGTGAGAGCGCCTTTTCCTACGTGAATTTATAGTCTCCTTATCGTTTTTCCTTAACAAATGAATCTCTGTTACGCTTGTTGAGACTTGTTACAACCGACATAAATGTCGGTATACCCAGCTTGGAGAAAGACATAGATCGTCCTCAGTGTTCTCACTAATTATGATTTAATAAATCTAATGAAAGTAGAAAAATGTGAAGTTAATAAAGATGCAGGGTATTGTAAAATGTTTTAAATTTTATTTATACAACCGCACAATCTTTAATTTATATTAATTTTTAGAGTGTGGCCTCCTGGCAGATACCTCAGGAGCAATGTGGCCTCCTGGCAGATACCTCATGAGCAATGTGGCCTCCTGGCAGATACCTCAGGAGCAATGTGGCCCCCTGGAAGATCCCTCAGGAGCGATGTGACCCCCTGGCAGATACCTCAGGAGCAAGTGGCCCCCTGGAAGATACCTCAGGAGCAATGTGGCCCCCCTCCCTTAAGGTTAGAAGTTGGACAGCCCTGGTTTAGAGGATGTGGGGAAGAGAAAAATGAGCAGTAGTTTGACCAAGATGACCTCTTTGATTGTGTGTTCTTTTACATATAGCCTCTAAGCGACGGAAGTGCATGCATAAAGATTGACATAGTCGGCCCCTCCAAGCAGTAAACGCTGTTCGACAGTCTCCAGAAGTTCGCTCGCACTCATTATTCCAAGGCTTGGGAGGTGAGCGACCAGTACTGACTTTAAAGTGAGTTTTGGCAGTTTCTACGAGGGTGGAGGAGAAAAGAACCACTTGTTCGTCAAGTGAGTCACTGTTTGGAATTTAAGGAAAGGACAAGCAGGTTTAAATGAGTTCCACCCTTTGGACGTGATGTGCTAACGGGGTCGCACAGAATAAGAAAGAGTAGTGGAAGAGAGAATTGATAGAACACTGGAAAGTGATCACTTCCCATGTAAAGACTAAGACTTATTGCTGCAGAAGCAAAGAAGCCAGAACCAAAACTGGGGTCTAGAGTTGATGCTTTGGCGCAGAAGAGGTCGATGCGAGTTGACAGGGTTGGAGTTAAGAGAGATAGAGTAGAAGAGAAATAAAGAGAATTAAAGAGCGATTGACCTAAAGGATTAGTAGCTGACCGTGCCAGAAATGGATCCCAATGCTGATGGTGGGCATTGAAAATCCCCATTATCAGTATTGGATCTGGCAACTGATGAAACTAATGATCAAATTCCAGTATTGTAATATCGACAAATGGATTATAAAGGATCAACACGGTCCCCAACCAGTTTTAAGGCCAACTCTAATGAAAAGAACCTCTAATAATCATAGGAAAAGGAGCAAGAGTGAGAGGCATGTGTGGTAATGATTGATGCACCAAAAAAGCCAGACCACCACTAGCCCCGTGAGCCCTGTCGAAACGATAGAAAGAGTAACCATGGAATGAAGGGGTAACAGAGGGTCGTAACCATGTCTCGCACAAACTTACTAATAAAGGGAGAGAAATAGACAGCATCGTTTCGAAGTGTGATACTTTTCTGGATTGAACGAACATTCAAAAAATAATTGCTGAAGATGGGGATGTTATAGTGAAAACGGCATTCATAGTTGAAGCATTTCAGAAAATTCCGCAGTCAAAAATTCAGTGATGGAACACCCATTTATAAGTAAAGTGGTAAAGTGTCTAACTGGAAAAGTGTAACTGGCGAGTGCCTCAGGGATCAGTTGTGGGACCAGTTCTTTTTATTATTTATGTCAGTGACATCGACGTTGGAATTAACAGTATAATCTCAAAATTTTCAGGTGACACCAAACTCGGGGGACGAACAAAATCAGCGGTAGGACGTTTGCAGATTCAAGAAGATATTAAATTACTCGAGTGGGCAGAAATTTAGCAAATGAATTAATATAGATAAATGTAAAACGTTGCATAT
Organism: Bathynomus jamesi; assembly: GCA_023014485.1. Taxonomy (NCBI): domain Eukaryota; kingdom Metazoa; phylum Arthropoda; class Malacostraca; order Isopoda; family Cirolanidae; genus Bathynomus; species Bathynomus jamesi. The sequence continues at coordinate 120,641 of JAJOZX010002966.1, read as the reverse complement.
CGGTAGAAACAATGTTAATAAAAATATTCTATGCACGACAAGACACTAACAAGTGTTACGGAAGAGAAAGATTTAGATATTATTGTTGCCGACACTCTTAAACCGAGTAAGCAATGTATCGAAGCGGTGAAAAACAAATAGAATCTTAGGATTTATTGGTCGATCATTCGAATTTAAGTCCGAAAAAACAATGCTAACATTATATAATTCCTTAGTACGTCCCCACCTGGAATGCTGCATTTAGTTCTGGTCCCCATATTTACAAGACAGAATGAAGAGAGTGCAGCGACGGTTTACTAAGATGATTCCTAGACTAAGAAACAAATTATACGTTGCCCGTTTAGAAACGTTGAATTTATTCACTTGTAAAAAGGCGAATTCGAGGAGATTTAATCCAGGTGTTTAAAATGATTAAAGGTTTTGATAATATCGACGCCGAAAAATATTTCACCTTCAGAAATGCAGCTAGAACTCGCGGTAATGATGTGAAGTTAGTGAGGAAACATTTTAATTCTAATGAAGTTAAACATTTGAGACGCTCCAGACCACAAGCTGCTAGGCGCCAAAATAAAAAAAAAATTGAAGAAAAATGCAGTTAAAGTTTGTCAACTTGCAAAATGCCATAACTTTTGAACCAACAACGACATTTGATTGATTTCGACCATATGTACAGGTCCACAATCTGCTCCCTGACTCACCCACTCACCACGGGATAGACTCGATAGAGGAAGGGTGGGGTAATATAGTGGTATAAATAACTCAATTCTGTCCCCACTGGCGCTTGGCAGGTTGTGGTCCGGAGCGCCTCATTTCTTCTTCAATCGTCTAGTTAATTTGTGGAATGGATTGCCAGCCAGCGTAGTTCAAAGTAATTCGGTCACGTCCTTTAGTCCTTTAAAAAGAGACGAGATGCTTATTTTGCCTTAAATTTTGCCTTAAATTAGGAGCATTTGTTAGGACTAAAATATTGTAGAATTTTTACTCGGATTCCTTCCTCTTTGCTTTAGAATTTTTATTTATCTTTAAATTTCCGTCCTTTCTTTCAACTTCCCTCTTTTGTTTTGCTTTAAAACTTTCACTTGTCTTTAAATTTTCTTACATCTTTTGACCGTCCTTCTCAAACAGATAGTCTCGTAGGGAACAGCCGGTCTGTTGCTGTTTGTGTCCTTTGTATCCCTTTGTAAATAAGCATGTGTGTGTGTGTGTGTGAAATATATTTGCTACTGTATTTGAATTAAAAACTATAGCATATACATATTTTTAAAGTAGACCAAACTAGAAATTCGTTTTCGACATTAAAGTGAAAATACAGCATGCATGGACTACATTTAACTATATAAAATATTATTTTCAGAAATATTACTTCATACATGGAAAATTCGTAACCAGTTAAAAAATTTGTAATGAAATGCAACGTTTCTTACCAAAAAATCTCGGTAACAAATATGCAGTTTCACAGCAGTAATGTTTTAGTTGCCTGACTGTAAATGTTAGTTAGTGAAGAATTTGGGTGTAATGACTAGAGTTAGGATTGATAGGCACTAAAAAATCAATAATAGGTAGGCAAAAAGGCACTAAAGAAGCCCTAAAAAAGTCGCTTAAATAGGCACTAAAAGCTAAAAAAGGCACTTAATAGGCATTTCTATTTTCCCACTTTTCTCTTATTATTGTTGACTTACAGTAAACCCATTTGCAGTTCTGATGAATATCAGGATTTTTATTGTAAAAAATAAACTAAACATCTCAAAAAACATCAAACATTTTATTTGAATCAAAGTAAAATCCAAACATTTAAACTATCTTCTTACAAAAGCTCAACTAAACTATAAATTGAAATGGCAATTGATGATTAAAAAATTTTCAAGGTTCTGTGGCTTAAATTGACATCGCCTGTCACTCAATACATTTTTATATCGAGAAAACGACCTTCCGACATCGCAAGACGTAATTGGTGCGAACTTCAAAGATGCTAATTCGCTTGGCTCAAAGTCCAGAACCGCCTGACACTCTCCTTTGAACACTATTGAAACGTTCACGTTTGCCAACGTGCTTCAACAAACGGCAGGCCTCTCTCCTCCAGCTTGGTTATGGTCCCTGGCACCCGTCCGAAATTGGCCATGATGTAGGCCAGGTCTCCTCGAAGGGTTAGACACGATAAGGCCTCCTTCGCTTCTCCTATCACGACTGCCTCATGCTCGTCTAAGTTTTCAACGACCTGCAACAAAAAACAGAATTAAGATGAAATGTGCTTTGCTGCTTTTGAAATGGCTGTAGAAGAATGTACTAATTAAACTGAATATGTTTCGTACCTTGGCAATTTCGCTGATATTTCAGCATAATACATGGCAGCCTGAAGCCAGGAAACCCATCGAGTCAAAACTGGCTGAGGTGGCAAAGGTGTTTCTGGAAGAGCTGCCTTGAAAGCAGCAATTCGTGAAGGTGCCTTGAGAAAGACCTTCTTCACCGACGATACAAGTGCATTTACGTTCCGAAAATGTCCCCGGATGTTTTCTGCCACCCGATGGAGAGCATGAGCCAGGCAAGTCACATGCTGAAAAACATTACTGAAAAACAAACTTAATTACTGCGCCATGCATTAAAATAAATCAAATTAACAACAAACAAAAAGCTATTATTCTCTATTCATTATAAGAACCCAACTTAACTTAATAATTTCTTTAGATACCAATCTTTTTTTTTTTTCAGAAACTACAGAAAACGACAATTTTTAGGGTAACTAAATTATAAAATGCATTAGTCGAACGTCGAAGTTGGTTGTTCGATTAATTAAATTAATATTAAAATAATTTAAAAATTTGTTTTTCACCACTCTTTACCAATTTATCTTTAGGATGCTATTAAATTCGGAAAAGCTCACATTATCACTCATTGTTGGAGCGTCAAATTCCCTCGCATGCATTTTTTTACATCGAGTAGGTTTGTTATTTTGGATAGAGAATAAAAAATGTTGCAACGTACCTCTTTGGAACAAGGTTGGCAGAAAATAACTCTACCATCCGTAGTGAAGTTTGAGTCCTTCTTGATCCACTGCCTGAACATAACACTTTTGGCTGTCTTGTCCTTAGGCATTTTTTCTCACTTATAAAAATAGCTGCAAGCACAAACGTGAGATTTTATTTAGCAAAAGCACTTGAACAAAGACACCACGTTGCACGCACCAAACAAAATGATCGAGGCCGAACGCGTCACAATGACGTATTGTGATCTGATTGGCTGTATTTGGCTGACGTATTGTGATCTGATTGGCTGTGCTGGTTGCCTCAGGACTAGCCTCAGTTTTTCCATCCCCTGCCCTATTTAGGCCTACAAGTTTCAAAAAAATGCGAGTTATTTTGCTTTACTTAGTACAATAAAATTAAAAAAGGCATATATAGGCACATATTTTAAAATTAGGCACTAACCATCAAAATAGGCGTTTATAGGCACTATAACATTTCATTATATACATCCCACAGTCCCGAAATGAATTTCTCTAAAAGAAGCCTATGAATCTATAAACGGGAATGAAAAAGGCAAAAAGGGCAAAATCCGGTCTCTAGTAATGACATTTAAAATTTTAGCTTTAATGAAATAATTACACTCATAGCCAGAATACAGTAAACATGTTTTTTTTCTATTCAAAAGGAATACAAATGATAATATTAATTACCAGGTGACCCAAAAAGATATCCTATTTCTAAATAAATGTTCTAAACTAAAAAAGAAAGTTAAAAAAATGAATGTAGAAACAAAGAAAACGCAATAGGTACGTAAAAGGAGTGTAATCGCCATGTTTTTCTAACACAATATTCAACCTTAAACAAATGTTTGACAATCTTTGGAAATAGCTCAGTTGGGATGTTGTCGACTTCGGTCTTCGGGTCTTCAGGTGTCTTAGGCTTGGTAGAATATATCCTGTCTTTTATGTAACCCCCACAAAAAAAGTAAAAAGTCAGTGGGTATGAGGCCATTCCACTGGCCCACGAAAAAAGATTAGTCGCCCGGAAAATGCTTCTTCAAAAAGTTGCGAGTTTCACAAGCAGTGTGTAGAGATGCTCCATCCCGCTGAAACCACTGTAAATCTGGGTTAGAGATTATTTCTTTTACGGGACAAACTAATTAGTTGTGGTAAGTAGAAATCTTGTAGCATCTGACAATATGAATTTTGTGTTACCGTTACTGTTTTTCCAGTTTTATTTTCAAAGAAGAAGGGACCAACTACACCATATCACCCAACAGCGACCCAAACGTTGAGTTTAGCAACACTGCGTGGAAGCTCTATTGGAACGCCAACATGATTTCCAAAGTAACGAAAGTTTTGCTTACTAATCTCTCTAGACGGATGTACATAACACTCGTCAATGAAATGGATGTGTTTCAAAAACTCAGGATCTTCTTCTAACTTTGCTAACATCCACGTTGCGAATTCCATTCGTTTTTGCTTTTGAACATTAGTCAGTGAAACTTGTGAATGAAATTTGTAGGGAAAAAGGTTTAATTCGGTACGAAGTATGTGATGCAAAGATGTTCGTGAAATACTTCTGCCGACTAGCGTTGAATTGACTTCTGCGGACTGCGCCCAATAATTTCATGAATTATATTTACACGTTGTACAATTATTGTAAATCGTCGCTTACCATTATTACCTTTATATTATGCAAAGCTTATATTATGCAAAGGACACCAAACAGCAACATACCGGCTGGGGTGCTACTGTAGTATGCGGTCTACCTACGATTCAGCGGTCTACCTTTTAATTATAGCTTCTTATCTTCTTATTATTTTATTATTAGGTTAATTGTACGCCCTTGACGATTGGTTAGGTTAAGTCGTGATATTTTCGTTAAAACTAACGAAAATATCACGACTTAACCTAACCAATCATCAAGGGCGTACTGTAGTATGCGGTCTATCGTTAAGTATGCGGTAGTAGTATGTTTAACTTCTTTAATAATTCCTTAATTGTGTAAATTAAATTATAATTCCTTTCAATTCATTTTCAATTCCTTTTAAATATTTTGAACGGTAGACCGCATACTACAGTAGAAACCTAACGGTAGACCGCATACTACAGTAGAAACTTAACGGTAGACCGCATACTACAGTAGAAACTTAACGGTAGACCGCATACTACAGTAGAAACTTAATGGTAGACCGCATACTACAGTAGAAACTTAACGGTAGACCGCATACTACAGTAGCACCCCGGCTGGTCCCTACGAGGCTGTCTGTTTAAGAAGGAAGGTTAAAAGAAGTAAAAAATTTAAAGACAAGTGAAAGTTTTAAAGCAAAAAGGTTGAGGGGTAGGAAAGAAATTTAAAGCTAAAATGAAAATTTTTAAATACAGAGCAGCGAATCCAAGTGAAAATTCCACAATATTTCTACGCACTAACACATGCTTCCAACTAGGGGTTTAAGGCAAGATAAGCATCTACGTACAGGGTGGGCCGTAAGTTTCCATACATAGGAAAAATTAAACGTTTGTTTTTATGTTTCAGATACCCTAAGAATATGCGTTTGACGAAAGAGCAACGAATTGAAATCATACTGATGGCTGGGTCGGGAAGCAGTCGCATGGTTGCAATGAACTTTAACAGACAACATGGAACGAACATCACACACGACACTGTGGCAAAACTTATTAACAAGTTTCAGAAAACTGGAAATGTTGCAGATCAACCGCGAAGTGGTCCAAGACGTACAGCCACCGATGAAGACACAACAGCTACGATACTTACAGCGCTTACACGGAGTCCCAGAAAAAGTACACGACGGTTGTCTGCAGAAAGTGGTGTCAGCAGATCGAGTATCAGGCGCATTTTGAAAGCAAACAAATGGCATCCATACAAATTGCATATGGCACAGCATTTGAGTGAAGACGACCCGGACAGACGGATGGAATTCTGTGAATGGGCATTAACCAAAGTGAACGAGGATGCAAACTTTTCAACTAAGATCTTGTTTACTGATGAAGCAAATTTTTACGTCAATGGAGAGGTTAATCGGCAAAACATACGTTATTGGAGTAATGCTAACCCTAACTGGCTGAGTCCGACGAAGATGCAAGGTGCCGGTAAAGTGATGGTGTGGGCCGGGATATGGGTGACAGAATTATTGGACCAATTTTTGTCAGTGGAAATCTTAATGCCGAAAGGTATCTTAACATGTTGCAAGAAGAGATTTTCCCATCCCTGCTAAACGAGGAAGGTAACTTCCCAGTTTATTCCAGCAAGATGGAGCTCCACCTCATTATGGTCTTCACGTGCGTCGGTATTTGGATCAGCAGTTTCCGGATGCTTGGATTGGTCGGCGTGGTCCTGTGGAGTGGCCTCCCAGATCCCCAGATCTCACCCCCCTTGATTTCTATCTTTGGGGGCACTTGAAGGCCATGGTGTATCAGGAAAAGATACGAGACATAAATCATCTAAAGGAACGTATCACCAACGCCATTACAAGCATAACGTCAACTGTGCTAATGCGTGTTCATCAACAGTGGGGAACACGTATTGAAATGTGTTTTCAAAACAATGGCAACCATGTAGAGCATATTATATAAATAAAAATGGTTGTCCATAAAAAAATGTTTATTTTTCCTATGTATGGAAACTTACGGCCCACCCTGTAGTTTCTTTTTAAAGGATTCGATCGAATTACTTTGAACTACGCTGGCTGGCAATCCATTCCACAAATTAAATATACGATTGAAGAAAAATGTTTAACTTCATTAGAATTGAAATGTTTATCCACGAATTTCAGACTATTACCGCGAGGTCTGTCTGCATTCCTGAAGGTGAAATATTTTTTCGCGTCGACCTTTAATCATTTTAAAAACCTTGAATTCATCTTTTTACAAGTGAATAAATTTAGCTTTCTAAACGGGCAGCGTATGATTTGTTTCTTAGTCTAGGAATCATCTTCGTAGCCCGTGTCTCCATTCTGTCTATGTCCTGTTGTAAAAATGGGGACCAGAATTCAAGGCAGTATTCCAGGTGGGGACGTACTAAGGAATTATATAATACTAGCATTGTTTTCTGTGACTTAAATTCAAACTATCTACCAATAAATCCTAAGATTCTATTTGCTTTTCTGACCGCTTCGATACATTGCTTACTCGATTTAAGAGTGTTTGCAACAATAATACCTAAATCTTTCTCTTCCGTAACACTTGTTAGTGTCTTGTTGCACATAAAATACTTTCCTTTAACATTGTTTCTACCGATATGCAACGTTTTACATTTATCTATATTAAAGTTAATTTGCTAAATCCCGCTCACTCGAGTAATTTATTAATATCTTCTGGAATCTGCAAACGTTCTACCACTGATTTTGTTCGTCCCCCTAGTTTGGTCTCACCCGCATATTTTGAAATTATACTCTTAATTCCCAAGTCAATGTCATTGGTATAAATAATAAAAAGAACTGGTCCCAGAACTGATCCCTGAGGAACGCCACTAGTTACACTTTTCTATTTAGACACTTGGCCATTAATGCCCACTCTTTGTTTGAGTCCACTAAGCCAATTTTCAATCCATTTGAGAACATTACCATCAATTATGTGAGAATGAAGTTTAGCTAATAATCTTCTATGTGGCATTTCATCAAACGCTCTTTGTAAATTGAAATATATAATATCTACTGTTTTACTTTCGCCATACATATTTACAATATCATTAAAGAAGTCGAGCAAATTACAAGACAATAACTATTACGTCGAAAGCTGGGATAAGAATGTTTAATTAATTTATTAATTTCTATGTGATTAACTATTTTGTTCCGAACGATCGTCTCCATAACCTTACCAACTACTAAAGTCAGGCTGATGGGACGATAATTTCCCAGAAGCGATATGTCCCCTTTTTTAAATACTGGCGTAATATGATAATAAAAACCCACTCTAATAGACAGAGTTTATTTCCACAACAGTTTCGATGCCCACTGGCATCATCTTCGGGTGGATACAGAAAAACAGTTTTTTTATTACAGTTTTTTATCATCATATTTTGATTTCCACGTAGAAAAGTGAAGTTTTTTGCATTTATTGGCGTAATATTTGCAAGTTTCCAATCGAATGGAACTTCTGCAGACTAACGATTTATTAAATATGTATGTGAGGGAGGGACTATTGCGCACTTCACTTCTTTAAGTACCGTAGGGAAGAGTTTATCTGGACCTGGAGTTTTATTAGGATTAATTTTACCTATGGCCGAGAGTACTTCGCTTTCACTAATGGTAAAATTGTGAAGCTTTAAATGATCATCACTGAGCATAATTATGGGAACAGGTATGTTGTTCATATTTTTGTTAGTGAAGAGAAGAGAGGGATTTATTGAAAACTTCAGACATTTGCAAGTCATGGTAAAATTTCTCGTTGTTTTCGCCTATGAGTGGACCAATAGTCTGCGAAGCTACTTTTTTATTCCTAACATAATTATAGAATTCCTTCGGATTCGACTTAATTTGGTTCACCATATATATAGTTCATAGATGTGCTTACTTTTCAGCGACCCCATATAAAAATGGGATTAATTATGCTGAGGAAGAAGAATAGATGTGCTTACTTTTCTTAAGTTTTTTACTTTGCTTTCTCAATAGCTTGCAAGCATTTTCATCGGAAAAATTATATTTTTTCTTTAAATTTAAAATACGCGTTCCTTTTTAATGTTAAGCTACTTTTAATTTCAACATTCCACTATTTAGGTTTAACAAGACTTCGCTAGTCTCTTTTTACGTACAGTAATGGAATATTACTCGATTCTAAACGTTTAAAATAATTATAAAAAGAAGTCCGTGTGCCATTAATTTGATCGTGCGATAGAGCCTCATCCCAATCATGGGTCGAAAGTTGCAGTTTCATATCACGAAATTTAGCTCTTTTAAAATCCGAAACGTATTCCGGGCTCTCCGAATTATGGAGAAGTAGTCTCTTACAAAGATATTATTAATTAAGTCTTGGTCTGTACTTAAAACTAAATCTAGAATATTGCGTTCTCCAGTGAGTTCCTTGACCATTTGAAAAAGTGAACTTTCGAGCAAACCCTCGTACACTGTAGGGTGGATCGATTTTACATTTTTTTCGATTTCCATATTGTAATAGAGACAAAAACTTGCGCATGCATGAGAAAATAGCCTCTGCAAAATCTTAGCTTAATAGGTAATCATCTTCTGCCCCCGGCAGAGCGATGAAAATCATATTTTAGTAGTCAAAAATGTATTTTTTTTATTTTTAAAATATTTCAATATGCATCAAAATTATTCCTAATAACTATAAAGTCGATGAAAAAGACCTCATATGATCGTTTTTCCAAGCGCGTTGTCCTACATTAATATCTTTTGCCCCCGGCAACAACGTCAAATGTTGAAAAAATAGGTAATTTATATACATATTTTCAGATCGGCTCTTTGTCTTAAATAATGCATTTATATATTTCCCATAGCATTTATATCGTTGCTTAGGCATGAAATAACACACACGCAAAATTTTATGACTCTAGGCTAGGGTTTAAAGGTCATCTCTGGTGAGTGCTGCCAGCAGCAGCTGCCACTGACGCGCCAGTACGCATTGCGCAGTTCCCTCAGTTGCCTTTTGACAGCGTCGAAGGCAGGTGTGTATTTTGCAGCTGGCTCCTCGAGTCCTCAGTGTGTGTGTGTGGTGTGTGTGTGTGTGTGGCTCCTCACTCAGAGTCCTCAGTGTGCTCAATCTCTCTGCTCATATCCTTGTTTGTTTTCTCATAACTCTGTTTTTTCGATTTTATTGCGTAACAGAACAATACATTATTCTTTAATCTTTACAGGATGGCTACCGCTACAACTAGAAGATCGGTTACATGTCCAATATTTGGTGCTGGGAAAGATTTGAATTTGCGATGTTTTCCCACATGTGAAGATGTGATGCAATACTACCATCATGTGAGAACTGAGTTGAGATCATCAAAGAAGGAACCTCCATTCAAAGACATCGCCGCTGTGGTCACGGAGAGACTGGAATACTTGTGGAAATTAGCTTCCATTCCAACAGTTTCGACAGCACGGATAAATCAAATGTTGAAAAGTTATCGTGATAAAATGGCTAACATCATCAAATCACTGAACGCGAAAAAGAAGAACGAATCGTTACAGAAAATCTTGAGGCCTTCAAGAAATCAACTAAGACCACCTTATTTGACATATCGGCTTGTAAATGCCCTGAGTTGACAAAATGCAGCTGCCCTCGTGAACGACGAGTACCACTGAAAGAGCAACAGTTTTTACTCGACCAAAGAAGTGATCGCAAAATGGCAATAGGAACTTTGGATGTTGAAACAACAAATAAAAACGAGATGACTCTTGCAAGAAGATTGGCGATATTGAAACAAGAAGGAATAGCAGAACATCAAGAGCCGTCGACTAGTAAACGACAAGAAACTTCTCAAGAACAACCTTCTTCGTCAGCCTCTAGTGAAACCGAGGATACATCTATAGAATCATCGTCATCGTATGAACTAACACCGAGAGATAAACATGACATGAAGGAAAAAACACGAATGAAACTCCAGGTACTTGCTGAAGCTTGTGATCGTACGGGCGTCTCAGACAGAGCTGCTTCATTTATTGCTTCTTCGTTGTTAGAGGATGTTGGCTGGATACGAGAAGATGATGTCAGTTCAGTGATCGATCGAAATAAGATAAGAAGCCAGAAAAAGAGTTCGTTCTGAGCATCAGCAAGATGACAAGATCACGCTACCATTACAGGGCATTTTCTTTGACGGACGTAAAGATAAAACAATGACACAAGAAGAAATAGACAATGTGAAGCATAGAAGGACTGTGGTAGAAGAGCATATAGTTTTAGTTCAAGAACCAGAATCCCAGTACATGGGGCATTTCACTCCTGCATCAGGTTCTGCCACTGCAATAACATCAGGTATCATCAACTTTCTAGAGACTAACAATATTAGCACGGACGACATTGTGGCTATCGGCTGTGATGGTACCGCAGTGAACACGGGTCGAAAGGGTGGAGCCATTCGTATGATTGAAATGAAACTACAAAGGCCAGTTCAGTGGATCATATGCCTATTACACGGTAATGAATTATCACTGCGACACCTCATTCAAGACTTGGACGGCAAAACAACTGGGCCAATGGGCTTTACTGGACCAGTTGGAAAACAACTGAACGACTGCGAAAAACTTCCAATTACAGAATTCGATGCCATTCCATCTCTCGACATTGACATAGATGATGTCGAGTTGAGCACTGACCAAAAATATTTGTTAGGCATCTACAGAGCAGTGTCGAGCGGTAGCTGCTCTTCAGCTCTCGCGGCTCGAAATCCAGGTAAGATGGCGCATTCCAGGTGGCTGACAACAGCAAATAGATTTCTACGCCTCTATGTTTCAACCAGTGAACCCTCCAGCACCTTCAACGAAATTGTGCGATTCATTATGACAGTTTACGCACCAATTTGGTTTAAGATAAAGAAAAAACTCCAGTTTCACTGAGGGCGCAAAACATTTTTTCGAAATGATGCGTCTCTCTCAGACCATGCCTCAAAGATCTAAGACAATCGCCAACAAAGTCCTCCGTAGAAATTCTTTCTTTGCTCACCCAGAAAATATTTTGATCTCCATGCTACATGCCGATGAGCAACACATAAGAGAATTGGGATGGAGAAGAATATTAAAAGCACGATCAAAACAATCACCAGCGGGGGAAATTCGAGCCTTCGCCATGCCTGAGCTGCTCTACGATAGTCAAAACTATTACGAAATGATCAACTGGCAAACGGCTGAGGTGACCGAACCCCCCGTTACAAAAACAATACCTGATACGCGAATAAAAGAGTTTGTTGAGACGGGAGACCAGCCTGATGGACTGATCCCACTATTCCCTTGTCATACTCAAGCGGTCGAGAGACTCATCAAATTAGTAACCGAAGCCTCTGCCAGTGTAAGTGGAATAGAACAGAGGGACGGATTCATCCGCTCCCGTCTTCACTCCCGAACAAAAATTCCACGATTTGATTCTAAGAAAGATTACCGTATGTAAATCGACATGCAGCCAAAGGAAGGGTGGTTGGGGCTGGATGGGGTGGAACTCGACGTACAGCCACCTCCTCGTGGTGAGTTCTGGGTTGCTAATTTTATAAAATTAGCAAGCGAGGAGCTGTACTTAGTACTTATCGTACTTATAACATCGCATTAACGTAATTATAATCCACATTTAGACTTTTCTCGGGGACAGAAGATATTACTCTACAGGGTGTCCCGTAAGTCTGGACCCATAGGGAAAAATAATAAAATTACAAAATAGCCCAAAAATTTATTACATAATCTGTTCAAAGTGTCCGCCGTTGTGTCGCACACATAGTTGAAGACGCAATCTCCACTGCGACAGCACTCTGAATCACAGTCGCAGGAATTTCTTGACACGCCTCCACAATGCGTGCTTTAAGGTGGAAAATGTTCTGAAGTTTGACCTCGTACACTTTGGCTTTCAAGTGGCCCCACAAATAAAAATCATAATAAAAAATAATAAAAAAATAATAATAATAAAATAATAATAATAACATAATAAAAAAATATATTATAAATCCCTATGGGTCCAGACTTACGGGACACCCTGTAGAGTCATAAAATTTTGCGTGTGTGTTATTTCATGCCTAAGCAACGATATAAATGCTATGGGAAATATATAAATGCATTATTTAAGACAAAGAGCCGATCTGAAAATATGTATATAAATTACCTATTTTTTCAACATTTGACGTTGTTGCCGGGGGCAAAAGATATTAACGTAGGAGAACGCGCTTGGAAAAACGATCATATGAGGTCTTTTTCATCGACTTTGTAGTTATTAGGAATAATTTTGATGCATATTGAAATATTTTAAAAATTATAAGAAAAATACGTTTTTGACTACGAAAATATGATTTTCATCGCTCTGCCGGGGGCAGAAGATGATTACCCATTAAGCTAAGATTTTGCAGAGGCTATTTTCTCATGCATGCGCAAGGTTTGTCTCTATTACAATATGGAAATCGAAAAAAATTGTAAAATCGATCCACCCTATCGTACAGTCGGCGACCGGAATTAGACTGTAAATGACCACCCCCAATTCCTGCGAGGTAAATAAGATCCCCAATAAATCGCATTGTGTTCGCTACTTACATCAAAAATTAATTCCTGAAGCCAATTATCCCTATCGACAGTCTGAACCAATACTGAACCTATAATTAAACGTCGCATTTATATTATCACTTTCCGTTAATTGCTTACATTTTCATTTCTTTGAAATTTTCTAACAATTCGTGATAGTGTCTTTCTATCGGGTGGATCTCTGCATCCATATTCTCTGCAAAAGTTCCTCTGCATCTGCGTTGCAGAATTTGTCGCATGAAACCACTCAACGATCTGATTTTCTGTTCCAGCTGCAAACGTGGCATCACTCTTTGAGGGTTCAGTCACTAGAAATGTATAGGTACTGTATATGTACAGTATATAGGTATATGCGGAATAAAAATCTCAATTTGTGACCTTTCTGAAGAAGAAACCCCAATAATAACATATACATCCATTATAAACTAACGGTCAAATAAAAATCGGGTCAGTTTTTGGAGACACTATCTATCTAATATACAGGGTGTCCCGTAAGTCTGGAACCATAGGGAAAAATGATAAAAACGGCAATAAAAACGCCGAAGACACTTTTGGGGACTGTTTGTGAAATGAGCGAGGATGGTAGCGGCTGTGTCATCGTCGGTGGATGTCCTCGGAGGTCCACTGCGTGGTTTATCTCCTATGGATCCCGTTTCCCTGAACTTTGCTACAAGTTTGCCGACACAGCTGTGTGTTATCGGAGCGCGGTCTGGATGCAATCTGTTAAATTCCTCAGCGACCTCCCTCTGACTCCGATTTCCTACGAGCAGAATTACCTGGATGCGTTCTTCCTTACTCAAAGACATCATGGGCACTTGCATAAACGGAAAAACATGAATTACTTATTTTACCCTATGGTTCCAGACTTATGGGACACCCTGTATATATATATATATATATATATATATTGCGCCTCGGTGGTGTAGTAGTTAGCGTTGCTGACTACGAATCCATCGGTCTCGGGTTCGAGACCTAGTAACGGCAGCCGGCGCGCAGCAAAACCCAGCTGTTCATTACACTGGTCTGCGTCATTTTTGAGGTCAAGGTTTTTAAGTTGTTCTTTTATAAGTTTTGCATGCTGAATTCAAAAATGTAACTCATTTTGCTCAATCAGGTCAGGTTTTTATGCTATCTCAATTTTTAAAAAATTAGATAACACTGGTCTGCGTTTGAAATTTTTTTTCCTGAGGTCAAGGTTTTTTTAGTTATTTTATAATTTTTGCATGCTGATTTAAAAAATGTAACTCATTTTGCTCAATCAGGTCAGGTATTTATGCTATCTTAATTTAAAAAAAATAGATAATTCGAAAATAATCGTTATGAAATTAGCAAGTTCATTTCTTTAAAACGGACTTAAATTGACAGAAAATGTCCAAAGTATAAAAAATGGTACACGAGTACAGTTAATGTGGACGAAAGGGCTTTCTCAAAGACTTTCGTCTGTGTTCCACAGCTGGAACGTCTCTCTTGAGGCACCAGCAGTAGTCCGCGAGCACGTTCACATGCCAGCGGCCCTGGTACTTCTCTTCCATCACTCGAATATCCTGGTGGAAGCGCTTTCCTTGCTCCTCGCTGACATCACCGCAGTTGTCCGGAAAGTAGTCTAAATGAGAGCTGAGAAAATGCATCTTTATGGACGTAGTGCACCAAGAGCCTGGAAGCTCTGCAGGAGCTCCCCGACAACACGTTCGTACTCTGGACTTCGGTGGTTGCCCAGAAAATTCGTGACAATGGACTTGAATGCGAGCCAGGCATTGATCTCATTGTCCTCCAGACTTTCGTCGAACTGAGCATCTTTCATTAGCTCCCTGATCTGAGGGCCGTCAAAAATATCTGCTTTCAGTTTGTCCTCACTGACGCGTGGAAATTTCTGATTCAGGAAAGCGAAAGCTCGGCTTTCTTTGTTGAGTGCTCTGACGAAATTCTTCATAAGTCCGAGCTTGATGTGCAGCGGCGGAAGTAGAATCATCTGCGGATTCACGAGAGCGTGTGACAGAACGTTGTGCGAACCTGGTTCTAGGCCACGTCTTGCTGGCCAGTCGCGTTGTACGTAGTGTTGCTTGTCTGCTCGGCTGTCCCACACACAGAGAAAACAGGGGTATTTGGTGTAGCCGCCTTGTAGACCCAGCACTAGGGCTATAACCTATAATATATATATATATATATATATATATATATATATATATATATATATATATATATATATGTGTTAAACACAGACCGTGCATGGAACAAAGAACTCTTCTGGGAAAATTAAATCCACTATAGGTCGAATAAGTAATGGTAAATGACAAATACCATAGTTTTTCTTTTTCATGATGCAAGCCCGACGTGGGCAACGGGTCTCTCGCAAAGAGGTCCCATAAATATAGCTTCCCTCACCAGCTATCTGCAAAGCAGACAGGATCCAGCTTTGGGACATGGATCTAGGGTTTAAAGCAGCCTAGCCCTGCTACATTTAGAACCTCAATATAAGCAAAAGACTCGTTGCATTCACATCGGATTGAATAAATCAAAGAAAAAGGGGTAACTATTGTATTTTTAGCCCAAAAAACCAAAACTTAAACCTCAACCGGGACATTGAGCGTCCACTTTTCAAGGCACATAACACGTCCGTTTAATATACACAAACTCAGAATGGTCCCCTGAGAAACTTATATGTTAAACACAGACCGTGCATGGAACAAAGAACTCTTCTGGGAAAATTAAATCCACTATAGTCCGAATAAGTAATGGTAAATGACCATAGTTTTTCTTTTTCATGATGCAAGCCCGACGTGGGCAACGGGTCTCTCGCAAAGAGGTCCCATAAATATAGCTTCCCTCACCAGCTTTGGGACATGGATCTAGGGTTTAAAGCAGCTGGATCCTGTCTGCTTTGCAGATAGCTGGTGAGGGAAGCTATATTTATGGGACCTCTTTGCGAGAGACCCGTTGCCCACGTCGGGCTTGCATCATGAAAAAGAAAAACTATGGTATTTGTCATTTACCATTACTTATTCGGACTATAGTGGATTTAATTTTCCAGAAGAGTTCTTTGTTCCATGCACGGTCTGTGTTTAACATATAAGTTTCTCAGGGGACCATTCTGAGTTTGTGTATATATATATATATATATATATATATATATATATATATATATATATATATATATATATATATATATAATATATATATATATATATATATATATATATATATATATATATATATATATGTTTTTTTTTTGTAGACACGGACATACCTTTAGGTCTCCGCATATCATCCAATTGTGATGTTTGTACTTCAAAGCAGTTAGCAAAAGCTCCATGTTACTATAACTTTCAGTCATCTGCACCGAGTGACCCACCGGAACAGACGCGACCTTGTTACCATTGTAGAGTACTGCTTTCAAGCTTCTGCTTGAGGAGTCGATGAACAGCCGCCATTCTGTAGGGTCATACGCTAAACCCATAGCTGCAATGAGGCCGTTGACGTTGTTACAGTAAATCAGCGAAGCTTCTTCGTCCAACGTGAAATATTCTCGAAACTCTTCTTCGCGGCTGCGATACCAGAAGAATGTTGTTTCTGGAGCTAACAAACGATTTTCGCGAAGACGTGACCCTAGCAACTAAGCAGATTCTTTGGACAAGCACAAATCTCTTGTCAAATCGTTCAACTCAGCTTGGCTCAAGAGTTTGGGTTGACTTGTCTCGGCAGTAAGTTGGTATGTACCAGATATGTCACCGTCATCCATTTCTTCATCTGAGTCGGACGACGAATCAAAGTTGTCGGGCGGTGTTGGAATTGGAATTTCTGGTCCATGAGGCACTGGCTTTATGGCAGATGGCACGTCTGGATACTTTACGTGTTGCTTGTTTTTTCGATTAATGCCTAAAAGGAAACAGATAAAGACAGATAAAGATAAGATAAAGACATATCTCATATATTGTCAGGCATATTTTTGTAAGTATAAAATGAAATTCATACTAAATTCATACTAACTTACCTTGTAGGTTTGTCATACAGAAATAACAGTTAGTAGTATGATCTCTTCCTTCCCTCCACACCATTGGGACACCAAAAGGTAGACACTCTACCTTCTTGTGGCTCCAGCGCCGTAGACTTTCAACGCACGTTTTGCAGCATATGTGAGGGGCAAAGGCTTTGTCCTGGTCACCAAGTTTAACTCCAAAGTAGGCGTGATAGCTTTTCCTCACAAAATGTGTGATGTTTGACTGCCGGTCTGACATAGTGACTTTACCACAGATGTAGCAGAACCTGTTTGGGTCATTCTTGCACATTCTATTCATGCTGAAAAAGAGTAATGACAATCGTAATTAGAAATAAGTTGTCTGTTTATTATAGAGCTTGGCTAACACTTGGCTAAAATGTAAGTCTGTTTTAAAAAAATAAACTTGCTCATTTCATAACGATTATCTAATTTTTTAAAAATTGAGATAGCATAAAAACCTGACCTGATTGAGCAAAATGAGTTACATTTTTGAATTCAGAATGCAAAACTTATAAAAGAACAACTAAAAAAACATTGACCTCAAAAATGACGCAGACCAGTGTAATCGTTATGAAATGAGCAAGTTTATTTTTTTAAAACAGACTTACATTTTAGCGAAGTGTTAGCCAAGTGTTAGCCAAGCTCTATATAATAAACAGACACAACTTATTTCTAATTACGATTGTCATTACTCTTTTTCAGCATGAATAGAATGTGCAAGAATGACCCAAACAGGTTCTGCTACATCTGTGGTAAAGTCACTATGTCAGACCGGCAGTCAAACATCACACATTTTGTGAGGAAAAGCTATCACGCCTACTTTGGAGTTAAACTTGGTGACCAGGACAAAGCCTTTGCCCCTCACATATGCTGCAAAACGTGCGTTGAAAGTCTGCGGCGCTGGAGCCACAAGAAGGTAGAGTGTCTACCTTTTGGTGTCCCAATGGTGTGGAGGGAAGGAAGAGATCATACTACTAACTGTTATTTCTGTATGACAAACCTACAAGGTAAGTTAGTATGAATTTAGTATGAATTTCATTTTATACTTACAAAAATATGCCTGACAATATATGAGATATGTCTTTATCTTATCTTTATCTGTCTTTATCTGTTTCCTTTTAGGCATAAATCGAAAAAACAAGCAACACGTAAAGTATCCAGACGTGCCATCTGCCATAAAGCCAGTGCCTCATGGACCAGAAATTCCAATTCCAACACAGCCCGACAACTTTGATTCGTCGTCCGACTCAGATGAAGAAATGGATGACGGTGACATATCTGGTACATACCAACCTACTGCCGAGACAAGTCAACCCAAACTCTTGAGCCAAGCTGAGTTGAACGATTTGACAAGAGATTTGTGCTTGTCCAAAGAATCTGCTCAGTTGCTAGGGTCACGTCTTCGCGAAAATTGTTTGTTAGCTCCAGAAACAACATTCTTCTGGTATCGCAGCCGCTAAGAAGAGTTTCGAGAATATTTCACGTTGGACGAAGAAGCTTCGCTGATTTATTGTAACAACGTCAACGGCCTCATTGCAGCTATGGTTTAGCGTATGACCCTACAGAATGGCGGCTGTTCATCGACTCCTCAAGCAGAAGCTTGAAAACAGTACTACTCTACAATGGTAACAAGGTCGCGTCTGTTCCGGTGGGTCACTCGATGCAGATGATTGAAAGTTATAGTAACATGGAGCTTTTGCTAACTGCTTTGAAGTACAAACATCACAATTGGATGATATGCGGAGACCTAAAGGTATGTTCGTGTCTACAAAAAAATACAAATATATATATATATATATATATATATATATATATATATATTAGGCCCTGATATATATATATTATAATATAATATATATATATATATAATATATATATATATATTTATATATATATATATATATATATATATATATATATATATTATATATATCGGGTGGTCCGAAAAAAATGACGCATTTTTTAAAAATTAATATCTCAGTAACCCCTTCCTTATCATGACAATTTTTATATGCAAGATACTTTCAAACTTCTTTTTTTGAATGCAAGAAACGGAATTCTGATATCTTTTATAGTTTTCTCGCAATTAACAAAAGTAACAACATGTGTCAAAAAACAAAAATCGCAATATAATATCCGTTTTTTATACGATATCATTTTTATACGATATCATGCGATATTTTTGCAAGTTATTACAAAACTCCAGAGGAATGAACACGTCAAATTGTGGATATTTTTATTTTTTAACAATTCGT
This sequence comes from Bathynomus jamesi, assembly GCA_023014485.1. Taxonomy (NCBI): domain Eukaryota; kingdom Metazoa; phylum Arthropoda; class Malacostraca; order Isopoda; family Cirolanidae; genus Bathynomus; species Bathynomus jamesi. Next base: position 101,255 of record JAJOZX010002966.1, on the reverse strand, counting down.
CAGTACCCTTAATGATGTTGTCAGAGGAAGATCGTATTCTCATTAAAAATTGTTACTGTGAAAAAGGATGGAAGACTGGAAGGTTTATTGCAAGAGTTTCCCGGCAAAAAGTGGAAAAGGCGTGCAGTGGAAAGACTCTTAAAGAAGATTCGCGAATCGGGAAGTACTGCCAGAAAACCAGGAAGCGGTAGACCTAAAACAGCTTCGGTTCCAGAAAATGTGGATTACATCAATGATAAAATCTGCTCTCAAGAAGATAAACCAGGAAGTCATTTGTCACAAAGAACAATTGCTAAACATTTGAATATTGGAAAGACTTCTGTACACCGAATAATTAAAGCACAAAAACTAAAAGCCTTCAAAAGAATAGTATCTTCTAGAAAAAGTGATACTGTTAAGGATAAAAGAAAAACAAGGTGCAGAAAGTTACTTGATAATTTCTCTGTCGTTGATATTAAAAAGATAGTCTTCACGGATGAAAAAGATTTCACTCTAGAAATTCCGCGAAACCGTCAAAATGATGTTGTCTACGGGCGTGGTAAAAAGTGTGACATTTCAATAAACAGATTGTATCATGAAACGTCAAGATTCTCCAAAAAGGTTATGATATCTGCAGGGGTCTCTTGGAATGGCAAGACAGATGTTCATTTTATTGAAACTGAAAAGACAAAGGTGAATTCTGCAAATTACATTGAACTTTTAAGAACAAAATTGTTGCCGGATTGTCGTCGCCTGTATCAAGAAAATGATTTCATATTTCAACAAGATGGAGCACCGTCGCATACAAGCTACGCCACACAGTCGTTTCTGATTAGCAATACACCAAAATTAATAACGAAAAATGAGTGGCCACCACAAAGCCCAGATTGTAATCCTATGGACTACTCAATTTGGGAGTTACTAAAAGAGAAGGTTTACCGAGGTCGACGAGAAAAATTCACAGAATCAGAATTAAAAAGTAAAATACTTGAATCTTGGCAAGAAATTGGCATTAATGAAGTAAGAAGTATTATTTTTGTGTGGAAGAAAAGACTTAGATTAGTGTGTCAACAGAGTGGTGGGCCAATCGATCATTTACTGTAAATTAATTAGTTAAATTTCTGATTAAATTTTTTTTCTCATATTCGTTTTTTTGACCATGTTGTTACTTTTGTTAATTGCGAGAAAACTATAAAAGATATCAGAATTCCGTTTCTTGCATTCAAAAAAAGAAGTTTGAAAGTATCTTGCATATAAAAATTGTCATGATAAGGAAGGGGGTTACTGAGATATTAATTTTTAAAAAATGCGTCATTTTTTTCGGACCACCCGATATATATATATATATATATACACCATATGTCCCACAAAAAAGTACACCCAACTTTAGATTGTACTAACTCCTCCAAAAATTGAGATATTTTGGATCTGTTTGTTTGAATTAATATAGCAAATTATTCTTTGTTAACGTTCAAATTTATTCATGTTTAAACGATTTAGTGTTTAAGCATCTGCTTTTAACTGAAGGGTACAGCAAAATGGGTTGCGCGGAATGATCATTTCTCCCAGCCAGATAGTTCCTCTTGCTTTAACCAATGTGCTACTTTTTACGTCGAAGGATATTGCAAATATTTTTTTTAAATAATTCGAACTTTTGTATCTAAGATACGAGTCATACATATAAATGAAGACTCTGAATTACTAAATTTATAAATAACTTTGAAACCCTTATCATGCAGTTTACACGAAGGCAGCGCGTTCTCATGGTCACAACTTATTTGCAAACTAAAAGCTTAAAACAAGTTCAGAATACCTTCGAACTGCTATTTCCCGATAGAGCTTCTCCAACTAAACATACAATTTTGAAGAATGTTCGGAAATACAAAGAAGAAAGAACGGTCCTCAATTTGAACAAACGACGTTCAGGCCATCCGAAGACAGCAAGAACAGACGAGAACATTCAGCATGTTCGGCATTTATTAGAGAGACATCCAAAAGTGTCCACCAGGCGAAATGGTACAGAACTCTCACGCATGTCATTTCATCGAATAGTTCGTGAGGATTTGAATTTGTACCTATACAGAATGGAAATTCGACATCAACTCATTGAAGGAGATCTACCTCGCCGCCTAAGATTTGCCCAGTGGTTTCTTGAAAAACCAGAAAGATTCACGGAACAATTAGTGGTTGGAGATGAGGCGGCCTTTTTTATGAATGGTCTAGTGAACAGACAAATCTGCCGTCAGTATGCACCAAAAAATCATCCACCTGACAATCATATCTACGAAAAGAATAACTCTAGACAAAAACTGTCTCTCTGGGTAGGACTGTGCGGTAATGGAGCGGTAATTGGCCCGGTCTTTTACGATGGTAATCTAAATGGTGAAGCTTACCTAGAAATGATAGACCGAGAAATCCTTCCACAAATACGTATTACTTATGGAAACCGATTTAATCGTATTTGGTGGGTGCAAGACGGAGCTCCTGCTCACAGGAGAGTTATTGTGAAGGAACGCTTGCAGGAAGTCTTCCACCAAAGAGTAATTGCTACAGGCCATGACATTGAATGGCCTCCCAGAAGCCCTGACTTGACCCCGTGTGATTACTTTTTTATGGGGTCATTTGAAAAATAGAGTATTTGCATCACAACCTATCAATTTAGATGATTTGAGGACTCGCATCACAGCCGAAATCAACTTGTTAAAAGACAATCCAGATCTTATCAAAAGAGTGATGGGGAAGATGAGAGTTCGACTCCAGATTTGTATCGATAGGAATGGCAGTCATGTTGAAATAAAACGAAACTAAGCATAACTTTTGCAATAAGGAATAAAGAAAAATCTGCTTTGTATCTTATTAAAATTATGTTAAAGTATCTATTATTATGTATTTGTCTTTTCATTACATCGATAGCACACACATTATTTTTTCAATGACCAATTTTGCGCAATCCATTTTGTTGTACCCTTCAGTTAAAAGCAGATGCTTAAACACTAAATCGTTTAAACATGAATAAATTTGAACGTTAACAAAGAATAATTTTCTATATTAAATCAAACAAACAGATCCAAAATATCTCAATTTTTGGAGGAGTTAGTACAATCTAAAGTTGGGTGTACTTTTTTGTGGGACATATGGTGTATATATATATATATATATATATATATATATATATATATATATATATATATATATATATTTATAGGTTATAGCCCTAGTGCTGGGTCTACAAGGCGGCTACACCAAATACCCCTGTTTTCTCTGTCTGTGGGACAGCCGAGCAGACAAGCAACACTACGTACAACGTGACTGGCCAGCAAGACGTGGCCTGGAACCAGGTTCGCACAACGTTCTGTCACACGCTCTCGTGAATCCGCAGATGATTCTACTTCCGCCGCTGCACATCAAGCTCGGACTTATGAAGAATTTCGTCAGAGCACTCAACAAAGAAAGCCGAGCTTTCGCTTTCCTGAATCAGAAATTTCCACGCGTCAGTGAGGGCAAACTGAAAGCAGGTATTTTTGACGGCCCTCAGATCAGGGAGCTAATGAAAGATGCTCAGTTCGACAAAGTCTGGAGGACAATGAGATCAATGCCTGGCTGGCATTCAAGTCCATCGTCACGAATTTTCTGGGCAACCACCGAAGTCCAGAGTACGAACGTGTTGTCGAGGCGCTCCTGCAGAGCTTCCAGGCTCTTGGTGCATGTATGTCCATAAAGATGCATTTTCTCAGCTCGCATTTAGACTACTTTCCGGACAACTGCGGTGGTGTCAGCGAGGAGCAAGGAAAGCGCTTCCACCAGGATATTCGAGTGATGGAAGAGAGGTACCAGGACCGCTGGGATGTGAACATGCTCGCGGACTACTGCTGGTGCCTCAAGAGAGACGTTCCAGCTGTGGAACACAGACGAAAGTCTTTGAGAAAGCCCTTTCGTCCACATTAACTGTACTCGTGTACCATTTTTTATATACTTTGTACATTTTCTGTCAATTTAAGTCCATTTTAAAATAATAAACTTGCTAATTTCATAACGATTATTTTCGAATTATCTATTTTTTAAAAATTGAGATAGCATAAAAACCTGACCTGATTGAGCAAAATGAGTTACATTTTTTAATTCAGCATGCAAAAATTATAAAAGAACAACTAAAAAAACCTTGACCTCAGGGAAAATTTTTTCAAACGCAGACCAGTGAATTATTCCACACAATAAAGAAAGTGGTTGGTAGATAAATGGGTACCCTGGGTGGCCTAGTGGTTAAGAAGCTGGGTTGCTTGTGAGGCGTGGTTCGGATTCCACGTTAAACTGTAGGTCTAAGGTGGAGTGAAAAGCTTGACCTTCGTCAGAATGAAGAATTCGGGAGGAAGCTAACCAAAGATTAATCAAATGTTATATACCGTATATATAATTTCAAAATATTTTAATTTGGCTTCTGCATATGTATCTTTTATAAAAAACTTCAAACATTTTCCTTGTCATCGATTGTGCGTAAACGACACTCGAAACGCAAAATGAAATCGAATATCGCGTATTAATCTCCTTTGCCCCAAAGCCATTTTTTCCCCTTTTTCTTTAGACGTCTTTTCTCAAAATCCCAAAACATTTTTCCCTTTTTTTAAAATCATTCCTCAGTCAGTACCTATTATCGAAACAACTGCATGAACAGTTATATATTCTATAATCTTCCCAAAGTTTATACTTTTAAATGGTGTCAAGTTTTCTTTGGAACTTTAAGACTTTTTCCAAGGCGATGAACTGTAAAAGCTGAAGTGAAGCGATGTTTTCATGAAGGAACAGACCTAAAACTTTGGCGAAAATAAGGAGTCCAAACAAAAATGGGAAAGTTCAGTCTTACTTTTCTCTATAAGTTTGTTTCCCGAATATAAAGTGCTTAAAACACACACACACACACACACACACACACATACACACACATTATATATATATATATATACTGTGTGTATATATATATATATATATATATATATACACAGACCGTGCATGGAACAAGGAACTCTTCTGGATAATTAAATCCACTATAGTCCGACTAAGTAATGGTAAATGACAAATACCATAGTTTTTCTTTTTCATGATGTTAGCCCGACGTGAGCAACGGGTCACTCGCAAAGAGGTCCCATAAATATAGCTTCCCTCACCAGCTATCTGCAAAGCAGACAGGATCCAGCTTTGGGACATGGATCTAGGGTTTAAATCAGCCTAGCCCTGCCACATTTAGAACCTCAATATAAGCAAAAGACTCGCTGCCTTCACGTCAGATTGAATACATCAAAGAAAAAGGGGTAACTATTATATTTTTAGCCAAAAACCAAAACTTAAACCTCAACTGGCAGAATTGAGCGTCCACTTTTCAAGACACATAACATGTCCGTTTCAAGATGGGAATGAACTCAAAATGGTTCCCGAGGAGTGTATCATAAAAAACTCAGGGAACCATTCTGAGTTCATTCCCATATATATATATATATATATATATATATATATATATTAGGGTGTCCCAATTTTTTTTCTTAACACGACCTGACCACTCGTGTAATGCCCGGATGTGGTTTGTACTAAAGCATTGGCTGTGTGATTTTCAACTCGATCAGATGATATTTAGAGGTCCCGACGTTTGATGACTTTCTTTTGGTTTTCAGAATTGATCATTATGGCGTTGACAAGATCGAACATCAAGTTGTGGCTTCTTGAGAGGTCTCCGATAGCAGAGCTGGGTAAATTCGATTACCAAGTAATATGGACGTGTTGCTCCTTTTCTTCTACCATCACCGCGACCAAAAGAAGACAGATTCCAACAGTGTCAAGGCTGTAATATCGGCTGTATTAGAAATCTGGGCTAGAGCCAACTCGAATCTGGCAACAACCTCCGTTCATGCCTCAACTAAACTGAAAGCTTTGGTTCAGAGGTATCGAAATTTGCATAAAAACAAGAACAAGACTGGAATGACTTACAATATGCAGCGGGATGTATTCTTGGCTGATATGGAGGATATTTTTGATGTCGCCCGCTCAGACGTTCTGGATCGGGGAGATATCCCTCTTGAAGACAAGGAATTCCTCATTTCCCAAAGGGCAGATCGACATACGAGTTACATGGGAGGTGAAGATAGAAAATATAATGCAGCCACAATGAAAAGACAGGAAAGGGAAAGAGCTCTTGAGCGGGCACACCGGCGTCAAACGGAGGAGGCTCTAGCTGTAGGAGTCATAGAAGAGGCTACCGACAGCAGTTCTAGCACATCGTCAGCTGACAGTGGAAACGAAGCCGTCACTTGTGGACTTAAACCTTCGAAAGCTCCCAAACATGACAGACTAAAAGAAAGTCTGAGTGATCTTGACCTGGCAGCAACTTGGGATCGCGAGGGCCTTTCTATTCGACAGGCAACATCAGCGTTTGCTGCGACTGCAAAATCCCTAGCTCTCGTCCTGACAGTGTTCCATCAAAGAGCACGGTTTCACCGCTTCCGACAAAAGGCCCGTACAATGATAGGACCAATGTTATTGGCCACCTCGAGCAGCTTCCACCTCGACTGCAGATCCACTGGGACACAAAGATACTCACTGACATCGAACAGGAGGGTAAGTCAGTCGATCGGATTGCTGTTGTGGTGACTGGGGATGGTGTGGAAGAGCTATTAGGAGCACCGAAAATAATAGACGGCACAGGACAGCAAATGGCAAGCGCAGTCCATCAAGCGCTCACCCTAGTCGGAATTGAGGACAAGATCATAGGCATGGTGTTTGACACGACGGCATCAAACACAGGGATAGTGCAAGTGATTCTCAAGGATGTCTTCGTCGTGTGCCTAGGAACACCACCAAGTCCTCAAATCCCACTTTTCAGGAGATTCAAGGAGGCCTGGCCATCAATGAACCACTGTCAGTTGGATGCATTTGACAAGGACGAGGTGGCTAAAGCCTTCATAAATGACAATGCTTGCCTTTCACAAATGCGACTTGAGGTAATAGACTATCTCCGCGATGCCCTAAGAAGTGGTAATCATCCTCGAGAGGATTATGAAGAACTTCTTCGACTGAGCCTCTTGTACCTCGGAGACGACGTAGGACGTTACAAGCTTCGGCCTCCAGGGGCTTACCATCAGGCCAGATGGATGGCCAAAGCTATTTACTGCCTGAAAATAGCATTACTGCAGTCCCAGTTCTCCGAACTTCGTCTCCAAGAACTGCAAGGATTCGCCGTATGGCTCTCTTCGTGAGCATTGTATACGTGCGTCACTGGCACGAGGCTCCCATCGCCATCAAATCTCCCAAAAATGACGTTAGGCTGTACAATCTTCTTGTAGGTTACCCTGACAAGGACGTTGGAAAACAGCTTACCGGGCTGTGCTCCGTCATCTGTGGTATATCTCGGAGGACTTAATCTGTCTTGCACTGTTTGATGACAGAGTTGACGAAATGAAAAGCGTAACATGACGGCTAACCTGAAAAAGCGCCCTGGGAAAGGACTCAAACGGGTCCAAGGCAAGGGACGGCAAGTGGATGGCCGTTTAAGTCCGTGGGTGACGAGTCGATCCACCACACTTCCAGTTTCTCCAAGTTGAGCCCACGTTCCTCACCAAAGACCCTGAAACATGGCCTACTGACGAAATACCGTCTGGCAAAGAGCCGAGCTGCAGAACTGATGGTGGTCAATGATGCAGCAGAGCGAGGCATCGCCCTCATTGAGAAATACACAAGCAAACCTCTGTGCCGTGATGAAGAAGACCTCCAGTTCCTCCTTCGAACTGTCCACTCACACCGACGGAATGTGAGCCGGAAAGGAACAAAAACGGATCTCATGAAACACGTGTTTAGTTAAAATGCATAAATGTGATGCTTTGAAATTGTTGTTTGTGTATTAAGATTAAAATACATGTTTATTTTGTATAATCATCTTTGTGATGGAACTTTTGAGAGAAATATTTCAGTTAATTTGCCTTTCAGTTAAGAGGAGAAATAAAGTGCTGAAAGTTCGGGACCTTTAAATTTCCTTCGATCTCTCTGAAATTTTACAGGAAGACTTCTAATGGGAAACATCAAAAGAGCGCAACACGAGCGAGCGGATTTGTAACCCGAAATTTTTTTTGGCCCCCTATGAGTTTGGGACACCCTAATATATATATATATATATATATATTAGCGGCAATAAGCTAAATCAGGAATTAAGATAATGCGTAGGCAATAAGCTGAAAGGTAAGAATGCATATAGCATTAATTATAATGGTCATTTTCGCTGTTTAGGTCATGTTGTTACAGTTGGTTAGGTTATATTTATTACTATAGATATATAAATAGGCATTATACTTATGATTATATACATTCTTAGCTTTCAGCTTATTACCTAGGCATTAAGCCTAATGCCGGATTTCGCTTATTGCTGCTAACATACTGTATAATATACTCATATATATTTTGTGTCTCTTTGTGCATGTATATGACAGGGATTAAATACTTCATACGCACGTTAAATTTTTATATTCGTTAAAATGAATATGGAATATTAAGATGGAATTATTAGGTCCATCTCCAAATGTGCAATAAACAGGTGATTTTATCCTTAAACATGGTTTTATTTCTATTCTGAGGGTGTTCAACCGATGGGTTGGAATTTCCTTTGCTCTTCCATTTTGCTACACATGAAAAATTTGGCGGATCTTTTCTAAATGGATGACCTCACAGGATTTAGCTGAAAATTTGTATACTAATAAATTTTTATATTCTAATAACGAAAATGACATTATTTTCCTGGAGAAATATGCGCAACATACGAAAAAATTTGCATTTATATGCGCACTAGTTTGCATGGCGCATGACCGTTATCTAGTTTACACCGCTCATGACGCCCGGGTACGAGGTTGCTGTGTGGCCCCCGGTTAATTGAATGCCCGGTTAGGTCAATTGAATGGCCGGTTAGGTCAACTGTACGCGTTGACGATTGATAGGTTAAGTAGTGATATTTTCGTTAAAACTAACGAAAATATCATGACTTAACCTAACCAATCGTCAAGGGCGTACAGTTGACCTAAAGGGGCAATCAACTGCCCTAACTTGGCATTCAACTGACCTAACCGGGCATTCAATTGATCTGGGGCAACTCGCAAGTAGATAGATCACAGCACTGCATTATCATATGCTCACACTACAACAATAATATTCAGACTAAACTAGGTCTAAGCAGGCAACAAACAACAAATAAACATTAATAACAACAACAAAAATTACTGTTTATGCGAATTCGTATGGAGAAAAGGGGGTACTTGTAGGTTATCCCCCCCCCCCCCCCCCAATTTTGACAGAATATTTTCGTTAAAATTAACGAAAATATCACGACTTAACCTAACCAATTATGAAGGGCGTACAGTTGATCTATTAGTAAATAGTAAATCTATTCCAGAAACAAACAATGTTATAATTAATAATAGATCAACTGTACGCCCTTCATAATTGGTTAGGTTAAGTCGTGATATTTTCGTTAGTTTTAACGAAAATATTCTGTCGAAACTGGTGGGGGGGAGATAAGCAACAAGTACCGAAAAAGGTATGCAAATGAAGATTTATTTATTAAAATATTATTAAATATTGCAAATTTTAATAAATAAAGGATATTATCTGCGTTTTATTTTGTAAAACCAACTACATAACTACATAATTTAGATAACGGTCATGCACCATGCAAACTAGTGCGCAAATAAATGCAATGTTTTCGTATGTTGCGCATATTTCTCCGGGAAAATAATGTCATTTTCGTTATTAGAATATAAAAATTTATTAGTATACAAATTTTCAGCTAAATCCCATGGGGTCGTCCATTTGAAAAAGATCCAATTTGGCCATTCATCCATGGTTCATATACTTACAGTACCTCGCTCACTTTTACAGCAACAAAGTTTTGGTTTTCCTCCTATCATTATACTGTATGTACAGTACAGTGCTTACAAGAAGTCTCGCGCCTCTGTCTCGTCCTAAGCTAGTCTGTTAGGTATAAAATGGGCGGTCTTTATGGCAGCGGAGGTGTGTTCGGATTGGTGCACATAATTGCTCTAACGGTGTAAGAGATACTTAATTTCATGTGTGTATTATGCCGTATGTGATGAGTGCGTAATAAATAATCATTTTTAAATAGTTGGAGCGTTCAAGGTCATCTTTAATAATCTATAGACTACCCCTGAAGCCCACTCTCAACACTTAGATTCCCCTAAGACACAGGCGTCTTCAAGTAACATGAATGCGTAGAGATCTAAGGTGTTAGATTCCATATTATATAATTTATGTGCTAGGTTTAAGAACGCTGGCATTGAAGGATGGAAGGAAGGGACAGTAAAAGCGATAATAGGTTTAATGAAGGAAGTGGAATGAGGATGGAGGTAAGCGTTGCTATGTCGAAGGAAACGAGGTTGGGTGGGGAATTACGAAGGGAGGAGGAAATGCTAAACACAAACTCAAATATTTATTTTAATGCCCTAGACCTAGAAAGACAAAGAGCAAAATACCTTAAACTAACAATGAATTGACAGAAACAGAAGAGTCTGGTCTTAGACGCACTGATAGGTTTAATGTATGTGGCTAGAGGCCGCCACTCAGAATTACCACTACTACCTAAGTCATAATAAGGTTATTTACTATGACAGAGTAGTCAAGTAGTTATGGAAATAAAATATGATTATACTGTTGATGGCTGACTATATTCAGTTGGGATATAAACTATTGCTGACAATCTTTGGATCCTTGGCTTTTAAGACGAATTTTTTATGTATATGTTCAACAAAATAGGAAATTGGCTGATTATTATTACCATTCGAAGGGTTGGTACCCTTCACAACCGAAATCAATTTCAGAAGGGGTGCATGGTATCCTCATTTCCTTATCGTCCCAGCACGCTTCACATAAGCCATTTACACAAAGTTGGAAAGGCCGTCTGTGCACCACGAGACGACCCAGGCAATGCGGGGAGCAATGGTGACATTGCATGAATAAGGTGTGCCAATAAGAGAAATATCAAGACGACTAGACGTTCATCGAAGCACTGTGGGACGGTGGATTCATCGGTATGAAGCAGAAAACTCAATCGCTACTTTGCCGAGGTCTGGTCCTCCGCGTTCAACATCTCAAGAGGAAGATGCTGCGATTGTTAATCATGCCAGAGAGCATCCATTTGTTCCAGCGACGCATATTTACAGACACCTGAACCTTCGTTGTAGCGCAAATACAGTGAACAACAGACTTCACGAGGCAGGGTATTTTTCTCGCCGTCCAGCTATAAACCTGCATTGACGATTGAGCATAAAGAGGCGCGGATGGGATTTGCCTTGCAATACTTGCCGCAGGAGGAAGAATTCTGGAGAAAAGTTGTGTACTGTGACGAAAAAACATTTCAACAGATAGTCATGGTTCCCTGCATTGTTGGAGGCAGCGCGGAAAACGCTATGAAGAAGGAAATGTTTTCCCGAGCAAACGTAGTGGTCACATCAATCTCGGTGTGTGGGGCTGGATGTCTGGCTATGGTGTCGGAGAATTGACTCAAGTAGATGGACGCTTTACTGGACAGCAATATTGCCAGATACTGGAAGAGGTGCTGCTACCCAGTGTTCGTGCGTATCTGGTTCCAGCACCGGAACCATTTTACTTAATGGAAGATAACAGTCCCATTCATAGGAGTAACGTTGTGAGAGCGTGGTACGAAGATCACCCAGAGATTATTAATCTAATTCTGCCACCACGTTCTCCTGATTTGAATCCGATTGAAAACCTTTGGGCAATAATGATTAACGAATGGGCAACGCAATGAAAGAACATTTGAAGCACTTTTAGCTCACACGAGGAATAGTTGTGAGAGCGTGGTACGAAGATCACCCAGAGATTATTAATCTAATTCTGCCACCACGTTCTCCTGATTTGAATCCGATTGAAAACCTTTGGGCAATAATGATTAACGAATGGGAGCAACGCAATGAAAGAACATTTGAAGCACTTTTAGCTCACACGAGGAATAGTTGTGAGAGCGTGGTACGAAGATCACCCAGAGATTATTAATCTAATTCTGCCACCACGTTCTCCTGATTTGAATCCGATTGAAAACCTTTGGGCAATAATGATTAACGAATGGGAGCAACACAATGAAAGAACATTTGAAGCACTTTTAGCTCACACGAGGAATAGTTGGGAGAGCTTACGCCGAACACCAAACGTTCCCTACAATCTGGCCTCTTCTATGCCGCAACGATTACAAGAAATTATTGATGCTGGAGGAAACTATACGAAATACTGATGTTAAAGCCATGACGTAAATGTGTATCGAATATATATTTATGTTAATATAGAATTTTATTATATCTTTATGTTTGACAACTATAAAAGTATATATTGTGACCATGAAAAAACTTTACTTATCCTTAGTTAGAATCTTTTCTTGCAATGTCTACGCTCGTGGAGATGATAATATATGCATTGTTGAAACAAACTATGAGAAGGTAATAGTTTCAGGAAAAAAATAAAAACTGGCAACATCGAGGTCATCACATGTTTATGGGAATTGTCATATGATATGCTACCAATAAACTCTTATATACTACTATATACAGTATACTATATTACGTAATAATTACGATGAACAAATCAAATACAAATTTCTCTGATTCACGGCCCACCAGTCTTGCTTTAGACCAGTGGTAGTCAAACCGGGGTACGCGTACCCCCTGGGGGTACGCGAGGGGTTTCCTGAGGGTACGTCAGCTCTGCTGCAAAAACAAGCAAGTTGGTTAATCAATTATAAAATGAATTTATACAATTATAATTATCATCTATCATTTAAATGTTTTTGAAAATATATATTATAATCATTTATTTATAATATTAATATTTAATTATAAATTTAACTCAACATTGGTACAAGTTATTATTAAATTATTTGATATTAATTATTTTATATTTTTATATTTTTATATTTTATTTAAATTATTATTAAATTACCCAATATTGGTACAAACTGGTACGAATCGTACGATGCTGTAAAAATAGTAAATTATATCAAGTCTCGAGCAGTGAATTCACCTCTTTAAAATTCTTTGTGAGGAGATCGGCAAAAATCATACTCAGTTGCTTTTGCACACTGAAGTGCGCTGGCTCTCACGAGGAAAGGTATTAACACGACTTTTTGAACTTAGGAATGAAGTGAGAAGTTTACTTAACAGCCGAAATTCAGACTTATTAAAATTTATAGAAAATGAGGAGTGGCTTTGTAAACTGAGTTATTTGACAGATATACAGTATTCACCAAATTAAACGAACTTAATCTTCAACTTCAGGGGTATGACAAAAATATATTGCAGGCACAAGAAAAAGTCAAGGGTTTTTTTGGGAAAGTTTTATACTGGATAAAGTGCATAGAAGACAATAATACCACACCTTTCCAAATATTCAGCGAATTCTGTCACGAAAACGAGTTTCTTGTCAGTGACTCAGTTATGAATATTATAAAGCAGCATTTAGTGAGCCTTCGTGAATCATTTTTGCATTACTTTCCATTTATTAATAGAGATTCCCCACAAAGTGAATGGATAACGAATCCGTTTTCGAACCTTGCTGTGTCTAACGCGGAGCTTCCCGCTCGTTTAAAAGAACATTGATTGAATTGGCAGTTGACAGCTCACTTAAACATAAATTCAATGACTTTTCTGTCTCCGAGTTTTAGAAATTGGCCCATATTGAATGCAAAGAATTAATGAATTTGCATCAACAAACTACTTCCATTCCCGTCCACCTATTTATGTGAAAAGGGATTTTCGGCACTGACAGCTATCAAGTCGAAAGAAAGAAACCGCCTACATCCAGAAGCTTGCCTCATAATGGCACTCACAAATGTTCGTCCGCGAATAGAACAACTTGCTAGTGACAAACAGTCCACCCATCGCATTAATTACTTGTAAGTATTTAAAATATATAATTTAAAAGCTCAGACGATTTCTAATTAACTGTATTAGATTCTAACTAGCAAAAGATCGCCGCTACGCGCCGATTTTGCTAGATTTGCGGTGCTTGGATCTTCGACCCAAACCGAATTGTGGGCCTACGACGTATTTTATTTTGAACATCAATAGCCCTTTATCTGGATATCGTTCCCATTCCTCTCACCTTGGGCCTCAGTAATTGGGGTGCCTCTGGCCCTCCAATTACTGGCGAACCAATTATTCGGTCAATAAAACTACAGAAAAGAACGCAGCCATGAAAATCTAAAACTTCACAAATCTTGATACGATGAACTCGGATGTGAAGCTCAAGATTTTCATGACTGCGTTCTTTTCTATAGTTTTATTGACCAAATAATTGAACAATTATTTGGTCAATAAAACTGTAGTCATGAAAATTTTAAGCTTCACAAATATTGACACAATGTGAAGCTCAAGATTTTCATTGCTGCGTTCTTTTCTATAGTTTTATCGCGGTGCTGGGGGCCCTCGGGCCCAGTAATTGGTGGGGGGGGGCTGGTCACACATATATTTTCGTTCATTACTCATCACCCCCATCCACCATACGAAGTTTGGTCGAAATCGGTTCAGAAACGTAAAAGTTTTTTCTGCGGACAGACAGGCAGACACATTTTTGCTAAATTATAATAGTAATGATGCCCGATTAGGTTAATTAAATGGCCGGTTAGGTCAACTGAATGCCCGATGATGATTCATTCATTGATGATGATGATTCATTCATTCATGATTCATTCATCCCCTGAATGATCGTACTGGGGGTAACGGGGGTCACTCATCACTTACATACGTAAAAGCATTAGCTACACTGATGCTACCCAAAACATTACAAACACAATCCAAGCAGATAACACGATAGAAATACAGGCAGTTAACATTCAGACACTCGCAAAACACAACACCACACTAATCAACATTTACATCCCACCAGATAGTTCACCTCAGGTGCCAGCCAATTACAATCCACAGTTACACAATCTGGCCTCTCTCACTAATGTCATCTTAGGAGGAGACTTCAACGCCAAAGACACTAGTTGGTACCTGCACAACCAAAACAACACCAGAGGCGCCAACATAGCCACACAACTAAACAGCCTCTTCATTCTTAACAATACAGAAGAACATACACACGTACCACATCAAGCAGGATACTCAAACTCCTCCCCAGACATAACGGTCTGTTCCCCCTCACTAGCAACACATACACAATGGAGAACAGAAAAACAACTGTCATTAGACCACCTGCCCATCATCATTACAACACATTCTACACTCTGCCCCAACAGCCTTAGGCACACTTACAGAAATTACAAGGAAGCTGATTGGGAACAGTTCAAAATACAGACTGGACAACAATTCACCACATTAAACAGCACACCCATCATAAACATCAATACAACACTCAAGACATTTAATCAGATCATCAATAATGCAAACAAATACATACCCAAGGGCAACATTAGGAAATACAACCCAAATTACACTAGAGAAATAGCCCACCTCATAAGGCAAAGTAACAACCTCAAATGTAACACACAAACACCACACACAGAAGCCATAAAACAGCAGATACAACAGCTCAACACAGAAATAAACAAGAATCTCAAAGAAAAACAAACAGAAACATTCAGGGAATTCATAACAACACTAAACCACTCCACAGATACATCCAGGCTATACAAGACTATAAACAGCATTACCCACTCTAACAGCGGCATTCACACCTCACACGCGGCTATCTGTCGCAGCCAAAATAATATCCCAACATACACACAACAAGCTAACATTCTAGTTAATCACTATGCAAAGATAAGTCACTTAAACAGAGACAACAACCAGAAACACGCAGACAGACAAACAGCCAGACACAAGAAAACCTACAGACTCGACACGACCATTACGCACTTCAATACAGACCAGACCACCAAGATCATCAAAAACATTTAAGAATTCGAAGGCTACTGGACCAGACAACATATCTAACATACACCTTAAACACTTGGGCCCACAAGGAATACCAGCTCTGACAAATATCAGCACATATTCATACCAACACTGTATTATTCCTGACATATGGAAACAAGGTAAAATTATTACACTACTCAAACCAAACAAAAATCCAACAGAACCAGCTTCCTATAGACCTATTACTTTACTATGCATACCTTCCAAAGTAACAGAAAGACTAATCTTACAAATCACCAACCCACTCATTCCACTATCGCCTACTCAACATGGATTCAGATCCTCACCACTCAACCACGACATTACTCACTAACCTCACGCAGCACATCATGGATGGCATCAACTCCAGACGACCAGCTCAACGTACACTATTAACAACAATAGACATTAGTAAAGCATTTGATGCTATCCCACGCTTCCCTCTCATAAACAAAATACTCAACACAAACATGCACAATAACACCAAAAGGTGGCTGAGCAACTATCTTTCAGGAAGATACTCACATGTCACATTTAATGGCAAGTCATCCAAAACAAGCTTTTTCCGAACGGGGTCCCTCAAGGCTCTGTTCTCTCACCAACACTTCAATTTATACATGCATGACATTCCAACACCCTTAGATAACAAGCTTACCTTATCATCATATGCAGATGATATCACTCTAACATCCACCCACAACAACATCGACACCGCTACAAATAACCTACAAACATACATAAACAGTATACAAGACTGGCTCACGCACAATAGACTCAAAGTAGCGCCCACAAAATGAACCATCACCTTGCTTACAAGCAACACAAAAGAACACCATGTAATTCCACAGCTTACACTAAACAACATCAGCATTCCACACACTCACAGGACCAAAATACTTGGGGTCACATACAACACATCATTATCTTTTGTAAACCACATTCAGGATATTAAAAACAAATATACGTCAAGACTTAACACGCTTAGGGTACTAACAGGCACAAACTTTGGACACCAGCAGGAAACAACATCACTCATATACAAACAATATATTCGCTCAGTTATGGACTAAGCTAGCCCATGCTGGGCACCCATTATCTCAAACAAACACATAAACACCTTACAGACAATACAAAACAACGCACTTCGTATCATTACAGGATGCACTCAAACAACACCAATAGAACACCTGCACACAGAAACAAAAATACTTAAAGTTAGGGAACATTTAGACATGAGGGGAACACAATTCATGGCAGCAGCGACAACTAACCCACAACACCCTTTCCACTACATGTACAATCACGCACCGACACCTCGCACCATTAAGGTAACACCAGAGAGACATTATAACCAAATACTCCATTCCATACCACGCCCCACAGACATCACACAGTACAGAAAACACATACACACACACCTAACCTACAAAGCACTGACATGACTCGGTCCGAATGCGGTCCTAGGTGCGAAGCCGCCACCCATTAACAGGTCAGATCAGCCTGAGCAGATCGGATCGAGTTAACTTAGCACGATTCCGATGTGGACATCACTCCAACTTACTAACATATAAACACAGACTAGACAACTCCATAGACGACACCTGCCACCTGTGCCACGACACACCACAAACAATTGAACACATTATGACAGACTGTACCGCTCTAGCACAACAACGAACACAACACAACATCACTAGTGCGCTGAACCTCTGGTCCACTCCGAAGAGGGCGATCGGTTACCTGCGTGCCGCCGGCTTGCTCGATCAGGGTGGGCTGATCGGCTAAACAACAACAACAACAACAACAACTGAATGCCCGATTAGATTAATTGAATGCCTGGGTACTTTAATTGAATGCCTGGTTAGGTTAATTGTACACCCTTGACGATTGGTTCGGTTAAGTCATGATATTTTCGTTAAAGCCAACGAAAATATCACGACTTAACCTAACCAATCGTCAAGGGCGTACAGATGACCTAACCTGGCATTCAATGAACCTAACCTGGTATTCAATAATAGCGGAGCGACCCGACGTTGCCGGGGTGGATGTTGAACGCTATATATATACATATATGTATATATATATATATGCCCGGTTAGATAAACTGAATGCCCGGTTAGGTTAATTGAATGCCCAGTTAGGTCAACTGAATACCCGATTAGGTTAATTAAATGGCCGGTTAGGTCAACTGAATGCCCGATTAGATTAATTGAATGCCCTGGTACGTTAATTGAATGCCCGGTTAGGTTAATTGTACACCCTTGACGATTGGTTAGGTTAAGTCATGATATTTTCGTTAAAGCCAACGAAAATATCACGACTTAACCTAACCAATTGTCAAGGGCGTACAGATAACCTAACCTGGCATTCAATGAACCTAACCGGGTATTCAATAATTTTACCATAGGTTTCGTAATGATCTTGATGACGTCATTTAATGTTTTAAAATTAATTATTTAATTGCTTTTTTCTTACTTACAGCGACAGGCATAATGATATTAGGATACCTAATAGAAATTTTGTAATATTTTAATTCGGGAAAATAAATAATTTTCTAAAAATGATCTTCAACTATAAAAGCGCATCTAATCAGATAACTTAATTAACGTATTTCTATGACAACTAAAAAATAGAATGATAAATCAATATCCTATCAAATTGTTTGTGTATACGTAAAATTATTTGTACAAAAGCCACAGTAATAAAACGCACAAAAGTCACGGTAAATAATTTCGAGTGTGGCTCGTTTAACTTTAAACTCGTGTTTATTTAAATTGCCCGTTTTAATTATGTAATTTTTTGTATTGAATCGATAAAGAAATCTTTTGTGAATCGAAAAATGTTAAAATTATAACAAATATCAAAATATTTTGTATAAAAATCATTGAATTTTAAAATATCAAAATATTTTGTATAAAAATCATTGAATTTTAAAAATGCATGTTTGTTTTTAGTTTTTGAAAAAAGTTCTTTATGAATTTTAAAAATATATACTTTTTTAAATTGAATCGATAAATAAATCTTTTGTGAATCGAATGATATTAAATGTTTAGTAAATATTGACTTATTTTGTTCCAAAATTATGATTAAAAATGAAAATTAAAAAAATGCGTGTACAGGCATGGGAAGAACTGTACCCCTAAAAGGGGGGAAGGAACTATGTTAGGGAATTTTTTTTAGCATGGGCACTGCACAATAAAAAGACGCATCGCATAGTGAAAACCGCATTGTTCTACACCAATTGTAGCGACCTGTAGGTGTGCGCAAAAAACTGTTACATATTATATATATATATATATATATATATATATATTATATATATATATACTGTATATATATATATATATATATATATATATATATATATATATATATATACTGTATATATATATATATATATATATATATATATATATATATATATATTATATATATATATATATACTATATATTTAACTGCAATCACCGCGCAGTATATAACGTATAGAAACGACGTAAGTATAGAGGAGTAGGGCGGGTCATACTATGCATTTTTTTTAAATCAATGGAGAGGGGTGTTCAAATGACATATTTGGTGTATAGAACACAATTCTGAAGAAAATATTTAATTCTGATAACCCTAACCTACATCATTTTGCAGTTGATTATTATTAAATTGTTGATTATTTTACTATTGTAGTTCCCCTAGAATATGTCTTCTCACTTTTTCTATCATGGCTGCTCACGTTATCTCTCATAGAGCATTGTTCTAACTAATTCATATAAACACATATAATGTAATTCATATAATAATAATATTTAAATACTCAAATAAAAAGGTGTGCCATTCCACTTAATTGTAATTATCATACAGTTTGGTATATGAAATATTTTGACGGTTTTCTGGCGCGCATAAGGCCATTTTCTGATGCAGGAATCATCACAGAAGACAATACAAGTAAAGTGATTGATAAGAGCAAGGTCAAGAGAGCACAGGAGAAGTTGATGAGAGAGCTGGGGAACAGTTCGAGAAGAAGTGCAGGGAGGAGGGGGGGATCTCTTGCAGTCTTGCATCCTCTTTGATGGGCGGATTGACCTGACCAATGTGATGATGGAAGCTGAGGGCAGTGACCAATATTTTCCCGCAAAGATCAAGGAAGAACACTATAGTGTTGTTAGTGAGCCTGGCAGCTACTATCTGTTCCACTTACCCAGAGAAAGCAACTAAAGAGGAGTCACATGCGGAGAAGATTGCTAAGGTCCTGTTTGCCTGGCTGAAAGAGAGGGGTTATGATAAGACCTTGTTGGCCATTGGAGGAGACTCAACAAATGTCAACACTGGTGTGAAAGCTGGAGTAATGCGGAAGCTGGAGCTGCACCTGGGGAGAAAGCTGGTCTGGTTGGTGTGCAACCTGCACACTGTTGAACTTCCCCTGCGCCATCTCATTGTTGACCTTGATGGCCCTACTCTGTCAGACAAAAAATTATCCGGGCCAATAGGAAAGCTCCTTGATTCTGCTACAGACTTTGATATCAATCCAAACTTCACCCGAATCTCTGTTGGCCCTCCACTGATCAAGCTTCCTGACAAGGTCATTCAAGATCTCTCAACTGATCAATACTATGGCTATAAAATTGTCTGTGAAGTCAGGGATGGAGTACTTCCTGCAGGGCTGGCTCTGTTAGAGATAGGACCAGAAAACCACAGCCGCTGGCTCACCACAGTGAACAGACTTCTCAGGCTCTGGGTGTCAAAGCATGGACTTAAAGGAAAGAACCTGAAGATTCTGCAATTCATTGTGGAATTCATCATTGGAGTGTATTACCCATGTTGGTTCAACGTGAAGGTCAAGCACTCCTGAATCGAAGGGCCTAGGCACATCCTCTTTCAGCTGGACTGCCTCAAGTCCCAGAGAAAGGAGGTGCTGGATATTGTGATGCCAACTGTGAGAAGATCTGCTTGGTATGCCCACAGTGAAGTCATCCTCCAAACACTACTCTGCTCTGAGGATCAGAAGGAGAGGATTGAAGGGGTGGAGAGAATCCTGGCTATCAGGGGAGAGGGGGACCCGGACACTCAGCTGGGGGACTCCTCTGTTAGGAGCAGAAGGACACCTGACATCAATTGTGATGCTTCCAGCATCGGTGACTTGATCAGCTGGTCAGAAGGTGTGTCAGAGCCACCTCTCACCTGCTCTCTAAGCACCTCAGAGGTGAAAAACTTCATCAACACCCCCATGGAGGTGCGCAACTGGCCTTGCCACACACAAAGCATTGAGAGGGTTGTTAAAATGGTGACTGAGGCTTCTGCTAAGTACTTCTCACAGGAAAAGAGGGATGGAGGGATCAGGGCTCAGGAGACCAGCAGGAAGCTGATGTCCAAGTCTGAGTCAAAGCAGGATTTGTGCAACCTGGCAAAGTTCAAGATGTCAGGAGAATGATCTTTGTAATTATATCCAGTGATATACATGCAGTTCACCTATTAATAAATATATGTAAAGTTGATTTGGCCTTGTCAATATAAATGATTTACCTTATATCTTTTAATATATTATAAAGGGGTTCAAAAGGGTAAAATTGGCAATTTAGAAATACAAAATGATGTAGGTTAGAGTTATCCTATCCAAAATATAAGCTCATATTTGAATTCCCCATGTAAAAACACATAATTTAGACACCCCTCATGGTAGGATTTCCTTCAGATTCATGTTGTCACCTGAGTACGACCCGCCCTAATAGAGGAGTGTTCTGCACACGAGGAACAGAAATAACAAACAAATGAAAAATAAGGCACCCGCCCGGGAATCGAACCCAGGATCTTCCGATTGCCGGTCAGACGTGCTAACCACTACACTACGGAGCCACGATAGTCAGAAGTGTGCAGAACACTCCTCTATACTTACGTCGTTTCTATACGTTAATATACTGCGCGGTCATTGCAGTTAAATGTACATATTCACGATTTGCGAGGGTGCCCTCTCAAGGCATTGGTTTCTGCCCTATGTAGGAGAATTACAACTTCTGACTATCGTGGCTCCGTAGTGTAGTGGTTAGCACGTCTGACCGGCAATCGGAAGATCCTGGGTTCGATTCCAGGGCGGGTGCCTTATTTTTCATTTGTTTGTTATTTCTCTTCCTCGTGTGCAGAACACTCCTCTATACTTACGTCGTTTCTATACGTTAATATACTGCGCGGTCATTGCAGTTAAATGTACATATTCACGATTTGCGAGGGTGCCCTCTCAAGGCATTGGTTTCTGCCCTATGTAGGAGAATTACAACTTCTGACTATCGTGGCTCCGTAGTGTAGTGGTTAGCACGTCTGACCGGCAATCGGAAGATCCTGGGTTCGATTCCCGGGCGGGTGCCTTATTTTTCATTTGTTTGTTATTTCTCTTCCTCGTGTGCAGAACACTCCTCTATACTTACGTCGTTTCTATACATATATATATATGTATGTATATGTACCGGGTGTCCGAGAATTATCTGTACAATTTTTGGCTGTTATTAAAAGTCAACCATGAAGTGTAGAAATTCCAGTCTTGTCCCATTTTACAGAGAATCTCATTAAGTTTTTTCTGATACTACGTTTTGGCAGGTTTTTTAGAAATGTACGCGGGTGACAGACATTGATGATTTAAAAGCAAGAATCACAGCTTCTATTGAGCGAATTGATGTGGATATGCTGCAGCGTACATGGCAACATTTGGAGTATCGATTGGATGTTTTGCGAATCACTAATGGTGCACATATCGAATGTTGTAACAACGTTACTTTAATAAAAGAAACTTTTGAAAATACAGATTCTAAATAATCTTGTTTAAAAATTTTACGTGTGTTATCAAGAATTTTATTAAAAGATGAAATTGTACAGATAATGTTCGGACACACTGGAATTTCTAAAAAACTTGTCACAACTTGGTATCAGAAAAAACTTAATGAGATTCTCTGTAAAATGGGACAAAACTGGAATTTCTACACTTCATGGTTGACTTTTAATAACAGCCAAAAATTGTACAGATAATTCTCGGACACCCTGTATATATATATATATATATATATATATATATATATATATATATATATATATATATATATATATATATATATATATATAAAGGCTTCATTTCTGAAATAGTATATTAGATATTTGCCTGAGTTAAAATTTGTGTAAATTGCTTGAGTTGTGTAAAATGTAAATTGTATAATTAAAATGCTATGATATATATATATATATATATATATATATATATATATATATATATATATATATATCATCTAATAATTAGGTGGTCGTAAATAAAGATCGTTTGATAGCTTCATATTCTGTGTAAATTGTATAATAACATTTTTATTTTGGAAACTGAGGAGGAGGAGGTACGCCATAATAAAAAAACAAACTAAAGGGGTACGCCAAGGAAAAAGTTTGAATACCACTGCTTTAGACTTATGACTTTCATAAGATGGAATAGGTTTAACATAGTTCGTTTAATAGGTTACCACTTAAAACAATGGATAAACTATTAGTGAGACGACCGTGACTTCCTCGAAATGCGAGCGCGTAAGAGGTTCACTGAGGAATTTTGTCATTAGATTCTTCACGTAGGATATATATCACAAACAACAATATTGACAACAATTCCCAACAATTACTTAATATCAATAATTGCATTTGATCAAATAATTTAGACCTGCGTCAAAATAACTTAGGTATCATGCCATGATTTGGGATATTTGCCGAATTAGTCGTTCTCTATAGTCTACACTCTACATCCCGAAACTTGCTCCATTCTGCTTCTTAATCATTTGTATTTTAAACACTAAAATGTAGCAGAAGTGATGTAATAATGGATGTCATTGATTGTGTTAGAGCAGTTATGTGCACCAATCCGAACACACCTCCTCTGCCATAAGGACCGCCAATTTTATACCTAACAGACTAGCTTGGGACGAGACAGAAGCGTGAGACTTCTTGTAAGCACTGTACATTAAAATTTCTATACTTTCTCGTGCATTTCTCATACAAATTTCTTCATTATATATAATATTCCACGAATTTTAGGTTTCTGAATATAAACTATCCTTTAAACTATCATATAGGCTGCATTTATGTTAAGCACCATACTTATTCAATTCAAAATTAAATATTTTGCGCTAATATCTGGTATTTCCGGGTTATCTTTGCTATAATCATTAACACCAACAAACTTTTATCATGCACTATTTACGCAAAACTGACAACTCGCATACGAATCCCACTGTGATAAATTCTTTTGTGCGTAGCTAAAATTATTTCTCTCTCATTTGGAAGAAAATACATTTGGAATAATCTAATGGAAATTTAAAAAAAATTTAATTCAGAATTTAAATGTTTATTTTATATAAATTCCTTTTTGAAATTTTATTAAAGAAATAATTTTACTTTAAAATGTATATGAAATGCGTTTTCTAAAATAGTACATTTAAAATTAAATAAAAAAATTAATTAAAAATGTTGGAAAAATATACGTTATTTAGTAAATAGATGTTTCTAATAATGCAGAAGTAAAAATGTTATTTCGCATACCGTTCAACTTTATTGCTTTCATATTTCACGAAGGAATGTTTTCGTAATCGATTCTGAAAGACGAGAAACATTTGGAGATCGATTTTCACACAATTTTGCTCTCTCTCGCTGCGTCCCCATATGTTATCACACTTCAAGTTCCCGGAATTGCGACATTATCGAAAATTCAAGTATGCAATAAAGTAGGTAGTAATGAGTTGCAGCAAGATTCAATAGACATATCAACTTTTTTCATATTTTCATGACGATACCCTCGTCACAGTTCTTTCACTTAATGAAAATAATAATTAGGAAATTATTACGAAATACTACTACTGTATTATAATAATAATAATAATAATAATCACATTATCTGAATTATTTTTATTTAGATAATTTTTAGAACAGAGTAGAGCACATTCAGAAAGCACATACTCGTACAAAATTACAATACAGTATAGTTAAAAATTAAAGATTTTGAAAAAGAAAAAATCGGCCAGTGTCACACTGGACAATCCTTCAACAATTAGTTACATTTTGAATGTTTATTTTTATCATATAACATGTAAGACTGAAAATCTTCACATAAATAATGCTATTAACACATTAAACAATATCAAAGGAAACAAAAATCACAAATGGTAAACATATATACCGGTGGTAACATACAAAAACATGGGAGTGTCTCACTCGATAGCATTATCGAAAGAATCCTACAGCATACTCCTTTGATCGTGTGGGAATACTGGCAATATATATATATATATATATATATATATATATATATATATATATATATATATATATATATTACAGGGTGATTACGAAGTCTTTGTACAACTTTAAACTTTAATAACTTTTGATTTACACGTGATGGAAACAAACTGTAAACGGCATTATAAAAGCGTAATTATTGAAGTTTTTCTTTATTTTATTTCAGGTCGCACCACATCAAGCGTAGACGCTGAATCTACTTGAAAGTGGCAACAGCAAAAGAAACGATTAACTATTTTATGGCCAGCAAAACTGAAATCCATAAAAGTTACGAGAAGAAAGTTCACTGCTCATTACTAGAAAGATGCACCACATAGGAACTCGGTTAACAATTGGATTAAAAAAGTTTAAAGAAACTGGGTCAGTGAATGACAGACCTCGATCCAGGAGGCCTCAAATCAGGGAGGAGACTGTCGTCGTCCAGGAAACATTTGAAAGGAGTCTACGGAAATCGTTGCGACGTGCAGCCGATGAACTAAACATCCCTCAATCAACAGTGCGTAAAATTCTCAAAGTGAAATTGCATGAATATACGTACAAGATTCAGGTGATTCAAATGTTACTGGAAGAGGACTACCATTCAAGGTTAGATTTCCGTGAACAGTTCCAATTAAAAATCAGGAATACCCCTGGGTTTTTGGACGAGTTAATATTTTGTGATGAGGCAACATTCCACAATAGTGGCAGTCAAACCCACAATTGCATAATATGGGCGACAGCGAAACCTCACGAAGTCTGGCAGCATGAAAGAGACTCACCAAAAATCAATAACTAGTGCACTTTCGGAAAGTCATGCAGCATTGGTCCTGTCTTTATTAAAGAACCAACAGTCACTGGCAAACGTTACCTTGTAATGTTGTAGAATTTCCTTATCCTTGAACTAAAACGATTAAATCTTTCAGATAGCACCTTTCAACGAGACGGTGCTCCCTGCCACTATGCTTTGAATGTGTGGCAGTTCTTGAGTGAAGTCTTCCCAGCCAAGTGGGTCGGTAGAGTTGAACCAATTGCTTGGCCACCTCGTTCATCTGACCTGTCCCCACTGGACTGCTTTTTATGGGGCTATGTTAAGAGTGTTGTTTACTCATCAAAATGACATTCTTTGGATGAACTTATGGCCAGGATCACAAATGCAATTCACAAAATCACTCAGCAGCAACCGGAGAATGTTTTCAGGTCTTTGGAAAATTGGATTGAGTGATGTATCGAGAAGGATGGCCTAGAATCCCGCAAATGAGGCGGGATGCTGCAGAGGGGCTGGTGAATCCTGAACCGTCGTTCAAACTCACAAAGTAAGTAAGTAGAAATTTGTAATGTAGTGTGTTAAAAACTTTAATAATTAAGCTTTCATATGACGTTTACAGTTTGCTTCTGCCACGTGCACATCAAAAGTTAAAACTTAAATTTGCACAAGAATTTTGTAATCACCTTATATATATATATATATATATATATATACACACACACACGATAACAAGATTTGTCATATCTGAATTGAATTTAGTTCGGTAATGTATGCATATAATAAAGAAGTCTCCGTCTCCATAGATTTAATTTACTGAATGTTGGTATCGATTACTTACAAGTAATAAAATTGGTCATTTACTTTTATACTTTTATATTTAGTCTTATTTTCGTTCCTAGTTTTTATTATTACTACCGTAGCTATATTATGGATGTCATATTGTTTTCTTCTGCCAATAAGTTTTTCATTTTTATTCATTCAAATTTCATTATACAGTATATTTTTCATGCAGGAAGGAGGGGCCAAGGGAGGGCGAATGCCGCAAAAACGCCCTTCCCATAGAGTAAGAAGAGAGCCAAAATCAAGGTCCAAGGCTTTGACATGCCTGGACACACTGCGTTTGAAAGATTGAAGGTCATAGACAGGTGAAAGCTGGAATGAGGAAGATTGTGCCAGAGTTGACCGGTTGAGTAGATGAAAGATTGAAAATACCGATTAACCCTTGCGTTAGAGAGTTGGATAGAAAAAGAATGAGAAAGCGTAGAAAGTCTGGTACTGCGTGCTCTCCTTAAAGGAGGAGGCATGCATTTAGAGAGTTTAGAAGAGCAGTGCCCATTATAATAGTTATACTAAAGAGAGTGTGAGGCAACATTGCGGCGAAGAGAGAGGGATTGAAGACAGTGAGTAAGAGGCGGGGAATTGATGAGACGAAAAGCCTTTGATTCCATCCTTTTAAGTAGAGCTGTGTGCGTTGAACCACCCCACACATGAAAAGCGTACTCCATACAGGGGCGGGCACACCTAACCTAATAGAAGCTGTTTTAAAAAGAGAGTATATGTGATCTTTTCAGGAAGATCACGAGAAAAGGAAACGCCAAGAATGTAAAGAGAAGAGGAAGGATTGAGTTGTATTGTTGAAGATAAAGGGATGGTTGTGTGGAAGATTGTGACGGGTAGACAGATTAAGACGCTGAGTTTTTGAGGCACTGAAAGCCATAAGGTTTTTTCTGCCCCAATCAGAGATAGCAGAAGAATCAGAGGTCAGGTATACCAAAGCCATCCCACGAGAAGCATTGAGTGTCTGTTAAGAAGCACGCGTTGTGAAGGTGGTAGAGAAATGAAGAGTGGAATCATCGGCATAAGAGTGAATAGGACAGGAAGTGAAACTTAATAGATCATTGATAAATAAAAGGAAGAGAGTTTGTGACAGGACAGAGCCCTGAGGAACACCACTATTAATAGCTTTAGGCTTTAGGAGAAGAACAGTGCCCATCTACAACCGCAGCTATAGATAGGCCAGAAAGGAAATTAGCGATTAAGGTACAGATGAAGGGATAGAAACCGAAGGAGGGCAGTTTGGTAACTAAGGACTTGTGCCAGACTCTATCAAAAGCTTTTGATATGTCTAGCACAATAGCAAAAGTTTCACCGAAATCCCGAATGGAAGGTGACCAAGAGTCAGAAAGATATGCAAAAAGATCGCCAGAGAGCGTCCCTTGCGGAACCCATAGTGATGATCTCAAGGATGATTGTGATAAGAGAAGAGTTAAGAATCTTCCTATTAAGGATGAATTTAAAAACTTTAGAAAGGGAAGAAATCAAAGCAACTGAACGATAATTGGAGGGTTGAGAGCGATCACCCTTCTTTGGGAAAGGCTGAATGAAAGCGAACTTCCAGCAGGAAGGAAAAAATACCAGATGAAAGACAAAGACGAGAGAGTTTGCCTCGGCAGGGTGTCATCACAGAAGTACAGTTTTTGAGAACAACAGGAGTGATACATCAGGACCGTACTCCTTCCTAGTGTTGAGCCTAGATAGGGCAGGAAAAAACTCTTTGAAATGATTATAATTTCAGACACAATTAAGTCAGAGGGCGTAGGAGATGGTGGTACAGCACCAGAATCGTCCAGGGTTGCGTTGGAGGCTATAGTTTGAGCGAAGAGTTCAGCTTTTATAGAAGAGACGGCAACTGAGCCGTCGGAATGGAAAAGATGAGGAAAAAAAAAGGAAGTAAAGTTGTTGAAGAGGTTTTGGCTAGATGCCAGAAAGATCTAGAAGAATTAGAATTGGATAGGTTTTCACATTTTTGTCTGAGGAAAGAATTTTTGGCGAGTCGAAGAACAGATTTTGTACGATTCCAGGCAGAAATATAAGCTAAATGAGAGTCAGAAGTCGGATGGCCACGGTACCTTCTGAAAGCTTCCTCTCTGTTGCGGATAGCATTAGAACAAGTTAAACCAAGGATTTCTATATTAGTAGTAGGTGTAGAATATGAAATGTACGCCTCCATGCCTTTGAAAATCACCTCCGTGATGCGCTTAGCGCACTCGGAGGAGCCCCGGTTACGGAAGCAGTAATTATTCCATGGGGAATCAGAAAAGTACTGTCCAAGGGCCTACCAATCAGCGGGGATAAAGTGTCAAAGGGGTCTCCTCTTGGAGGATCCAAAGGCCGAATTGGAGCGATAGGACAGGACATAGATATAAGATTATGGTCGGAGAAGCCCAACGGAAGAAAAGTTTGACAAATTAAGAAGGATGAATGGTGGAAAATAAATCCAGAATGTGGGGCCTATCTCCAAGTTGATTGGGGATCCGAGTAGGGTGCTGTACAGTCAGCTCTAGGTCATTCAGGATAGAGAAGTTGTAAGCTAGTTCATCAGGGATGTCAGTGAAAGGGGAGGAAAGCCGAAGGTGGTGATGGTAAACATTGAAATCACCTAAAATGGAGATTTCAGCAAAAGGAGAGTGGGTTAGACTGTATTACACTTTAGAAATGAGGTAGTCAAAGAATTTTGGATAGTCAGTAGAATTAGGAGAAAGATATGCAACACATTAATTCTCAATATACTGTATACGTTTCATTTTGTCATCCTACTGCATCTAATGCTGATCCTTTATCTACTTCCTTCTAATGGTGCGTTTCTTTTAGTTTTTATAAATCAAATTCACAAAAGAACGATGTCGTTTTTCTCAAGTGTACTTTTTTTTCCGATCATTTTAAACCTTCAAATTTCCCCAACTTATCGATGTACAGTGCTTACAATAAGTCTCGCGCCTCTGTCTCGTCCCAAGCTAGTCTGTTAGGTATAAAATGGGGGGTCCTTATGGCAGCGGAGGTGTGTTCGGATTGGTGCACATAATTGCTCTAACCCCATCAATGACGTCCATTATTACGTCACTTCTGCTACATTTTAGTGTTTAAAATACAAATGATTAAGAAGCAGAATGACCAAGTTTCGGGATGTTAGGATGGTTATGGAGCAATCCTAGTCATCATAATATTAGCTGGCATTACATTATACCGTCTTAATATATACTGTAGACTATAGAGAACGACTAATTCGGCAAATATCCCAAATCATGGCATGATACCTAAGTTATTTTGACGCAGGTCTAAATTATTTGCTCAAATGCAATTATTGATATTAAGTAATTGTTGGGAATTGTTGTCAATATTGTTGTTTGTGATACATATCCTACGTGAAGAATCTAATGATCAAATTCCTCAGTGAACCTCTCACGCGCTCGCATTTCGAGGAAGTCACGGTCGTCTCACTAATAGAGAGTTTATCCATTGTTTTAAGTGGTAACCTATTCCATCTTATGAAAATCATTAGTCTAAAGCAAGACTGGTGGGCCGTGAATCAGAGAAATTTGTATTTGATTTTTCATCGTAATTATTACGTAATATAGTATACTGTATAGTAGTATATAAGAGTTTATTGGTAGCATATCATATGACAATTCCCATAAACATGTGATGGCCTCGATGTTGCCAGTTTTTATTTTTTCCTGAAACTATTACCTTCTCATAGTTTGTTTCAACATATATATATTATCATCTCCTCGAGCGTAGACATTGCAAGAAAAGATTCTAACTAAGGATAAGTAAAGTTCTTTCATGGTCACAATATACTTTTATAGATGTCAAACATAAAAATATAATAAAATTCTATATTAACATAAATATATATTCGATACACATTTACGTCATGGCTTTAACATCAGTATTTCGTATAGCTTCCTCCGGCATCAATAATTTCTTGCAATCGTTGCGGCATAGAAGAGGCCAGATTGTAAGGAATGTTTGGTGTTCGACGTAAGCTCTCCCAACTATTCCTCGTGTGAGCTAAAAGTGCTTCAAATGTTCTTTCATTGCGTTGCTCCCATTCGTTAATCATTATTGCCCAAAGGTTTTCAATCGGATTCAAATCAGGAGAACGTGGTGGCAGAATTAGATTAATAATCTCTGGCTCCCTTTCCTCCTCCCTTCGTAATTCCCCACCCAACCTCGTTTCCTTCGACATAGCAACACTTACCTCCATCCTCATTCCACTTCCTTCATTAAACCTATTATCGCTTTTACTGTCCCTTCCTTCCATCCTTCAATGCCAGCGTTCTTAAACCTAGCACATAAATTAAATAATATGGAATCTAACACCTTAGATCTCTACGCATTCATGTTACTTGAAGACGCCTGTGTCTTAGGGGAATCTAAGTGTTGAGAGTGGGCTTGAGGGGTAGTCTATAGATTACTACAGATGACCTTGAACGCTCCAGCTATTTAAAAATGATTATTTATGACGCACATCATATGGCATAATACACACATGAATTTAAGTATCTTACACTGTAGGAATGGAATTGAATCCTACCAGAGTTAAAAAGTCGCAAAATATGATAGATTAGTTTGTATTAAGAGGTTACTAAGAGAAAAGGATTTGGGATAGAGCGGAAGGCAGAGAGTATATTTTCTCGAGTTTCGGTTATTATTAACGTTATATGGATACATTGCCATGTGGTGTGATCAGAGAGAGAGAGAGAGAGAGAGAGAGAGAGAGAGAGAGAGACACACACAGCTTTTAAATCACACCTTTTAAATGGTTTGTGGGTAACGGCTTCACGTATGTTATTTTAGTCCAGGGTAGTTTATGTGGAGGTGTTAACGTAACTTGCACTTGGGACTGTTAATTGTAAGACAACTACCATAGCTGGGACTGAGACACGTTATCCCCTGCATACTCTATATATATCTATATACAGTATGTCTCTATATATAAATAGATAGAGTGATCGACACAATGATAATGTGGACGTCATTGATGGGATTAGAGCAATTATGTGCACCAATCCGAACACACCTCCGCTGCCATAAGGACCGCCCATTTTATACCTAACAGACTAGCTTGGGACGAGACAGAGGCGCGAGACTTATTGTAAGCACTGTACGTCTTGTTCTTCAGGAACTCTTTTGACAGTCAAAAAAAGTTGTATTTTCAGATGTAAAAATTTTGAATATCTTGGTATGATTCCCATCCAAGTCGGAACAGATTTTGTACCACATACAATCCAGTTATCCATTTATCACTTTCCAGACTATTTAAAACCTTCACTATAAGAAGCATGACAGTAATAGTATGACCGCAAAAGGTTAGAGTGCAATTGCAATGTAATGTTGATCAAATGAGTGCCAACCCCCTTCTCCCCTTGTTGCAAGGTGCCACCCACACTCCGTCCCCCCGG
Organism: Bathynomus jamesi; assembly: GCA_023014485.1. NCBI lineage: Eukaryota > Metazoa > Arthropoda > Malacostraca > Isopoda > Cirolanidae > Bathynomus > Bathynomus jamesi. The sequence continues at coordinate 69,044 of JAJOZX010002966.1, read as the reverse complement.
GTGCCAAAAAAAAGAAAGGAAAAAAAGGGGGAATCCACCCACTGCCACGAGCTGGGGATATCCACATAACCTAGGAGAGAGAGAGATACCTTGGGGGAGAAGTTGGGATGTCCTCACCCCCCAAAGGGGTATACCAAACCTAAGAGAGAGAGAGAGAGAGAGAGAGAGAGAGAGAGAGAGAGAGAGCATCCTTCACCTGGAAGAGCCAGGTGCATAATGAAAGTTCTTGATAGCATCAGTTGGCTTAGAAGTGTCTTTCAGCCAGTTGGCATAGAAGCCAGTGCCAGCCAGGCATATCAGCCAGTTGGCACAGTATATATATATATATATATATATATATAATATATATATATACGAGGGTAATTCAATAAGTATCCGCACTTTTTATTTTCACAATTTTATTTTCACATCTGATAGATTATAAACACATCACTTCTCAATATAGTCTCCCTGTTCCTCAATACACTTAGTCCAGCGATCTACAAGCTTCCTAATGCCATCGCAACAAAATGTTTCTGGCTGTGTGCGTAGCCAGTCATGCACCGCCTCCTTCAGGTCATCATCGCCTTGGAATCGTGACCTCTCAAAGCGTCTTTTAGTGGTTCAAACAGGTAAAAATCCGAAGGTGCCAGGTCTGGACTGTAGGCTGGAAGGTCGAGAACTTCAAATTTAAGTTCTTGAAGGCATTTTCTAGTCTGTGCAGCGGTATGAGGGCGCGCATTTTCGTGTAACAGAATAACACCTTCCGACAATCTCCCTCTCCGTTTTGTGCGAATTGCTTGCATTAACTCATTCCGAAGCATGTCAGAATACGATGCACTTGTTACTATAGTTCCACGCTCTAGATAATGTTCAAGGATAGGGTCTCGTGTATCCCAAAACAGTGTTAGCATAACTTTACCTGCTGACGGCTGCACTTTGAACTTCCTTGCAATGGGAGATGTTGGAGGCTTCCATTGTATGCTCTGTCGTTTGCTTTCTGGTTCATAGTGATGGATCAAGGTTTCATCTCCAGTGATAATACGCTCCAAAAACTTTTCACCTTCATTATGATACCCCGCCATAAGACAAGAGCAGACGTCCATACGATTATGCTTGTGCTCTTCTATCAATTGTTTGGGCACCCAATTTGCACAAACATTGTGAAAGCCAAAAATGTCATGAACTATCGAATAGGCAAACCCTTGACTGATGTCTAATGAAGATACTGTTTTGTTTTATTGTTAATCTTCTGTCATCGAAAATCATGACTGTGGCTTCTTCCTGCTCGTCACCACTGGTTGATGTTGACGGTCGTTCTGAGCTCTGAGCATCTGTCACACATGCCCGACCTTCCTTGAACATTTAAATCCAATCGTATACACTTCGCCGTGGTAAAGCATTATTCCCATATTGAGCACATAAACGCGTGTGAATTTCAGCTCCTTTCACACCTTCTGCCCACAAAAAACGAAACACGGATCTCTGTTCTTCCAGAGTACAAATTGAAAGCGGCGCAGCCATGCTCACTATTCGTACGATATGTGACAGCTACGAGTAGCCTAAATAAGCCTATACTGTTGCTAGCCTAAATAAGCCTCTAGATCTCAGTTTGGCTCGTTATTACGAGTATATATTATATAATATATTATCACTAAAATAAAAAGTGCGGATACTTATTGAAGAATCCTCGTATACATACATACATACATACATACACACACACACACACACATATATATATATATATATATATATATATATATATATACACACACACACAATTTATATATATATATATATATATATATATATATATTATATATATATATATATATATATATATATATACACATATATATACCGTATGTGCCCATGTACTTTGTGTTATAAATATAAAACACTGTAAAAACAAAACAAAGCTATAGTTAACTGTTTCATTGGAATTAACTGTAATATTTTAATATAATGTAATTGATGTACTTTAATGAAACCATAATTAACTGTAATAATTTAATATTATATAATTAATGTACTTTAATGAAACTGTAATTAACGATAATAAGTGAATGTGAATTAATTGATAATTATAATCAAAATTGTAATAAACCAAAAGTACAACGTACTCAGTGATGTACTTACATTGTACTGAATATACGACCCGACATTATGTTGCCATTAGAAATGTATACTCGACGATATTATTATTATTATTATTTTTTTTGTTGGGATAAATTTTGGAGTTGCTTCTTATTTTGCCAAATAATTGGTGAAGTGTTCTTTTCAAAATTTCTGAATAATTTTTTTAGATTAGATGCATTCTCTCTTCGTTATAAAAGATGAAGTCATGTCTTGCCTTAAACTTTAAATTTTTGGTCATATGCATATCTTAATAAAATAATGCATTGTTCAATTTCCGTTCTAATTAACTCGGCGGATCAGGAAAAACAGCAGATCAAAAAATATGTGGTTTAAGCTAAAAATATGGCTTCCTCTTCCTATATCCTGTTTATCTGTTTAACCATTGTCACAACAAAAAAATTTACTTATCTTTTTAACTATGTGCAAAAATAATACAGCCTCTTCAACATTTAATAATGATGATGTTAGTAAAATCGGGGTATATAAACCCCAATAATCTCTTCCATATTCATTCAGAATCCTATTCGAAGGCTGAGCACTACCTGTACATTTAGCAGTAAATTACAGTAAGAAATAGTCTTTATCTTCTCCTTCGAGCCTTGCTCTCTTCAGAGAACTTAGTCATTAAACTTCCCATACGTTATAAGAAGAATCCGGGAATCTTCAGAGAATTTCGTAAGCCTCCCAGAATCCTCCGAGCCACTATAGAAGAACTCGGAGAGTAATATAGAAGAAAACTACTGCAAGTAACACATCCGTTGCAGCCAGCTAATTAGAACCCCGGTCGACTTCGAACCAACCCAGGCCATAGAGGAAGGGGTTAACAACTGGCGACCCTATAGCCAGGATTTTAACAAGTGGTCACTCTTTGGCCAGGACAGAAATTACCTTGCCCCAGGATAACAACCGGCGACCTCTGCATCCAGAATTCTTCCAGTCTTCCAGACCTTGGAACTAGAACCAACATCCAGTTGACCGGCGTGTCACGACTTCCAGTTCGTCACATCCACCCTTGAACCGGTGTGTCACGACTCCAAGTTCTCCACGCCTAGTTTTCATCCAAGAACAAGTGGCCAGCAAGACACGTCTTCAGGACACGTCTCCAAGGATTTCGCCGTAGGAATCTTGTTAAGTACCGAACTCTTTTTTTTAAATAATCTCTAAACATTTGAAAAGTCAGTATTATTAACAGTAATAATTAGTATTGAGCCAGAATTAACAAAAAACACAGTGAACATTCCATACACCAGTGATACATTTCTTTTTAGTGAAACCGAGTTATTTCCAGTATTATAGTTAGTATAGTATAATTTTTTTAATGTACCAAGCATAGTATTACCATACCTTCACGTACATTCGAGTGAAATCTTGTTTACATTTTTTTATTATTATTTGTTTAAATCTTTTCAAATTTTCCCCTAGTTAGGCAAATTGTTGTGCATTTATTTAATGTGTATTTTTAGATAGAGTAGTTAGGAAAACCCTGTGATCATTCCATAATTAAGATCGGTCAAGCAGACCTAGAACACATTAATAGTACCTTCACATATGAGCGATTCAGACGGTGCGCTTTCTGACATCGAAAATTTCCTACACCCATTTTTCCACCTACCCCGCGCCCTTCAAACATATCCCAACACACAAACTTCAGATCAGTACAAGCCAATATGTCTCAAACCCCCGCCCCAGCATACATTAACTTAGGTAGACTAGTAAACCTTCCCATACTGTTTAATTTTTAAGGGGACCATAGATAATCACTTTGTTGAACCACGCGTAAGACCTTGGATTGAGTCTTTAGAACAACATTTCTTACGCGAAAACATCACCGATGATGATATAAAATTAGGGAAGCAAAAAGATTTATCGACCCTAAAGAAGGGAATGCTCATGACACAGTCACTACGTCCCTATCCAATTAGCGAAGCTACAACATGGGACAATTTAAACAAAACTTATTAGAATTTTTTAAAGAAATAAACTTGCACAACCCTTAGCCACGTTAGAAGCAGTCTTCCAAGCTAAATGGAAGAAAGAGGAACATGAAGATTTAAATAATTTTATTACACGAACACATAAACTCGTAGGAGAAGCCCTCCGAGCCGCAGAAAATGCGTGTGGCATTACTTTCACTTCAAACAAAGAAATCTAATAGTAGCAACGACCATTTACCAAAACCTACCCGGAGCACCTAAAAAAAGTTTCAGAGTTTTAAATGTTGACAAACCTGTAAGTGTAGCCATAAATAAAACACGGGAACATTACCCATTTAGCAAACCAGAACTACCGAAAGGGTAGAGAAACCCCGTACATTACATTCAGCAGCAGCAACCACAACACCAACAGCAACAACAACAACCCTATAAATCGAGGCCAATGCAGGGAACACCACCCAGAAACAAGCCCCCAAACCCAGAATACACGCCCTCCTCCACAGTGTTTTAACTGCGATAGCTTTGGGCACATGATAAGTCAGTGCAATTATCCCTCTTATTGCTCCCACTGTCACGAACATGGTCATCGCCGTGGCGATCGCCAAAAATGTGCATAAAGCCCCTGCAGGGTATAGGCCCCACTTCAGAAATCGAACCACCAACGTTCCCAAAAGTCCTCCAATCCCCAGAAACCAGTCCATTCCCAGCCTCAGTCGAACCACCAACCAATAGATTACGACCACAGGGTCAATCACACTCTTACCCCATGTACAAACCCCAGTACAACCAAGGTCGGATAGTTCGGTACGTAGAAGTACCCGCGGAGGAATCATTTTCCCCAGAGTACAGTTTTCAAGAACACCCTCCAGCGTATGGTGATCCCGTAGAATATGACCCAGGTCCTCCCATAGAAGACAATTCGAGCCCTTTTTTAGACCCTACTTGGAGGCGCAGTTCAACCTCCTCCCTCCTAAATTACAGTAATGAACCCAGATACACACACAAACTCCCCATCAGGATAATAGGTGCACCTCCTAGATTTAATAATAAATTGTAGCATGATAACCAAGATTTAACTGCTCTCCTAGATACAGGAGCACACGCGACGTTAATTAAGAAACAATGTGTAGATGAATTACTAGAGAGTACAATTACAAATATGAAATTAAGGCACCCTCCTGTCAACTCAGAGGAGTTACGGGCACACCCATACCTACATACGGAGAAATTGAATTATATTTAGAAGTTGGAAACGCGGTATACCCGCGAAATGTTGTATAGTGGACACAGTCGCCACCTTTCAGACAGATATCCTACTAGGTATGGATTTTTTTAACCGGAATCAATGGGAGATTTACCCAGGGAAAGTTAGTAAAGTGTCGAAATAGGACACACCATCTCCATGAGAATACAGACAGCTTAATGCTAATAGAATTAGTTCAGTTCAGATTTCCGAAAGAAATAGGAAACCCCCTCCACTTGATAGCAGTTCAAGTCAGTCGGTTGCATCCAGAGGGACAACCGCTCCAGAAATCAGACCCCAGTAATCAGTTCCAGTTGTTGAATCCAGTTGGATCAACACAGTCAGTTTCCAGTCAGTCAGTTTCCAGTCAGTCAGTTTCCAGTCAGTCAGTTTCCAGTCAGCCAGTTTCCAGTCAGCCAGTTCAGTTCAGCCAAAGGCAAATTTTAGTCGCCGAACCAGAGTCAGATTCAATTTTTCATATGCCCTACCGAGCATATAACAGTAGCACCTTATGAGAAGATTTTTCCTAGCAAAAGTAGTCGACAGTCAAGGAAAATTATTAGAGTCAGAGCGTACTCTGATTACAGAGAAAAGTAATTTCAAAAGAGATGTTCTTATTGCCCAAGTCCTTAGTCAGAGTCAGAATTCAGCTATCCCTGTTGTTTGTTTAAACAAAGGAAAAAGCCCTATAATTAACTTCAAATCAGAAAATAGGAACTGTTTCCACAGTAGAAATAGATTCAGATTTCCCCCAGTACGATAAATCGTGTTTCCAGTTCCTTAGAGTTAAACCTTCAGTATTAAAGAAGAATATAAGAAATGTCTGGAGCACTCCCTTCAGGAGTCACCAGCTTACAGGATCCCAAACTAATGGAATCACTTCTCGATTTCCTGATAAGAAATAGAGATGTGATTGCCCTAAAAGGAGATCCTCTGGGCCGAACTAATTTGGTCCCTTTTGAAATCAAGTGGAACCCAATTCCAAACCCATTTTCATTCCTCCCTATCGGGTTCCACATTCCCAATTAGTCACTATTGAGGAACACATCACGGACATGTTGGAGCAGGATGTCATTCAGCCTTCAGCTAGTCCCTGGTCCGCTCCTATGATTCTTGTCTCCAAAAAGGACGGAACATCTCGCCCTTGTATAGATTTTAGACGCCTGAACACATTACCATCCCAGACCGTTTCCCTATTCCAAACATGCAGGAAACAATTCTGAACGTAGGGAAAGCGAAACTTTTTTCATCCCTCGATTTAGCATCGGTTATTGGCAAATGGAGGTCAGTCCCGAATCTCGGGCATTGACTGCTTTCTCCACTAACCGAGGCCATTACGAATTCCAGGTTTTACCTTTCGGAGTCCGAAATGGGCCTGCTAATTTCTCTAGGTTGATGAATATAGTCCTTTCCGACCTATTAGGTGTTGAAGCTCTCGTTTATCTTGACGATATTATCGTTACAGTTCGGACATAAAAACACACTTTCAACGTCTTCAGAATGTGCTATCACGCTTGAGAAAAGCACACCTTAAACTGAAGCTTGCAAAGTGCAATTTTTTACAAGAGTCCCTGGTATACCTAGGATTCTACTATCATCCACAGGAATTAAACCTGATCCAGCCAAACTCGAAGCCTGGAAAGGTACCCTGTACCCAAAACCATCGACGACGCCGTGCATTTATTGGTTTTGTCGGATTCTATCGGAATTTATCCCCAATTTTCAAATATTGCTAAACCCATTACTAATTTGTTCCAGAAAAATGCTAAATTTAACTGGGAATCCGATCACCAACATGCCTTTGAAACTTTAATTGGTAAACTAACCTGTCATCCCATCCTCAATATCCTGATTACACAAGACCCTTGTCATAGCCACAGATGCTTCCTCCTATGGACTAGGAGCCGTCCTATTACAGGACGTAGATGGTGTGGAATTACCCATTGCTCACTTCTCTCTGCACCTCAACGGAATTATTCCACTACGGACCGAGAGGCCCTAGCGGTATATTGGGCTTTGAAAAAATTCCGAAATATCGTCTATGGCTACGATGTAACCATCAAACTGACATAAGCCACTCACGTACCTCTTCAAGGACAAGCTACTTGAAGGACGGTTGAGTAGATGGGCTCTGTTGATTCAGGACTTTGCGGCAAAAATCGTATACAAACCGGGAAAACTTCAAGTTATTCCAGACGGATTGTCGAGACTCAAGCCCGACGCCCAAGTGAATAAAATAGGAATTCTTCCTGTGTTCGACTACGAGTGTCTGCAATACTCCCAACAACAGGACCAACACACCCAAAACCTTCGGGCGCGCCTGGAACAAAAGGAACCATCGAAGGTAAAAGAACAGTACAACCTCAAAGATGGGCTCGTACATTTTAGGAACGAAGATGGAAACGACCTCGTGGAGATACCAAAGGATCTCGTCGATATAGCCATTGGACTTTGTCACGACTCACCTTTGTATGGCCACATGGGGCCGGATCGCACCATCAAGAGTCTTTTGGAGCGATACCATTTTCCCGAATGAACAGAAAGGTACATGAATACATCGCCGAATGTCCGTCGTGTTTAAACACAAAGGCAACGTACCATCCACAGCTCCTATGCATAAATATCCAGTATGCCAAAGGCCCTGGCAAAGAACTGGAATGGATATACTGGGACCATTCCCAAAACATCAAAGGGAAACCAGTACATCATTGTGTTTACGGACCACTTCTCGCGTTACAGCGAAGTAGCTGCCATTCCAGACCAGACCTCGGAAACTGTGGCAAGCCCTAGTGGAACGCGTCATCCAGAATCATACTACTCCTTCCATCCTAATTCGGATAACGCCTTAGTTTCACGTCCAAACTGTTCGAGTCACTCTGTAACATGTGTAAAATTAAAAACACACATTGTGGCATACCATCCGCAGGCAAACGGCTTAGTGGAAAGGCACAATCGAAAGATCTTAGAAGCCCTTCGCCACGTTGTCGATGCATCCTCCCGTACATGGGATGATTCCCTTCCCATGGTACAAACAGCCATCAACAATGGCTATAATGTGTCCATCGGGGACACCCCTCATTTCGTCCTATATCACTACGACAAGCGTCTACCTTTTGATTTGCCCGACCAAATCGACCCGGCAGTTCTAACATCTTCCGAGATGGCAGAAGCAAATCAGCAACTAGCTGAACGATCTTTCAAGATTTTTGACATAATCCGCTATGCCCTAGACCAACGAAACCAACAGATGGAGCAAGAGCAACATAGGCGTCATCCCCGTCAACGGACTATAATCGTCGGTATGCGATGTTATCTGAAGAGCGTGAAACCGCCAGTGCTCATCGCAAATTATACCCAAAATGGGATGGCCCATATAGGATTATGAAAAACCTCGGAAAAAATCGTTATGAAATCCTCGACCTCCGGGATCATTCCAAACTAAAGATCATTCACGCTGACAATTTGAAGATAGCTGCCGAACAACCTTCCCAAAAAACAGCTGCCAGGCGTTCGAGCCGCCTATCCTTCGAAAGGTCAATGTATTAACAAATCGAGCAGGGATCAAAAAACTGAAGTGGCCCCAGACCCAAGAGTCCCATCGGACCCAGACCCTGGAGAAACTCCTTCAAGAGGATCACTCAGTGGCACTCCACCATCTCCTCCAACTCCACCGTCTCCTCGGTCACCACCCTCACCGGTTGATGATCGACGCACGGACCCTACATACCGCCCGCAAATGCATCAACCACGTGAACTAGAACCTTCACATAAGAAACGAACCCGCTCAGAATCTGAGCTTAACGGTCGACCCCCATTGCCACCAAAACGAGGCCGACCCCTTCGTCCACAAACGCAGGCATCCACACGGCCATCCCCAGCTCCGTATAAGCTAAGGCGTAGAAATGAATAAAATTGTCCCCCTTATAATTTTCCAAATTATTTACTCTTGTACCCCTAACATTAAAATTTCTACCGGAGTTGTTATAGAAAAGCTTGCAGAAGGTAAATTTTTGAAAGTACACGCTGACCTTTTTATCAATTTGCAACCCCCTGCTAGAATTAAAATCAATCTCCTTCAGATAAAAACGCAATGAAAAACGTTTGAAAGTAAAGTTCAGGAATCTGTTAAAAATGTCCCGAGAACCGACCAGATTAGTCGCTTTCTATTAGAAAATACATTCGAAAATATTTAGACGACGACACGCACCCTATCAGAAATATTAGCATTACCATGAATACAACGACGGAAACTCAAAACTCGGAAAAATTTAATCAAATAAGTAAAAGGGGACTAATAGATATAGGAGGAAAAATATTCAAGGGTTTATTCGGATTAGCAACCAAAGAAGATATTAAAAGAATTGAACTGAAATTGAATCTCTTCGCGCGGAATCAGCAATACGATGGACACATGTCAGAACAAACTATTAGGTCACTACACGAAAACAATCGCTTCCTCCACGCCCTTTCGGACAGATTCACATACCTTGAATCCCTGTTAGCTCAATACAAAGAACACAAAAGATATCTAGAATTAATAGGGATAATTAACCTACAAGTAACCCTAATCGAAAAGTATTTACAACAAATAATTACGATTCATTCCAAGGTTTTGCGTGCAACCCAGCTAGCCCATGGAAAAATCACTCTTTCCACCCTAATACCATGGGAAACACTTCAGGCTTTGATTCACACCGCCCAGACACAATTAAAATTATCACCCATATTCCCACTCAACCATACTAATTACCCACAATTTCTAGAATACACCTGGACTGTACATGGACCACGCCCCTACACATACTTCATAATTGTACCATTTTTCGATGTACTCACTTATGACGTATATAAATTTCACCCTTTCCCAACACCCTACCAAAATAACTCTAATGTCTATCGATTGTATTTACCCTCCGTACCACCTTACCTTTTCCTCACTAAAGATCTGTCAGCCTATTCTATGATGTCAGATAGCGACATCCGGCATTGCCGATTCCCGCAAACAAATAAACAACTCGTTTGCCCTCCACAAAAACCAGTCATTCTTCCAACTACTAGGTCTTGCTTTATCGACTTAATTCGTGACCGGCATGCCCCGATATGTTCATTTACAAAATTTCATTCCTCCAAAACCGTCCAACTACGAATTGGACCAGACATCTGGGTTTCTTTCGCGAACAGGACTGCCGCTACTCTCGAGTGTCCGTCAAATTATTTCCTCATCACAATCCCTATGGTTATTCGGCTACCAATTGGTTGCTCCTTGCGTTCAAAAACCTTCCAATTATACAACCCGTACAAGGTTACCATTAATAACTCATACCCCATCTCGTCGCAAATTAAATTTAAACCCGTCATAGAGATCTTAAATCTCTCCATGAAACCTGTAACCATCCTACCCGAGCTACATGCCCCTGAATGGAATGATCAATTAAGTCGGTTTAAAATTTCGGGTGATAACCAAAATAACCTCTGCTGTTAGTATCATTATTGTATGTGCTATTATCCTCGGTATATTTGTGATAAAAAGATCGTTCTTGGAACAAAGGAAAACAAGAAACACCGCACCACGTGAAACTATTAATGCACGACCAAGAGTGCGTACGCAGACCACGTGAACTAGACTTAGCCACCCCGACTGATGTTGTGTATATAAATCTATATTATAAAACCAATGGTTATCACCTAGTTAGCATTAGTTAGGATGCTATATTATCGTAGTAATATCATTCTAGAGGGGAGAGTCCTGTAAAAATGAATAATTACTGTATGATCTTTATATTCAATTATTAATTTTTACATAGGGAACAAACTCGCATAACGCAAGTTATCTGTTGGTCAATTCATACGTACATATACATACGTTCACATGTATTGTTTTTATTTTTTTTCTTTAAATTAATTAATTTCTCGCAATCTCATAAATGCTTATGCGAGTGTTCGAATTCTGCTAACCACAGCGGAAGCGAGCGCTTCTAAGATAAAAATCTCCACTCGCTCTGATTCGAATTTATAAAACATTATTATGCGTGTTATGTTTTATATATATATACGGTATGTGCCCATGTACTTTGTGTTATAAATATAAAACACTGTAAAAAACAAAACAAAGCTATAGTTAACTGTTTAATTGTAATTAACTGTAATATTTTAATATAATGTAATTGATGTACTTTAATGAAACCATAATTAACTAATAATTTAATATGATGTAATTGATGTACTTTAATGAAACTGTAATTAACGATAATAAGTGAATGTGAATTAATTGATAATTATAATCAAAACTGTAATAAACCAAAATTAAAACGTACTCAGTGATGTACTTAGATTGTACTGAATATACGACCCGACATTATGTTGCCATTTGAAATGAATACTCGACGATATTATTAATTTTTTTTTTTTTTTTTTTTTTGGGATAAATTTTGGAGTTGCTTCCTATTTTGCCAAATAATTGGTGACTTGTTCTTTTCAAAATTTCTTAATCATTTTTTTAGATTAGATGCATTCTCTCTCCGTTATAAAAGATGAAGTCATGTCTTGCCTTAAACTTTAAATTTTTGGTCATATGCATATCTTAATATAAGAATGCATAGTTCAATTTCCGTTCTAATTAACTCGGCGGATCAGGAAAAACAGCAGATCTAAAAATATGCGGTTTAAGCTAAAAATATGGCTTCCTCTTCCTATATCCTGTTTATCTGTTTAACCATTGTCACAACAAAAAAATTTACTTTATTTTTTAACTATTGTGCAAAAATAATACAGCCTCTTCAACATTTAATAATGATGATGTTAGGAAAATCGGGGTATATAAACCCCAATAATCTCTTCCATATTCATTCAGAATCCTATTCGAAGGCTGAGCACTACCTGTACATTTTAGCAGTAAATTACAGTAAGAAATAGTCTTTATCTTCTCCTTCGAGCCTTGCTCTCTTCAGAGAACTTAGTCATTAAACTTCCCCGATACGTTATAAGAAGAATCCGGGAATCTTCAGAGAATTTAGTAAGCCTCCCAGAATCCTCCGAGCCACTATAGAAGAACTCGGAGAGTAATATAGAAGAAAACTACTGCAAGTAACACATCCGTTGCAGCCAGCTAATTAGAACCCCGGTCGACTTCGAACCAACCCAGGCCATAGAGGAAGGGGTTAACAACTGGCGACCCTATAGCCAGGATTTTAACAAGTGGTCACTCTTTGGCCAGGACAGAAATTACCTTGCCCCAGGATAACAACCGGCGACCTCTGCATCCAGAATTCTTCCAGTCTTCCAGACCTTGGAACTAGAACCAACATCCAGTTGACCGGCGTGTCACGACTTCCAGTTCGTCACATCCACCCTTGAACCGGTGTGTCACGACTCCAAGTTCTCCACGCCTAGTTTTCATCCAAGAACAAGTGGCCAGCAAGACACGTCTTCAGGACACGTCTCCAAATATTTCGCTGTAGGAAACTTGTTAAGTACCGAACTTTTTTTTTAAATAATCTCGAAACATTTGAAAAGTCAGTATTATTAACAGTAAATAATTAGTATTGAGCCAGAATTAACAAAAAACACAGTGAACATTCCATACACCAGTGATACATTTCTTTTTAGTGAAACCGAGTTATTTCCAGTATTATAGTTAGTATAGTATAATTTTGTTTAATGTACCAAGCATAGTATTACCATGCCTTCACGTACATTCGAGTGGAATCTTGTTTGCATTTTTTTATTATTATTTTGTTTGAAATCTTTTCAAATTTTCCCCTAGTTAGGCAAATTGTTGTGCATTTATTTAATGTGTATTTCTTAGATAGAGTAGTTAGGAAAACCACTCAAGTGATCATTCCATAGATTAAGATCGGTCAAGCAGACCCAATTAGAACACATTAATAGTACCTTCACATATGAGCGATTCAGACGGTGCACTTTCTGACATCGAAAATTTCCCTTCACCCATTTTTCCACCTACCCCGCGCTCTTCAAGCATATTCCCAACCACACAAACTTCATATCAAGTACAAGCCAATATGTCTCAAACCCCCGCCCCAGCGTACATTAACTTAGGTAGACTAGTAAACCTTCCCCATACTGTCTTAATTTTTAAGGGGACCATAGATAATCACTTTGTTGAACCACGGGTAAGACCTTGGATTGAGTTTTTAGAACAACATTTCTTACGTGAAAACATCACCGATGATGATATAAATATTAGGGAAGCAAAAAGGTTTATCGACCCTAAAGAAGGGAATGCTCATGACACACTCACTGACACAGTCACCTACATCCCATCGATTAGCGAAGCTACAACATGGGACAATTTTAAACAAAACATATTAGAATTTTTTAAAGAAATAATACTTGCAAAACCCTTAGCTACGTTAGAAGCAGTCTTCCAAGCTAAATGGAAGAAAGAGGAACATGAAGATTTAAATAATTTTATTGCACGAACACAAACTCGTAGGAGAAGCCCTCCGAGCCGCAAAAAATGCGTGTGGCATTACTTTCACGTCAAAACAAAGAAATCTAATGGTAGCAACGACCATTTACCAAAACCTACCCGGAGCACCTAAAAAAAGTTTCAAGAGTTTCTAAATGTTGACAAACCAGTAAGTGCAGCCATAAATAAAACAAGGGAACATTACCCAGATTTAGCAAACCAGAACTACCGAAAGGGTAGAGAAACCCCCGTACATTACATTCAGCAGCAGCAACCACAACACCAACAGCAACAACAACAACCCTATAAATCGAGGCCAATGCAGGGAACACCATCCCAGAAACAAGCCCCCGAAACCCAGAATACACGCCCCCCTCCACAGTATTTTAACTGCGATAGCTTTGGGCACATGATAAGTCATTGCAATTATCCTTCTTATTGCACCCACTGTCACGAACATGGTCATCGCCGTGGCGTCGCCAAAAATGTGCCAATAAAGCCCCTGCAGGGTACAGGCCCCACTTCCAGAAATCGAACCACCAACGTTCCCAAAAGTCCTCCAATCCCCAGAAACCAGTCCATTCTCAGCCTCAGTCGAACCACCAACCAAATAGATTACGACCACATGGTCAATCACACTATTACCCCATGTACAAACCCCAGTACAATCAACAAGGTCGGATAGTTCGGTACGTAGAAGTACCCGCGGAGGAATCATTTTCCCCAGAGTACAGTTGTCAAGAACACCCTCCAGCGTATGGTGATCCCATAGAATATGACCCAGGTCCTCCCCTAGAGGACAATTCGAACCCTTTTTTAGACCCTACTTTGGAGGCGGCAGTTCAACGTCCTCTCTCCTAAAGAGCAGTAATGTACCCAAATACACACACCAACTCCCCATCAGGATAATAGGTGCAAACCTCCTAGATTTAGTAATAAATTGTAACATAGATAATCAAGGTATAACCGCTCTCCTAGATACAGGAGCACACGCGACGTTAATTAAGAAACAATGTGTAGATGAATTACTAGAGAGTACAGATTACAAATATGAAATTAAAGCACCCTCCTGTCAACTCAGAGGAGTTACGGGCACACCCATACCTACATACGGAGAAATTGAATTATATTTAGAAGTTGGAAACGCGGTATACCCGGTGAAATGTTGTGTAGTGGACACAGTCTCCACGTTTCAGACAGATATCATATTAGGTATGGATTTTTTTAACCGGAATCAATGGGAAATTTACCCAGTTGGAAAGTTAGTAAAATGTCGAAACAGGACACACCATCTCCATGAGAATAACAGACAGCTTAATACTAATAGAATTAGTTCAGTTCAGATTTCTGAAAAGAAATAGGAAACCCCTCCATTTGATAGCAGTTCAAGTCAGTCGGTTGCATCCAGAGGGCCAACCGCTCCAGAAATCAGACCCCAGAGTAATCAGTTCCAGTTGTTCAATCCAGTTGGATCAACACAGTCAGTTTCCAGTCAGTCAATTTCCAGTCAGTCATTTCCAGTCAGTCAGTTTCCAGTCAGCCAGTTTCCAGTCAGCCAGTTTCAGTTCAGCCCAGAAGGCTAATTTTAGTCGCCGAACCAGAGTCAGATCCTCAATTTTTCATATGCTCTACCAAGCATATAACAGAAGCACCTTACGAGAAGATCTCTTTCTTAGCAAAAGTAGTCGACAGTCAAGGAAAATTATTAGAGTCAGAGCGTACTCTGATTACAGAGAAAAGTAATTTCAAAAGAGATGTTCTTATTGCCCAAGTCCTTAGTCAAAGTCAGAATTCAGCTATCCCTGTTGTTTGTTTAAAGATAGGAAAAAGCCCTATCGAATTAACTTCAAATCAGAAAATAGGAACTGTTTCTACAGTAGAAATAGATTCAGATTTCCCCACCAGTACGATAAATCGTGTTTGCAGTTCCTTAGAGTTAAACCCTTCAGTAATGAAAGAAGAATATAAGAAATGTCTGGAGCACTCCCTTCAGGAGTCACCAGCCTTACAGGATCCCAAACTAATGGAATCACTTCTCGATTTCCTGATAAGAAATAGAGATGTGATTGCCCTGAAAGGAGATCCTCTGGGCCGAACTAATTTGGTCCCATTTGAAATCAAGCTGGAACCCAATTCCAAACCCATTTTCTTTCTTCCCTATCGGGTTCCACATTCCCAATTAGTCACTATTGAGGAACACATCACGGACATGTTGGAGCAGGATGTCATTCAGACTTCACTAGTCCCTGGTCCGCTCCTGTGATTCTTGTCTCCAAAAAGGACGGATGGTTTATATATGTGTATATTATATATATGTATATATGTATGTATATATATATATATATATATATATATGTATACATGTATGTGTTATATATATATATATATATATATATATATATATATATATATATGTGTATATATATATATAATATATATTAATATATATCTATATATATATATATATATATATATATATATATATACTGTATATATATGTATGTAATATATATATTATATATATATATAATATATATATAATATATATATATGCACAAATAACTGCAATGACCGCGCAGTATATAAATGAATAGAAACGACATAAGTATTAAGGAACGTTTCTGCACACGAGGAGGAGAGATAACGAAATAATGAAAAATGAGGCGAACCGCCTCATTTTTCATTATTTCGTTATCTCTCCTCCTCGTGTGCAAAACGTTCCTTAATACTTATGTCGTTTCTATTCATATATATATATATATATATGGGGACATGATGCTGTAACTCGTCGTCATTCACGGTTCTGTAAAAGAAGAGGAAAAACAAGACTGTAGAATATAAGGAACATCACTTAAATTTTCATTATATTTTGTAAATGTTACACTTAGGGGTGTGACGTGTTAGAGATGGATTCTGTAGAAAAATTCAGGTTCACGAATCCGTCCACATGTATTATATCTGGCCCTACAGGATGTGGTAAAACTGTGTTTACGCTTAAAGATAAGGGGGAGATGTTCTCAAAATTTGTGCATAAAGTCATATGGTGCTATTCGACGTACCAATCAGTGTTCAACGAGTTCGAAGATAATATTTTTTCTCTATTTAAGACTAAGTTCTCTGAAGAGAGCAAGGTTCGAAGGAGAAGACAAAGATTTTTTTCTTACTGTAGTTTTACTGGTAAAATGTTACAAGTAATGTTCAGCCTCTAAGTTAGATCAGCCAATTCAGAATGAACAATGGAGAAATTTTATGGGCTTTTATACTTAAATTTTTATTGACGTCATTATTATTTAATACTGATCTGTTTTTGTTTTTTATTCTCAATAGGCTGATTTACTTTCCAAAACATTTAAAGCCAAAGCATATATTTTTGCTGTAGCAATGTCAAGACTGCTAAGCAAGAGAGAGCCATATTTCTATTTTAAACCGCATATTGATAGATCTGATGTTATCATGATTTGCCGAGTTAATTAAAATTGAAATTGAAATATGCCTTCCATCACGAATTACAATCAAACATGCACATGAGCAAAAATTAAATGCTTAAGATTCAAAACATTAAGCAGGACATGACTTCATCTTTAACAACGAAGAGAGAGTGTATACAAGAAATGAACATTGCAGAATTTAACAAGATTACTAAATCTAAAAAAATGATTAAGTTTTTGAAACAAATAATTTACCATTTATAAAGTAGAAAGCAAATCAAAAATGTATCTAAACTTGTGTCAGCGTTATGCGATTTTGGACGTTATACTAAATGATTAAGTAGTTTAAAAAGGAATAATTCACCAATTATAAAATAGAAAGCAAATCAAAAATTTATTCAAACTAGTGTCAACTTTATACGATTTTGGCCTTTATATGTCAAAATGGATAGTCTTTTCACTGACGGCAAATGTTTGTAAGTAATTGTTACTGGTTACTGTATTCTGGTTATCATCTAAAAATTTTAAAAACTAGTCAATTGATCATTCCATTTCGGGGAATGAAGTCCGGATAGGATGGTCACCTGTTTCATGGCGGAACTCAAATTTTTTTTAGTAGGTTTGAATTTAGTTTCAGACAGAAAGGGGTACGAGTTGTTAATTGTAATCTCAATATTATAAGGGGAACAATTTTATTCATATGAACGTCTTAAATCATACGGAGCTGTTGGTAGTCGTGTAGATGTTTGTGGTCGTGTGCGGAGTGGTCGGCCTCTCTTAGGTGGTAATCGGGGTCAAACATTAAGCTCGGATTCTGAGTGTGTTCGTTTTTTTCGTGAAAGTTCTAATTCTCGTGGTTGATGCATTTGCGGCCGGTATGTAGGGTCCGTGCGTCGATCATCAATCGGTGAGGGTGATGACGGAGGAGATGGTGCAGTTCCACTGAGTGATCCTCAAGAAGGGGTTTCTCCAGGGTTAGGAAAGCCACTCAGGTGATCATTCCATAAAATAAGCTCGGTCAAGCAGACCAAATTAGAATACATTAACAGTACCTTCACAAAGGAGCGATTCAGACGGTGCGCTCTCTGACATCGAAAATTCCCCATCACCCATTTTACCACCTACCTCGCGCCCTTCAAACATATTTCCAAACACGCAAACTTCAGATCAAGCACAAACTAACATGTCTCAAACCGCTTCCCCAGTATACATTAACTTAGGTAGACTTGTAAACCTTCCCCATACTGTCCTAATTTTTAAGGGAACCATAGATAATAACTTTGTTGAACTGCGCGTAAGACCTTAGATTGAGTCTCTAGAACAGCATTTCTTAACGCGAAAACATCACAGATGATGATATAAAGATTAGGGAAGCTAAGAGGTTTATTGACCCTACATACTGTACTCCCAACCATTAGTGAAGCTACAACTTGGGACAATTTTAAAAAACACTTATTAGAATTTTTCAGAGAAATAACACTCGCACAACCTTTGGCCACATTAGAAGCTGTCTTCCAAGCTAAATGGAAGAAAGAAGACCATGAAGATTTAAATAATTTTATTACACGAAGACAAACTCGTAGGAGAAGCCCTCCGAACCGCAGAAAATGCATGTGACATTACATTCATTTCAAAGCAAAGAAACCTAATAGTAGCAGCATCCATTTACCAACGCCTACCCGTAGCACTAAAAAGAAATTTCAAGAGTGTCTAAATATTGACAAACCAGTAGGTGTAGCCATAAATAAAACAAGGGAACATTACCCAATCTTAGCCAGCCAGAACTACCGGAAGGGTAGAGAGACCCCCATACACTACATTCAATCAGCAGCAAGAACAACCCTCAGAAACAAGCTCCACAAACCCAGAATGCACGCCCTCCTCCTCAGTGTTTTAATTGCGATAGTTTTGGACACATGATGAGTCAGTGTAATTATCCCCTCATTGCTCCCACTGTCAAGAACATGGTCATCGCCGTGGCGACCGACAAAAATGTGCTGACAAAGCCCCTGTAGGGTACAGGCCCCACTTCCAGAGATCAAATTACCAACGTTCCCAAGAGCCCTCCAATTCGCAGAAACCAGTTAGTTCCCAGCCTCAACGGGACCACCCACCAAACAGATCACGACCATAAGGTCAACCACAATATTACCCAATGTCCAGACCCCAATATAATCAGCAAGGTCGAATGGTTCGGTACGCAGAAGTACCCGTTGAAGAATCAGTTTCCCCAGAGTACACTTTTCAAGAAGACTCTCCAGTGTATGGTGATCCCGTAGCATATGACTATGGTCCTCCCATAGAAGTAATTTCAAGTTCTTTTTTGAATCCCACTTCAGAGGCAGCAGTTCAGCCTCCTCCCTCCTAAATAGCAGTAATAAACCCAAATACACACATGAACTACTCATCAGGATAATAGGTGCGAACCTACAAGATTTAATAATAAATTGCAGCACAGATAATCGAGATTTAACCGCTCTTCTAGATACAGAAGTACATGCGACATTGATTAAGAAACAATGTGCAGACGAGTTACTAGAAAGTACAGATTATAAATATGAAATTAAGGCACCTTCGTGCCAACTCAGAGGAGTTACAGGCGCACCCATACCTACATAGGAGAAATTGGATTATATTTAGAAGTTGGTAACGCGGTATATCCCGCAAAATGTTGTATTGTAGATGCAGTCGCCACCTGTCAGACAGATATTTTACTAGGTATGTATTTCTTCAACCAGAATCAATGGGAAATTTACCAAGCCGGAAAATTAGTTAAGTGTAGAAATAGGACACACCCTCTCCATGAGAATAATAGACAGCTTAATGCTAAGAGAATCAGTTTAGTTCGGATTTCTGAAGGAAATAGGAAACTCACACCAGTTTATAGCAGTTCAAATCAGTTGGTTGCATCCAGAGGGACAACCGCCCCAGAAAACAGCCCACAGAGTAATCAGTTCCAGTTGTTGAATCCAGTTGGATCAACACAGTCAGTTTCCAGTGAGTCAGTCAGTTTCCAGTCAGTTTCCAGTCAATTTCCAGTGAGTCAGTCAATTTCCAGTCAGTCAGTCAGTCAGTTTCCAGTCAATTTCCAGTCAGTTTCCAGTCAGTCAGTCAGTTTCCAGTCAGTCAGTCAGTCAGTTTCCAGTCAGCCAGTTTCAGTTAACTCAGCAGTTGAGATTCGAAATCTAACTGAAACGATTTTTCAGCCAATAAGGCAAATTTTAGTCGACGAACCAGTCAGATTCACAATTTTTCATATGCCTTACAGAGCATATAAGAGTAGCACCTTATGAGCAGATTTGTTTCCTAGCAAGCGTGGTAAACGGTCAAGGAAAACTATTAGAGTCAGATCGTATTCTTATTAGAGAGAAATGTAACTCCAAGAGAGATGTTCTTATTGCCCAAGTTCTTTGTCATAGTCAGAATTCAGTTATCCCTGTTGTTTGTTTGAACAAAGGAAAAAGCCCTATTGAATTAACTTCAAATCAGAGAATAGGAACTGTTTCCACAGTACATAGAAATAAATTCAGATTTCCCTACCAGTACTATAAATCGTGTTTTCAGTTCCTTAGAGTTAAACCCTTCACATTAAAAAAAGAATATAAGAAATGTCTAGAGCACTCCCTTCGGGAGTCACCAGCCTTACAGGATCCCGAACTACTGGAATCACTTCTCGACTTCCTGATAAGAAATAGAGATGTGATTGCCCTAAAGGGAGATCCTCTGGGCCGAATTAATTTGATCCCTTTCGAAATCAAGCTGGAACCCAATTCCAAACCCATTTTCATTCCTCCCTATAAGGTTCCACATTCCCAATTAGTAACATTTGAGGAACATATCAAGGACATATTGGAGTAGGATGTCATTCAGCTTTCATCTAGTTCCTGGTCCGCTCCTATGAATCTTGTTTCCAAAGAGGACGGAACATCTCGCCCTTGTATAGATTTTAGACGCCTAAACCACATTATCATCCCATACCGTTTCCCTTTTCCAAACATGCAGGAAACAATTCTGAACGTAGGGAGAGCTAACTTCTTTTCATCCCTCGATTTAGCATCCGGTTATTGGCAAATGGAGGTCAGTCCCGAATCTCGGGCATTGACTGCTTTCTCCACTAACCGAAGCCATTACGAATTCCAGGTTTTACCTTTCGGAGTCCGAAATGGGCCATGCTAATTTCTCTAGGTTGATGAATAT
Organism: Bathynomus jamesi; assembly: GCA_023014485.1. Lineage (NCBI taxonomy): Eukaryota > Metazoa > Arthropoda > Malacostraca > Isopoda > Cirolanidae > Bathynomus > Bathynomus jamesi. The sequence goes on along the minus strand of JAJOZX010002966.1, from coordinate 47,690 downwards.
AGTCCTTTCCGACCTATTAGGTGTCGAAGCTCTCGTCTATCTTGACAATATTATCTTTTATAGTTCGGATATAAAAACACTTTCAACGTCTTCAGAATGTGCTCTCACGTTTGAGAAAAACACATCTTAAACTGAAACTTGCAAAGTGCAACTTCTTATAGGAATCCCTAGTATACTTAGGATTTCTACTATCATCCACTGGAATTAAACCTGATCCAGCCAAACTTGAAGCACTGGAAAGGTACCCTGTACCTAAAACCATCGACGACGCTCGTGCATTTATTGGATTTGTCGGATTCTATCGAAATTTTATCCTCCAATTTTCGAACATTGCTAAACCCATTACCAATTTGTTCCAGAAAAATGCTAAATTTAATTGGGAATCTGATCACCAACATGCTTTTGAAATTTTAACCGGTAAACTAACTTGTCATCCCATCTTCCAATATCCCGATTACACCAAACCCTTTGTCATAGCCACAGATCCTTCTTCCTATGGTCTAGGAGCCGTCCCATTACAGGCTGTAGATGGTGTGGAATTACCCATTGCTTATGCCAGTCAGCTTCTCTCTGGACCTCAACGGACTTATTCCACTACGGACCGGGAGGCCCTAGCGGTATATTGGGCTTTGAAAGAATTCCGAAATATCGTCTACGGCTATGATGTAACCATCAAAACTGATCATAAGCCACTCACGTATCTCTTCAAGGACAAGTTACTTGAAGGACGGTTGAGTAGATGGGCTCTGTTGATTCAGGACTTTGTGGCAAAAATCGTATACAAACCAGGAAAACTTCAAGTTATTCCAGACGGATTGTCGAGACTCAAGCCCGACATCCAAGTGAATAAGATAGAAACTCTCCCTGTGTTCGACTACGAAGGCCTGCAATACTCCCAACAACAGGACCAACACATCCAGAACCTTCGGGCGCGCCTGGAACAAAAGGAACCATCGAAGGTAAAAGAACAGTACAACTAAAAGATGGGCTCGTACATTTAGGAACGAAGATGGAAACGACCTCGTGGAAATATCATAGGATCTCGTAGATATAGCCATCAGACTTTGTCACGACTCACGTTTGTATGGCCACCTGGGGCCGAATCGCACCATCAAGAGTCTTTTGGAGCGATACCATTTTCCCGAAATGAACAAAAAGGTACATGAATACATCGCTGAATGCTCGTCTTGTTTAAAACAAAGGCAACGTACCGTCCACAGCTCCCATGCATAAATGTCCAGTATGCCATCGGCCCTGGCAAAGAATTGGAATGGACATACTCAGACCATTCCCCAGAACATCAAAGGGAAACCAGTACATCATTGTGTTTATGGACCACTTCTCGCTTTACAGCGAAGTAGTTGCCATTCCAAATAAGACCTCGGAAACTGTACAAAAGTCCTAGTGGAACGCATCATCCAAAACGCCCTTAGTTTCACTTCCAAACTGTTCGAGTCAGTCTGTAACATGTGTAAAATTAAAAACACACATTGTGGCATACCATCCGCAGGCAAATGGCTAAGTGGAAAGACACAATCGGAAGATCTTAGAAGCCCTCCGCCATATTGTCGATGCATCCTCCCGTACATGGGATGATTCCCTCCCCAAGGTGCAAATAGCCATCAACAACGGCTATAACGTGTCCATCGGGGACACCCCTCATTTCGTCCTATATCACTACAACAAACGGCTACCTTTTGATTTGCCTGACCAAATCGACCCGGCAGTTCTAACACCTTCCGAGATGGCAGAAGCAAATCAGCAACTAGTTGAACGATCTTTCAAAATTTTTTACATAATCTGATATGCCTTCCACGAACGAAACAAACAAATGGAGCAAGAGCAACATAGGCCTCATCCCCGTCAACGGAATATAATCGTCGTTATGCGATGTTACATAATAAGCGTGAAACCGCCAAGTGCTCATCGCAAATTATACCCAAAATGGGATAGCCCATATAGGATTATGAAAAACCTCGGAAAGAACCGTTACGAAATCCTCGACCTCCGAGACCATTCCAAACTAAAGATCATTCACGTTGATAATTTGAAGATAGCTACCGAACAACACCTTCCCAAAAAAACATCTGCCAGGCGTTCGAGCCGCCTATCCCTCAAAAGATCAACGTATTAACAAACCCAGCAGGGATCACAAAACCGAAGTGGTCACCGCAAAAACCACTACCCGTGACGAAGATTGGTACCTCGTAATACCACCAGTACTCGAGCCACTCTCTGAACAAGAAGAGGTCCCAGAACCGAGAGTCCCATCGGAACCAGACCCTGGAGAAACCCCTTCTTGAGGATCACTGAGTGGAACTCCACCATCTCCTCCGTCATCATCCTCATCGATTGATGATCGACGCACGGACCCTACATACCGGCCGCAATTGCATCAACCACGAGAATTAGAACCTTCACGAAAAAAACGAACACACTCAGAATCTGAGCTTAATGTTTGACTCCGACTACGACCTAAGCGAGGCCGACCACTCCGCACACGACCACAAACATCTACACGACTACCAACAGCTCCGTATAATTTAAGACGTTGATATGAATAAAATTGTTCCCCTTATAATATTGAGATTACAATTAACAACTCGTACCCCTTTCTGTCTGAAACTAAATTCAAACCTACTAAAAAAATTTTGAGTTCCGCCATGAAACCGGTGACCATCCTACCCGGACTTCATGCCCCTAAATGGAATGATCAATTGAGTCGTTTTAAAAAATTTTCAGATGATAACCAGAATAACCTTTTACAAATACTGTAACCAGTAACAATTACTTACCAACATCTGCCGTCAGTATTACCATTGTGTGTGCTATTATCTTCGGTATTTTTAAAGTGAAAAGACTATTCATTTTGACATATAAAGTCTAAAATCGTATAAAGTTGACACTAGTTTGAATAAATTTTTGATTTGCTTTCTATTTTATAATTGGTGAATTATTCCTTTTTAAACTACTTAATCATTTAGTATAACGTCCAAAATCGCATAACGCTGACACAAGTTTAGATACATTTTTGATTTGCTTTCTACTTTATAAATGGTAAATTATTTGTTTCAAAAACTTAATCATTTTTTTAGATTTAGTAATCTTGTTAAATTCTGCAATGTTCATTTCTTGTACACACTCTCTCTTCGTTGTAAAAGATGAAGTCATGTCCTGCTTAATGTTTTGAATCTTAAGCATTTAATTTTTGCTCATGTGCATGTTTGATTGTAATTCGTGATGGAAGGCATATTTCAATTTCAATTTTAATTAACTCGGCAAATTATGATAACATCAGATCTATCAATATGCGGTTTAAAATAGAAATATGGCTCTCTCTTGCTTAGCAGTCTAGACATTGCTACAGCAAAAATATATGCTTTGGCTTTAAATGTTTTGGAAAGTAAATCAGCCTATTGAGAATAAAAAACAAAAACAGATCAGTATTAAATAATAATGATGTCAGTAAAAATTTAAGTATAAAAGCCCATAAAATTTCTCCAATGTTCATTCTGAATTCGCTGATCTGACTTAGAGGCTGAACATTACTTGTAACATTTTAGCAGTAAAACTAAAGTAAGAAAAAAATCTTTGTCTTCTCCTTCAAACCTTGTTCTCTTCAGAGAACTTAGTCTTAAATAGAGAAAAAATATTATCTTGGAACTCGTTGAACACTGATTGGTACGTCGAATAGCACCATATGACTTTATGCACAAATTTTGAGAACATCTCCCCCTTATCTTTAAGCGTAAACACAGTTTTACCACATCCTGTAGGGCCAGATATAATACATGTGGACCGGCTCGTGAACCTGAATTTTTCTACAGAATCCATCTCTAACACGTCACACCCCTAAGTGTAAAATTTACAAAATATAATAAAAATTTAAGTGATGTTCCTTATATTCTACAGTCTTGTTTTTCCTCTTCTTTTACAGAACTGTGAATGACGACGAGTTACAGCATCATGTCCCCATCATCGATATTACAGACGACCCCGATGACAGTGTAGTTGTGGTTACAGACTCCACCCCCGTTGACGAGCCCACACCAGCGACACCTGTAACACCACCACGCGACAATTCAAAGCGGAGGCATGATGAAGAGCCTTGCACGTCAGGTATAAAACGTGCCAGGAGTCCACTGGTTGTTAGACCCCCACTAATAGAGCCCCAGCCCTCTACGTCTTACGACACTAGCTCCCTCCTCAAATAAAAATACGTCTCCTTATTTCTGATCAATTCCGGACACATCCTCTACAACAGCAGTAGCTTCTCGTGCTGCAGAGGAAGGTATAACATTCGAACTGGTGCGCACCGCCACCCCCACCCCATCCCTGACTAGAAATCGGTACGTATTCAGGGGTGACCGTGGATCCCTGTATAACAACGGTTTTGAACACTGTCTGCGACGCGTAGTTGAACGTATTGCGGAGTTTGCCCTTCAGAACCGCGACAAACGTGAAATCAGGACGACGCTGTCCTTCGGGTTCGGGGTCAGATGACGGAGATGTAGATGATTTTTGGGTAGTAATACCATTCAGACGCTTGGCCGCTGTAGATATAGAATATATCTTGGGCCGTATAATGCAGGCCTCTGAAACTAGTACAGCCTTTAATATGGACAACTTCACGCTAGATATTGACCGTGTGTTCCGTGTTGCGGGTCATAGTGTCACACCTTATACTCTTAACTTCAATTCTCCGGTTATTTATAGGCGGTATATAGACACAGAGCGTGGTTGCAGCTTTATAGCAATTGTCTTAGCTCATATGTTCACTTTGCTAAATACAATCGTATACAATATCTGGCTGCCTACGGTTGTGCAGCGTGCCATTAACTGGCTTCAGAGTGCAAGATCGATTTTGACTGTAATATGGGTCCTGAAGAACTGAGAAAGGCGGAGCAGGAAATGAATGTTCGTATAGTTGTACATGGAATGGATGATCGTCGTAGGACTGTGGATGTTTCTAAAAGCTGTGTAAGAGATCATACAAGACCTCTACTTATTTTAGGGCTGTCAGGGTCAACTATCTTCCCATCCGTAATATATGGACGCTTTAAGCTAGTTATGATAAAAGTCGAAAATATGGACGGCATCATGATTTGTGTAAAGGATGTCTCGAGTTTGCGGATGATATAGTGAAACATTGTAAGGAATGTCACATGGTATGTGAGCAGTGTAAAAGCTCCAAATGTCAAAGTCGTGTAGCTGAAGCTGAGAAGAGGGATTGCAATGTGTGTAGACGTACATTTTTCAATAATAAATGCTTTGAGCTACACAAGTCAATTGGCAGTGGCAGGAAAATGAGAATATGTGAATGTGGTATATTTCATATGATGGATAACTGGGGGAAATTCACCTATAAATGTGATGAAATTCACTGTTCTACATGCCATGAGAAATATAAGGCTGATGGTGTAAAGCATGTATGTTATATGAAAGATGCTAAGCCTAAAAATAGACCTTCTATAACTGTGTACTACGATATAGAAACATATACAGTTGCTGAAACCAAAGAGGTTATCCCACATCTATTTGTAAGCCAGACTATGTGCGATGAGAGCATGGATGCTGAGTGTGATGAGTGTTACAAATGTGGTAAACGGACAAACGTTTTTAAAACGATCGCCCACGATAACCCAGTGAAACTCTTTGTATCCTATATTGTCAAGTTAGCGGACAAGTTCAAAAAAATGACTGTGTACATTCTTGCCCATAACGGGGAAAATTTGACTCACAATTCCTTTATAAGAAACTGCTTGAACACGAGTCGTCAAGATATTTACAGGCGACCCCTTCAAAAGAGGAAACAAACTTATACAAATGGAAATAAGACGTAATGTTCAGTTTAAAGACACTATTATTCACACCTTGTAAATTAACCAAGCTACCCAAGGTGATGGGTTTAGCCGCCGAAGTTTCAAAAGGGTATTTTCCTTACTCTTTCTTCACTAGCGACACTTTAAATTACGAAGGACTACCTCCCCCCAAAAATTACTTTAACTACTCCAACATGAGTGATAGTGAGCGTGAAGATTTTGAGAGGTACTACAACAGTGTTAATGAAGATAATCCTTACTATATAACTGATGAATGTGAGCGTTATTGCGTGAATGATGTGCGCGTGCTTAGAGTATGCTTCCAGGCCTTTAGAAGGATGTAGAATGTACATAGATCGGTTCAACTGCGATCCGCTGCAAGTCGCAACCACGATCGCCTCATTGTGCTTTACGATGTTCAAGAACAATTTCATGCCTAAAAACACCTTAGTCGTCATTCACAGAAACAACCCTCGCAGTTATGGACACAAGGCTATTTACTGGCTCATACACCTACAGCAACAAGCCGGTGTATACATAAAACATGCCAACAACACGAGGGAGGTACCCATTAGGGTCAATGGTCGTGTTTTTTGGGTTGATGGTCTCAGGAAAGACCGTGTCACTGGTGAGTAAACTGCGTACTCCTTTAACGGTTGCTGGTGGCACGGATGCCTACGTCGTGAGTGTGGAATCGTAGGAGATATCTACGGTAGATCTCCTGCCGACAGTCTTGCATGGACCCTCACCCGCGATCAGCTTATAGGCGCCCAGCTAACTCACAAGATCTTGTGGGAGCATGAGTATGATGCACGGATGGAAACAGATGACAGTACCGTGAAGAAATAAACACGATCAAGCGTTTAGTGGTGTTGGATCCTCTCAAATGCGGTGATAGCTTGTTCGGAGGGCGTACAAACCCATTCAAGCTATACTTTCCGTCTACGGAGGGCGTGTGTCAAGAAGTTACTCTTCTTGGCTAGGATTACTCCTTATAAAATTACAATTCTACACCTACATTGACCCTTTCTAAACGATCAGAATGTGTTCGTACGTTCGTTTCCTAAAAAGCGATGTTATTTGTGTGACAAGTCATTTCTAACCTCACTTCTATTCGAGATACATTACCTTTTGGTAAGTACAGCCCGACTTGTCTTGTAACTTTTTTTTTTTAATTTTATTGTTTAGAATTTGATGTTTTAATATTTCTATTATTGTGGTTCTTTTTTGTTTGCTTTAATTATGTATTACTTTAATTATGTAATGTAAATGTCTTCAATTTTAGTATCTCTTGTATTCATAATTCTTATTTTTCTCAAAAAAGTTATTTTTGAATGCTGGTACTCTCCGATACCACATCGGCAAAAAAAAAAAGAAGCGTTTTTTAAATAATTCACTAAGAGAGATACACTTGGAGAATGTTGGATACATCTCGGCATCCACCAGATTCCTAACTTGAGCAATAAGCTTTCCTGCCCGTAGTTATACAGGGTGTCCCATAAGTCCGGCATCATAGGAGAAATTCATATTTTTCTCTTTCTACAGGCCATAATGTCTGTGACCAAGGAAGAACGAATCCAGATAATTCTACTCATAAGAAATCGGAGTCAAAGAGAGGCCGCTGCTGAATTTAACAGACACTCAACTCTGTGTTATTGGCTCGCGGTCTGGATGCAGTCTGTTAAATTCAGCAGCGGCCTCTCTTTGACTCCGATTTCTTATGAGTAGAATTATCTGGATTCGTTCTTCCTTGGTCACATACATTATGGCCTGTAGAAAGAGAAAAATATGAATTTCTCCTATGATGCCGGACTTATGGGACACCCTGTATATATATCATTTACCTTTTCTTTGTCATTTATGTTTAGTCCATTTCATTTAGTCACTTTAACCCTTCATTTAAGTTATATTTCCTTATAGTTTAATTATACAGGGTGGGCGGAAAGGAGCTCCCTATTTTGGATTGGTAAAAAAATACGTATATTATCCATTTATTTCAGAAGAAATAATATGAAAAGGTAGGCATACATGGTAGGTTTTCTCTAAAATTCAATGTGGGCTCCAACTCTTTCCACCAGCTTCTGGAGCCGCCCAGGAATGGCGTCCACTGACTTTAGCAGGAACTCCGGCGGGATGGAGGACATGACTTCCCGAATTCGGTCCTCCAGTTCTTCCAATGTCCTCGGTTTGGTGCGGTAGACTTCTTCCTTTACCCACCCCCAAAGAAAGAAGTCGCACGGTTACCGCTGAAAAACGGCAGAATCGGTTCAGTGTAACGGTGTGGTGTGGTATGACCTCAGATCAGGTTGTGGGCCCGTTCCTTCTGCGCAACACCATGAATGCTGAGCGGTACCTTGCTATGTTGCGAAACTAGGTCTGGCCGGTTGTCAGCACATGGGAGAACATCGACGATCTGATATTTATGCAAGATGGCGCCCCTCCGCACTTCGCTCTTGTTGTCCGTGAGTGGCTGGATGCCCACTTCCCTGGGCGTTGGATGGGTCGTCGCGATCCACATCAATGGCCAGCCAGGAGCCCCGACTTGACACCGTGCGACTTCTTTCTTTGGGGGTGGGTAAAGGAAGAAGTCTACCGCACCAAACCGAGGACATTGGAAGAACTGGAGGACCGAATTCGGGAAGTCATGTCCTCCATCCCGCCGGAGTTCCTGCTAAAGTCAGTGGACGCCATTCCTGGGCGGCTCCAGAAGCTGGTGGAAAGAGTTGGAGCCCACATTGAATTTCAGAGAAAACCTACCATGTATGCCTACCTTTTCATATTATTTCTTCTGAAATAAATGGATAATATACGTATTTTTTTAACAATCCAAAATAGGGAGCTACTTTCCGCCCACCCTGTATATCCGATGTCATACCCATTTAAGTAAGTAACTTAGTTTCATTATAATTATAATTTAAATTTCTTTTTGTATATTTCTTCATCCTAACCACTACAGTAAGTATAATTTTTAAATTCCAATCATAAATTATCAGGTCATCCCATAAGTAATGTCGTTTTTTAGATCGGAATTTGAAGGACAAAAAAAACTCAACTGAAACTTTTTAATCTAGTATATATTTTCCATCGGAATCAATGACACTGCCAACATCCTACAAGTTTTTCAATGCCATGTTTATAAAATTCAGGCGGTTTTGAGGCAAAAAACGTACAAAGACTGGTGTGCAGGTCATCTAAAGAACTATACTGTTTCTGGTCAAGATAGTTTTGTAGACTTCTGAAGAGATGATAATCTGAAGGCGCAAGGTCTGGAGGATGTGGAAGTTTTTCCCACCCAAGCTTCTCAATTTTTGCAGAAGTGATCCGAGCGGTATGAGGACGGGCGTTGTCGTGGTGGAACACGATTCCTTTCCGATTAACCAAAGAAGGTCTCTCTTTCTTTTAGTGCAGTGTTCAATCGATCCAGTTGTTGACAGTAGACTTGAGCGGTGATTGTTTGGTTGTGTGGTAAGGTTTCAAAGTGTATTACACCACCTTTATCCCACCAAACACTAAGCAACACCTTCCGAGGGTGAAGATTTGGTTTTGGCTGTGGTGTCGCTGGTTTTCCGGCACAAACCCACTGTCGACAGCGCTTAACATTCTGGTACAGTATCCACTTTTCATCACCAGTCACTAAACGGTGCAAAAACGGATCTTGGAGTTCACGGGAATGAAGAGCTGTGCTAATGTTTACTCGCACCCTCAGATTGTCGACCGACAATTCATGTGGCACCCATTTTCCTAACTTAGGCACTTTCCTGAGTTGTTGAAAATGTCGATGGACGGGGATGAATTGAGTTTCTGGACCAATTCTTCGACAGTTGTTGAACAGTCTTCTTCAAGTGCGGCTAACAGCAGTTCATCATCACACTCAGCAGGGCGTCCAGAGCGTGCTGCATCTGTCAAACAGCAGTCACCATTCCTAAACTTTTGAAACCATCTTTGACATTTCCTCACATGCAGAATATCGTTGCCATAAACTTCCTGAATGTTTTGCGTTGCTTCAGTACCACTATTCCCTTTTTTGAACTCGTAAAGCATTATATGCCTGATATGCTCTTCTGATAACGCCATGTTTATGAGGGGTTCACATAAAGCAAAACACACGTCTTCACTGGTCAAGGTCTTTAAAGTATGTAGCGAAACACGATAGATCTCCTCTTAGATATAACCTTCGGAAAATTTATGCTTAAACCGAGTGGGACTAGTTTAAACTTAATTTATCGTGAAAAACGACATTATTTATGGGATGACCTGATAATTAAGAACCCTTTCCCTTTTTGACAGAGGGCGTGAAACTCCATTACTACGTCTTCTGCTCTTTATACCCATACGTTATGAAGAACAATCCCTACCCCGTAGGTGCACCTGAAAAGCTGGTGGGACCTGACCTACCCACCATCGAGGCGTTCTCAGCAAATTGAACAAGAACTATTTCGGTTTTTCTTTCGTAGATGTGCTCTCCCCTCGCGATTTAGGGATGCCGATCTTACCCATCGTTATAGACCACAAGCATGTGTTTCCCCTGTGCGTGAACTGCGTAGAGGAAACAATGGGGCTTGTAATCACACAACCAACCAGCGGAAGATCAGAGGCGTATATGCAAGCCCTGAGCTGTTCCTAGCCGTTCGCCATGGCTACAGAATATTGAAGATATATGAGGTGTGGAGGTTCCAGAAGCTACCCAACCTTTTCACGTCTTATATAAATACTTTTTTTGAAGGATAAGGTAGAAGCATCAGGGTATCCGCGAGGGATTGAGAGCGAGGATGAGAAATCGGCGTATATTCAGCGCTACCGTGACCGTGAAGGGATACAACTTAACCGGGCCCAAATAGTTAAGAACCTTGTAAGCGGTTTAGTGCAAAGTTGTGCCTAAATAATCTTTGGGGAAAATTTGCACAGAATAACGTTCATCTGGCCAAAGTTATAACGAGGTGTGGGATTATGCCAATGCCCCCAATAAAGAGGTCTTGGGGATCGTGAATGTAGGTAATACGTACATAATAAAGTACAACATCACCGAATTGGCCACAGATACCTCACGTGTTACAAACATACTTGTAGCCAGTTTCACAACGGCATACGCACGTATCAAACTTTGGGGACTACTGCACTCTCTTGGGCGAAGAATTCTGTACGCAGACACAGATAGCGTAATATTCACAGAGAGAGAGAGGGTGAATACATGCCGCCTATTGGGAAATTCCTCGGAGAATTGACTGACGAGATCAAGGATGAATATGGTGATAGTGCATACGCTCCTTTGTATCAACAGATTAAAAAACTTATCGGGTAAGGGTGAGGGTGGGGAAGAGATGAAATATATCATGAAGACGAAGGGCATCACGTTTAACCAGGAGAACCGACGGATCGTTAACTTTTGACTCGTTGAAGGATCTAATGTACTTAGAAGATGAGGGTGAACAGCCACCCCAACTGACCATAGGGACCCACAATTTTCGGGCAGGGAAACTGGGGGGCGTGAAGGAACTTAGGGGCAGGAAGGTGTGTCGTAACACCTATAGGAAACGTTACCAGGTGCCTGGCACCTACGATACCGTACCCTTTGGGTACCATAGTACTTGAATGTTTTGCCATACACACACACACACACACACACACACACACACCTATTTAACTGTTAACGATATGTTTAATTTATCTATTACGCATATTTGAATATGTTAATTAAATAAATCATGTTTCAATTCGGGTATCATTTTTTCCTTTGTGTGTGTGCGTGTGTACAGGAAAACGTCCTAAGCTCCGCCCACTGTAAGATCAATGAAAGGATCACGCGACTCCTGCTACTACCTGGGCATATCTCTACCCCTGCGTGCTCAGTTGACAGCTGCAAGCACTGGGTCTCAGACGTGTATTTGAAAAATTCTCACGTAGACGAAAATTAGTGATGGCTACCTTTGATATTGCGTGCTCAATGTTTATGAAGTGGTAAATGGTATTCGGTAAAGTCGGAAGATGTGGTGAATACTGAAAGACTCCCTACCCCTCCCTCCTTTGAGACTTTTAAGGCTACATTGAACCGTGCGAGGCGTGAGGAACAAGAGGTTCAAATACTCTGATATTCTGGCGAGAGCATTGCCAGATTTCGCGACACAAACGATGTAAAGGACTACGTTGTAGGTCTAAACTGTATAAAAGCGTACATATACCGTGAAGTGAAAGAAACAACTCGTGAGTCTTGATGATGAGTGGTGTGAAAAGCGGTATTATGTCACGATGCATCATACCGAGTACGCGTACCCTGCGGCTGAAATGTAAATCTTGTCATCATGGACAGTCTGAAATACTTTTACTACTACATTCATATATATCATAACGAGGTTCGCAGTGATGTTGTGGCTAAAGGCCTGTTTGAGTTTTTAATAGAATTTAGAGATGAGTATCGCTTGCCAGGCAAAAAGGATAAATATGGGTACATGTTCCTCTCAAATAGTGCGCCAGAGTGTAAATAAAATGTCTTTAGTTCGTGAAAATCACCCTGAACGAAAATGTCTGGTGCGCATTCTGGTGAGTGGGAATGATAAAACATTAAAGTCGACATTACTTCGTGTGTCACATATTAAAAAATTCTCTAAACGGTTGCCCATTATAATGGGACACAAGTATTCACATGACTCTATGTTGGAACAAACCCGTACACGAAACATTAACGCTTGGTATGGCTCACCCGTGTGACTCGTTTCCAACACCTGTCTCCGTGCCAAACCACGCACCCGGTGCTCATAGTCAGCTCAGAACTTGAACCGACCGGACGTGCACTCCTCACAGTAGAATACGATGGAGCTTCCCTTAAGCATCATTGTCAATGCCGTATACGATGTGTCCGTGACGAAGTCATTGCGTGTGTTCAGGCGTAAAACTGGTGCCGTTAACTATGTACTTGAAACGACTTGTAGACAAACAAACTCTGGTAAACGGTGTAGATACAAGAGAACAGATTGGTGATACCCCCTGATATGCTATTATTTGTAGGTTATGTATAAATCGCGATAGCCATGCATTAATATACGACTGATGTGGAAGAATGCGTCTGATAATAACGTTCTTGTCCCCATCCGAAACCGTTTCATCCTCGACAGATATGGTTCTTGAATACGCATACACCGCTCTGCTCGACGGGTTTACCGAGTGTAGGAATTAACATGGTGGGAATGGTCTAGAGCTGGATGCTTATTTAAAAGGTGTAGACTCCTTGAAATATCGTGAACTTTGGTACAAAGGACTTGAGCGGTGCAGGACAGAGCTCACCTACACTGTTCACCCTGAAAAATTGTTTCGTTATATAATGAGCAGCTGTCGTTACGACTTAAAAGATTATTTCAACTGCCGCTATGCGTTGTGAAGAAGAGTTCACAATTGAAAAGCTCGGATCGGTAAGAATAAACCCTCGATTGGAAAGGAGAGTTTATAAACTTGAATTTAATAATGATGATGTGGCTAACGATGCTCTCTTTGTGCGTGTTTTTGATTGTATTCTGTCCATGTTTAAAGAGAGTGATAATTTGCTAACCAATTGTAAAGTGGGCACAAAAATAGTATCGAACGAATTGAAAGCCATTTACATTGAATATATGCAATCACTTGTAAGTCACAAAATATGCTCTATGTGGGCACCATTACACTGAATGCACATACGGATGCGTTCCTCCCAGTCATGGCAAACCCGCGTTAACACGTCTGGTGTTACGCGTGCACACGCATCACGAATGCGTTCCTTTAGGTGGTCCGTGTTTTGTATTTTCACCTGGTACACCATGGCCTTCAAGTGCCCCCACAAGTAAAAATCAAGGAGGGGTGAGGTCTGGGGACCTCGGAGGCCACTCCACGGGACCACGGCGGCCAATCCAGTGACCCTGAAACTGTTGATCCAGCCACTGGCGCACGCAGATACCGTAAAGGGGTGGCGCCCCGTCTTGCTGAAAGTACGCTGGAAATTCCCCGTCCTCGTTCAGCAGGGACGGCATGACTGTGTCTTGCAGCATGTTTAGATACATTTCGGCATTCAGACTGGTGACAATGAAAAAATGGCCAACAATTGTGTTGCCCCATATCTCACACCACACCATCACTTTTCCAGCCCCTTGCGTCTTTGAGGGACTCATCCAATGCGGGTTGTCATCACTCGAATAACGTACGTTTTGACGATTAACCTCTCCATGAACATAAAAGTTGGCTTCATCTGAAAACAGGATGCCAGCCGAGAACTCCGTGTCTTCGTCCACTTTTGTTCTTGCCCATTCACAGAATTCCAGCCGCTTGTCCGGGTCGTCTTCGCTAAGATACTGCAACATTTGCATTTTGTATGGATGCCATCTGTGCCCTTTCATAATGCGGACGATACTCCTTTGGCTGACACCGCATTCTGCAGACATCCGTCGAGTGCTTCCTTGAGGAACTCTTTGCGAACGCTGCCAGCACCATGGTCGCTGTGCCTTCATCGGTGGCTGTTCGTGGACGGCCACTTCTCGGTTGGTCTGCAACACTTCCAGTCTTCTTGAACTTCTCAATGAGTTTGGCAACGGTGTCGTGTGTGATGTGCGTGCCGGGGGCGTGTCTCCTGTTAAAATGCTCGGCAACCTTGCGACAGCTTCCTGATCCTGCCAGAAGAATGATCTCTATACTCTCTTCTTGGGACAAAGGCATCTCAGCACATCACCTGCAAAAAAATAAAAAATAAATAATCATTTATTTATCATGACCATTTTGACTATGTATGGAGACTTTTGACTCACCCTGTATATTTATTTTCTCTATTTGTTAAAATTTTATTATTATTATTTAACATAAATGTGTGTATAGATTTCTCCTGTACTATTATAATTTTTGAATGCATATTTATATATATCGTTTGAAGAATGTATAGATTTCGGATCAATGAAAGAAAGCCACCCCAGCCTTCTTTAGTTAGCTTTATAAGGCTAACTAACGAAAATATAACGACTTAACCAAGCCAATCGTTAAGGGCGTACAGTTGACCTAACGATTGGTTAGGTTAGGTTGTGATATTTTCGTTAGTTAGCCTTATAAAGCTAACTAAAGAAGGTTGGGATTGGCTTTCTTTCACTGATCCTAGATTTCTTCTGAACTATTTTAAATGTATATTTATTTTCTATCTATTTGTTAAAATTTTATTAGTATAAATGTGTATATAGATTTATCCTGTACTAATATTATTATTTAAGAATGTGTATATTTATATATATCGTTTAATGTGTGTTTTTGCTGTATATTATTTTTGAATGTATATTTATTTTCTATATATTTCGTGAAATTATTCCCCTTAACTCCTCTAAATAAACAGAATGATGTAGTTGTGTTTCTTTATCCAATAAATGCTTCCCTGGGGGTATATATATAAACTATATCAAGGAATAGCTGGGTGATGGGAAAATATATGTAAACAATGCACCTTCATTAAATATATATATGTATGTATACACTATACCAAATGGCTGGTTACGCCTTCTAAGCTGACTGACGGATTTCTAAGCCAACTGTCAAGAATATCTCCACTAATTAAATAAATAGCACAATCTGACAACTCAAAAGTTATTAATACACACACACACACACACACACACACACACACACACACACACTTACTATTTACGCCTTTCAAGCCAGATTAAGCCAACTGGCTGCTTAAACCAACTAGCTGAATTACACTTCTAAGCCAGCTAATGCTCGGGTGAAATCTTACAATGCGTCTGGAGGTCCAGACGAAAGGATGCTCTGTCTTCTCTTTCCTCCTCTGTCCTTTCTCTCTCTTTTAGGTTAGGTGGATTTCCCCAGCTTGTGGCAGCTGGGGGGATTCCCCCTTTTTTTCCTTTCTTTTTCTTTTTTTTTTGGCACCTTGCAACAAGGGGGGAAAGGGGGTTGGCACTCATTTGATCAACATTGCAATTTCACTCTAACCTTTTGCGGTCATACTACTCATGACCATGCTTAAGACTGAAATTACAGTGCTTGCAAATCTTTATAGGTCATACGGATTGATCGTATTATGAATCCGAATCCATCCATCTAAAATAGCCTTAGAATCCGAAGTGGAATAATGTTTCTCCGATTATATTCATTATTCGTTGCCGTCTCTGTTATCTCTTGTATTAATTAATTTTAACGAACGATTCATAGTATAAGAATTGATAGTATAAGAATAATAATCGTTTTAAACTCCGCCGTTTCTCGAATAACGGTATCATCATCATGACATCGAAGTCGTCATAACTAACTATCCAGCCTTTCATTTCCACTAAACAAATAAAAGCAATCCATTTTCGGCTGTATATACCATCACATAACGACGCTCTTTCCACTCAACACGCAACAACGAACGATATGTGCACTTTACTTAGCTTATTGGAAACTGCGGGTGACCGTTTCGATCCTTTTGTTATATTATTCAACTCGAACTGCTTAAAATCATTTCAAATTCAGATTATAAACTCGAAGAAATCATCTTTCATTTCGAGTCTAATCCGATTTCAGAAGAAACAATTGTATCGCAGCTCTATTTCTCATCTGGCTTCTCTGTTCTGGCTTTCTTCCGGCTTTCCATTAATCTACACAAGAAGAGGCCAAATGACACTTACTAAAACATTATTCAAATTTGTAATTTTTAATTTATCTTATACTAATTTTTAATATATATATATATATATATATATATATATATATATATATATATACCGATAGAAAAATTTTAAAGTCTGAAAAATACTTAAATCAAAACCTTTTAACTTTTTAATTAACAAGAAAAAATATATATATTCTCTATAAACAAATACAGGGTGTTTCATAACATGTGGGACGCACTTTCAGGATGGATTCAGGACCTGAAAACAATGAAAAAAGCTTATATAAACATATGCCCGAAATCGCTTTGTTTCCGAGTTACAGCCAGTTATGTGTTCCAGCAAGTATCCGCCTTACTTTTAAAGGAAGTGCTCAAAATGACCGCCTTGCGCTTGAATACACGCCTGAACACGTCTTGTCATAGACTGCCTGACGCGTTCAAACATTCCAGGTATTGCTCGGATTTTCTGGCATGCTTGTTCTACACGTTGGTGAAGCATTTCAATATTGTCAATGGGTGTCACGTAAACGATGGATTTCAGATGACCCCACAGGTAAAAATCTAGTGGATTCAGGTCCGGCGAGCGAGAAGGCCACGCAATGGGTCCTCCACGGCCTACCCATTTATCAGGGAAATGGTCTTCCAAATAGTCTCTGGCTACTCGACTAAAATGAGGCGGAGCGCCTTCATGCATAAACCACATACGACGTCAGACACCAAGAGGAACTTCATCTAGTAAATCGTTTAAATCATTCTTTAAAAAATTGGAATAGGATTCTCCTGTTAATCTTCCAGGCAGTTGCGGCTCGTGACTAAAAATTCTAGGGGTGCTGTCTCTAAGAATGGGTTGAAATAATTACTGAAATAAAAGGATGAGCATTGAGCAATGAATAAAAGTTTCAAAAGTTATTGAAAAAGTTATTCAGTGAGCTCATCCTTATATTGTTCTTGATTATTTCAATTGTAAATAAAAAATTTAGGGGTACTGCAGTTCCGCAGTGCCTACCGACGAGCCGCCACTGCTTCCAGGCAAAACAAAAGGACCGATTAAGTTGTCGGCAATAAGTCCTGCCCATACATTGATACTAAATTGTTGTTGGTGCCTTGATTGGATGATGGTATGTGGATTTTCTTCGGCCCAGTGATGAGTGTTGTGAAAATTGATCACACTATTTCTTGTGAAGGCAGCCTCATCAGAAAACCACAAGGAGGATAGAAAAAGAGGATCGCGAGCACACTGTTGAAGGAACCAAGTACAAAAAGCCTCTCGTGGTGGGAAAATAGCTTCAGTAAAGCCTTGTACTCTGACTGTGATATGGGTAAAGCTGTTGTTCCTGTAAAATTCTCCACACAGTTCTGTATCTTACACCCTCTGCTGCTGCTATCCTTCGGGTGCTGACACCAGGATGTTCCTCCACGCGATTCAGGACCCGCTCCTTCAACTCAACAGTTCTGGCGCTGATTGGTCTACTACCATCTGAAACTCGCTTGTTGAATGATCCTGTATCACAAGACGCTCGGCTATTCTCCGAAAGTTCTTATCTGGCAGACGGCAATTCGGAAACCTTTCCGCATACATACGTCTTGCTGCGGCCGCATTACATTCAGCAAGTCCAAACATGAGATGCATGTCTGCCATTTCTCTGTTTGAATAAGCTTTCATTCTCACTTCAAATGCACACTATCAGTGAATAGCACAAAAACTTTTAATTTTTTTTTCACTGGACTGCACTTATTCACGGTAAGAAGTTACGAATACGAACAGTGAAACACCATGATGCACCTTTGACTGACCGATGGCTCTACACTCAATGATTTTGAAACATGTCATAGAGTGTACGAAAAATTACAATCGGCAAGGCCATACATGAAATAAGTCTCGTACACACTCACAAACAATGTCGGCAAGCAGTATTTGTAAACAGTTTGCGGAAAGAATTGCTGGAACACAAAGCGGGCTGTAACTCGGAAACAAAGCGATTTCGGGCATATGTTTATATAATTTTTTTGTCATTGTTTTCAGGTCCTGAATCCATCCTGAAAGTGCGTCCTACATGTTATGAAACATCCTGTATATATATATATATATATATATATATATATATATATATATATATATATATATATATATATATTGAAAGAATAGTTAGAGAGAAAATTTATGATTTCCTGGAGACACGGGAAAGATTCAATGAAAATCAGCATGGATTCCGATCAGGTAGATCATGCCTATCACAACTAATAGAACACTACAACAATATCCTAGATGCATTGGAAAGCAATGACAACTACGATGTTATATACACAGATTTTGCTAAAGCTTTCGATAAGTGTGACCATGGTATAATAGCACATAAAATTAAATATATGGGAATAACAGGCAAAGTGGGAAAATGGATCTACAACTTCCTTAGAGATCGTCTGCAGGTCGTCAAAATTCAAGGTATTTCATCATCAGAATCGGAAGTACGCAGCTCAGTACCACAAGGGACAGTACTGGCCCCACTCCTGTTCATTATCATGCTAACAGACATAGACAGCGGAGTAAACAGCAACAGTATAGTAACATCCTTTGCAGACGATACAAAGATCAGCAGAAAAATCAGCGATGTACTTGACGTGGAGGCCTTGCAGAGGGACACGAACAAAATATACAAATGGTCAGAAGACAACATGTCATTCAACGCCGAGAAATTTCAGCTCTTGAGATATGGTAGAAAAGAAGAACTTAAACAGACTGCATATTATGCTCCAGATAGACAGGAAATTCGGAGGAGCACGAAAGCGATTGATCTTGGGATAATAATGACAGATGATGCGAAATTCGAAACACAAAATCAGATAGCGATAAATAAAGCAAAAAGAGTCGCCGGACAGGTACTAAGAACGTTCAAGAGAAGGGACAGGACAGTAATGATTCCCCTGCTAAAAACACTGATTATACCAAAACTTGAATACTGCTTAGTTTTGACGTCCCCACATAAAAAGGAAGAAACTAATAAACTAGAAGAAACGCAAAGGCATTTCACAGCCAAGATTGATGGCTGCAAAGAACTCAACTACTGGGAAAGACTACGTAAACTAAATCTGTACTCACTGTAAAGAAGAAGAGAGAGGTACATCATAATCTACATATGGAAAATGATCGAAAAACTGATACCAAACCTAAAACTAAACCCAATTACCATTCAAACAACACTGGGAAATAGGAAAGGCAGAATGTGTAGTGTTCCCAAATTAAAGGCCCGACAAGGGACCTCCTCAACCCTGAAGGAAAATAGCTTGGTTGTCAGGGGGCCAAGACTTTTCAACCAGCTTCCTAAGGACCTCAGAAACGTAACGGGGGTCAAAGTTGAAGTCTTCAAGAAAAGACTGGATGCCTGGCTCAGGACAGTACCAGATGAGCCGGGCGTGCCTGGCTATGTACGGTGGAGAGCGCAAGAAAGCAACTCGCTCCTCCACCAGGCCAGACCTAGAGGCGGGGCCACCAGCTTGACCTCCGTGTGAAGAGAGACCAACGCACGAACAAACAACATAAGGTTCATAAGGAGGTAAGGTATATATATATATATATATATATATATATATATATATATATATATATATATATAAAATTTAGGCCGGGTCGAAACGGGGTCAAGGTCAAGATTTTGCTTAGGTACATATTGTGAGGTTGTGGGACCTTCGCTACCCCCCCCCCTATCGATACTCACTTTTTTCCATATGAATTTGTATGGGAAATAGGCCAAAAATCGAAAATCGTAAAAATCGACCCTAAATATTAATGTTTTTGCTTTAGGATGGCCCAAATCAGGTTCCCCGGCACGAATTACATCAGAATAGACCATTCACCAACTTTTTTTGAGATCGGGGGGGTAGGGGTAGTGTCTTAAATCCGGTGCTGACCTAATATTACATTATTTTTGTTTTTTCTTTCCAGATTCCTATTTAGGTACCTAAAATGTTAAAAGTTTGCATTAAAATACGTTACTTAATTTTAAAATATCAGTAATAAATAAAATATAGTTAAAATCTTATTAAATTAAATTATGGCTACTAGAAAAAGAAGCCACAATGCAGCCTTCAGATATCCAGCAAAATTTTCATCTGCCGTGATGCCATCAAAAGCTGATGTTGTAAGGCACTTCCATTTTATTGTTAGAGAGGAAGAATCTAAAGCACAGGGTAAAATAAGTAAAAATGATTGCTATAACGTGGTTGTTCAAGATATAAAGAAATTTGGCAAAAATTTTCTTTCCCAACAATTGATACAAAGAGAATTTATATTAGAGTTATTAGACTTATAGAAGATGCTGATAAGTTAACTAAATGCCCTATGATAAAAAGGAATGAAAAATATGAAAAATTCAAGAAATATGACGAGATGTTTGACATCTCCATGCCACTGTTATGATAAAGGCATAAGGTATAGAAAACTTTGTAGGTGTGAACATAAAATACCTATTATAGAATGGGAAGCTTAGCAGTATGGTGTCAAAATCCATGAGTGCAATGTTGCATAATGTCGCAATAGTGCCACCCCCCCCCTTCGTTGCAAGAGTGCCACCCCCACCCCCTTCGTTGCTAAGCCCCTCCCCCTCGTTGCCAAGACACCCCCTTTGTTGCCAGCCCCGAAATGGGACTGCAAGGGGTATGCAACCTGGAGTTATCCCCCAAGCTGATCCCCCCAAAGAGGAGTGCCAACCTTTGCTGCCAACCCCAAAATGGGATTGCAAGGGGTATGCAACTTGGAGGCGGAGTTCTCCCCCAAGCTGAACCCACCAAAGGGGCATGCCTGTCCTAAGGGCGCCTCTTTGGGGAGGAAGGGGTTTCCTCACCCCCAAAGGAGCAGAAAGAGATAGCAAGAGAGGAAGAGAGAAAAGAAGAGGAGATCCTTCATCCGACAGCTGTCGGACGCATATGACTCCGTCGTCCAGCACCCGGCCTCTTATAGTGCCCCTATTCAGCCAGTTGGCTTAATCAGCCAGTTGGCAGAGTTGCCAGATAGCATTAATATTTATTTCTTCTATATATTATTCAGTCAGTCGGCTGCTGAGTTGCCAGACAACGCCATATATAATTATTATTCATTCAGCTGGCTGCTGAGTTGCCAGATTCGTTATTTATTTTAAATAAGCTTATGTTACAGTTGGCTGAGCTGTCAGCCTCGTTACTTATCTATTCAATTACTCTGTTTTGGAAAATGATATAAACGTGTTCAAGGAATAAATTAAACACCATTACAACGCTCTGTTTATTAATTAATGGCTATACAATAGGATATATATATATGAAGAAATAATAGAACGGGGAATATATAATCATGCAAATCATAGTATTAACCAAATATTAGAAAAATATATATTTATATTAATTATATATAGTCGTACAAAACATGGAAAATATATAATCATACAAAGCACAGTATTAACCAACTATTAGAAAAATATATATTTATATTAATTATATATAGTCGTACAAAACATGGAAAATATATAATCATTTAAAGCAAAGTATTAATCAAATATTAGAAAAATATTTAGTTATATTATCAAAAGTTATATTATCAAATATTAGTACAGGAAAAATATAGTTATATATAATTGTACAAAACATAGTATTAACCAAATATTAGAAAAATATATATATTATATTATATATATTATATATAATCGTACAAAACAGTATTAGCAAAATATTACAGTAAAAATATATATATTGTCTTTACGTTCTACGGTACAAAACGGTAAATTCAATGCTGATTGATGCTACATCAACATCGGCATTACTCTGCACGATGTGGTAAAACCGCTCAAGCATCACTCGCCGCTTACTGATACGGCGGTTTATATTCGATGTAAAGGCTTTCATATCATTCAACACTATTTTTGTACCCACTTTACACTCGGCAGGTAAGTTGTCTTTAAGCGCCACTAGAACGCAATCAAAAGCACGCGCAAAAACGTCATCGTTAACTATGTCATTAAATACAAGCTTATAATCATGCCTTTCCAATCGAGGGTTTTTTCTTAACGTACCGAACTTTTCAATCGTGAACTCTTCTTCACCCGGCATAGCAGCAATTGAAATAATCTTCCAAGTCGTAACGGCAGCTATCTACTATATAGAGGTACAGTTCTTCAGGGTGAACAGTGTAGGCGAGCTCAGCTCTGTACCTCTCAAGCGTTTTGTACCAAAGCTCGGGATATTTCGAAGAGTCTAAGCCTTTTAAATACGCATCCAGAGCTAGCCCGTTCTCTCCCTGCACATTCCTACATTCAACAAATCCGTCGAGCAGAGCGGTGTAAGCGTATTCAAGTATTGTGTCAAAGTAAATCATGTCTGAGATACGTGTGTCTAATATAGGCTTCAGCTTACGGAATCCAACGATCTCAAACATTCTGTCGAGGATGAAACGGTTTCGTGTAGGAACAAGAACGCCATTATCAGCCGTGTTCTTCCACATCAATCGTATATCAACGCATGGTTGATTGTTATTTACACTCAATGTACAAAGAACGGTATATGAGGAGGCTTCACTAATCACCTCTCTTATTATACCTACGTCAGCTGGTATTTTATAGCGGTCCTCAGCCCACCTCTCAACTACCGCGAAGATTTTATGCATCTCCTTAAGATTTAAATAAATAACGTTGCGCTTGCTCGCAGGTCTACTGTTCGTTTCAAGCATACAGTTAATAGTGCCGGTTTCCCGCCTGAACACACGCAACCACTTCGTCACGGAGACGTCGTACGAGGCGTTGAGAATGCTTCTCAAAGGGAGTTTTATCGTATTCATCGAGATGACTATGGCACATCCACTCGGAGCAAGCTCTGAGAAGACTATGAGCCATGTGAGGCACGCAGGTAGGCAGGAACGGTTCGATGTGCGGTTGATTCACCCTGATGATACGTGAATGGGTTTGTTCGAACCCGTGATGAGGTGCCGCACCATAATCTAATGAAACCTGTGCGGCGCTGGCCCAACATGAATTGTTGTACCCCATTATACTGGGTAGGCGTTTTGAGAAATTTTCCGGTACAAGAACTAATTTCGGTTTTAACGTTTTATCACTACCACTCCCCGAATACGCACCAGACAGTTTCCCTCAGGGTAAATTTCATGAACTAGGCACATTTTATAATGTTTTATCTCTCCTAAAAATCTTCACACTGCGGGGCGCTGTTAGAGAGAAACATATGTTCATATTTAGGCTTTTTATTTAACAGGCGATACTCATCTCTAAAATCTGTTAAAAACTCACATAACCCTTTAGCCACAACCTCACTACAAACCTCATCATGATATATATTAATGTAGTGGTAAAAATACTTAAGATTGTCCATGATAACGAGATTCACATTTTCAGTCGTAGGGTATGAGTAATCGACATGGTGTAGCATGATATAATACCGTTTATCACACCACTCATCCACAAGGCTCACTACCCATAACTGTTGTTTAGCTTCTGAGCGTGCCGCTTCTTCTACCACGCGGTGCACGTGTGCCTTTATAAAGCTTAGTTCTACAACATACTTCAGTACATCGTCTGTACTGCGAAATCCTACAACCCCTCGCCAGAATATCCGTAGAGTATTTGAATAGCCTGACCCTTCGCACGATTCAATGCATCCTTAAAAGAGTCAAAGGAGGCTGGGATAGGGAGTTTTTCAGTATCCACTACATCTACGCCCTTTACTGAATACCACTTCATAAATGTTGAACACGCGATATTAAAGGTGGCCATTTTCTTCTACGCGGGAGAGAATACACGTCTGAGCTCAAGGGTATACAGAGGTCAACTGAGAACGCGGGGACAGAGGTCTGCTCAGGCTACGGGATGAATCACGTCCCCGGTCTTACAGTGGGCGGGGCTTAACTTTACTGTACACACGCACACACGCAAAGTGAAACACAAGTCGATGCATGATTTATTTAATAAACGAAATAATCAGCATGTATATATTTAGAAATACGTGCAATAAATAAGTTAACAATAGGCACATCAAAGATTGTTCTCAATACATATATATTTACAAATATGTGTGATGAATAAGTTAGCAATAGACCCATCAAAGTTTATGGTAACCAAAGGGTACGGTATCATAGGTACCAGGTAACTGGTAACGTTTCCTATAGGTGTTACGGCACACCTTTGTACCCCTAAGTTCCTTCACGCCCCCAGCTTCTGCGCCCGAAAATTGTGGGTGCCTACAACTAGTTGGGGAGGCCGTTCGCCCTCATCATCGTCCAAACACACTAGATCCTTCAGCGAATCAAAGTTAACGACCCGCCGATTCGCTTGGTTAAGCGTGATACCCTTTGCCTTCACGATATATTTCGTTTCATTCCCTATCCTCACCCGTACCCCATAAGTTTTAGGTCCTGTTGAGACAAAAGAGTCGGCGTATGCATTGTCCCCATACTCATCCTTGATCTCATCAGTGAGCTCGCCGAGGAATTCACCAATAGCAGGCATGTATTCACCCTCCCTCGCTGTGAATATCACGCTATCTGTATCGGCATACAAGACTCTCTGCCCAAGAGAATGCAATAGACCCCAAAGTTTGATGCGGGCGTAGGCTGTTGTGAAGCTGGCTACAGGAATGTTTGTAACCCTTGAGGTATCTGTGGCCAATTCAGTGTTGTTGTACTTTATTATGTAAGTATTACCTACATTCACGATTTCCATGACCTCTTTATCGGGTGCGTTGGCATAATCCCAGACTTCGCTATAGCTTTGTGCCAAATGAACGTTTCCCTTGCCAGTATTCTGTGCAAATTTTCCCCATAGACTGTTTAGACACAACTTTGCACTAAAGCGCTTGCCAGGATTCTTTGCAATTTGGGCGCGATCAAGTTGTATACCTTCGTGGTCGCGGTAACGTTGAATATAGGCAGACTTTTCATCTTCGGTGTCAACTCCTCGCGGATACCCTGAGGCCTCAACCTTATCCTTCAAAAATGCGTTTATATACGGTGTGAAAAGGTTGGGTAGCTTCTGAAACCTCCAAACCTCATGTGTCTTCAATATTCTATACCCATGGCGTACGGCTAGGGCCAGCTCAGGACTTGTATATACGCCTCTGATCTTACGCTGGTGGTGTGTATGGTTACAATTACCGTTATTCTCTTCCGCACACTTCACGCACAGAGGAAACATGAGCTTGTGGTCAATGACGACGGGTAAGATCGGCATCCATAAATCGCGAGGGGGGAGCACGTCTACGAAAGAGAGCCCAAAGTAGCGATCATTCAAATTTCTTGAAAATTCATTGATGGAGGGCAGGCTAGGCCCCACCAATTTCTCAGGAGCGCCAACGGGGTACGGGTTGTTCTTCATCACGTATGGGTATAAAGAACAGAAGTCGTAGTAGTGAAGTTTCACACCCTCCGTAGGTGGAAAGTATAGCTTGAAGGGATATGTACGCCCACCGAACAAGCTTCACCGCATTTGAGAGGATCCAGTACCATTGAACGCTTGATCGTATTTATTTCCTCACGGTACACCTCGTCTGTTTCCATCCGTGCATCATATTCATGCTCCCACAAGACTTTGTGAGTGAACTGGGACCCTATAAGTTGATCGCGGGTGCGGGTCCATGCAAGACAGTCGGCAGGAGATCTACCGTGGATATCTCCGGCGATTCCGCACTCAGGACGGGGGCATCCATGCCACCAGCATCCGTTAAAGGAGTACACAGTCTTCACACCAGTGACACGGTTTTCAGTTAGCCCATCAACCCAAAAACACGACCATTAATCTTAATGGGTACTTCACCCGTGTTGCGGGCGTACTTTATGTATACACCTGTCTGATGCTGTAGGTGTATGAGCCAGTAAATAGCCTTGTGTCCGTAACTGCGGGGGTTGTTTCTGTGAATAATGGTTAAGGTGGCTTTAGGCATGAAGTTATTCTTGAACACCGTAAAGCATAGTGACGCGATGGTGGTTGCGACTTGCAGCGGATCGCATTTGAAACGGCCTATGTACATTCTTCTAAAGGCTTGGAAACATACTCTAAGCACTCGTACATCATTCACGCAATAACGCTCACATTCATCAGCTATATTATAAGGATTACGTTCACTAAAACTTTTGTAGTATCGAAGAAAGTCTTCACGTTCATCTGCACTCATACATTCATAGTTAAAATAATGTTTGGGTGGAGGTAGCCCCACGTAATTTAAAGTCTCGCTACTGAGGAATGTTTAAGGGAAGTAGCCTTTTGATACTTCAGCTGCTACCCCCATCACCTTGGGTAGCTTTGCTAATTTACAAGGCGTGAAAAATAAAGTATCTTTAAATTGCACATTAACTCTTATTTGCATCTGTATAAATTTGTTTCCTCTTTTCAAGGGATCACCTGCAAATATCTCAGAGGACTCATGCTCGAGCAGCTCCTTATAAAGGAACTGTGTGTCAAATTTTGCCCTGTTATGGGCAAGAATATACACAGTCATTTTTTTTTAACTTGTCGGCTAACTTGACAATATAGGACACAAATAGTTTCACAGGGATTTCGTGGACATTCGTTTTAAAAACGTTTGTCCGTTTACCACATTTGTGACACTCATCACACTCGATCTCCACTAGGGCGGATCGAAAATGAGGTTTTTAAACTTTTTTTCGAAATTCAAATATGGCTAGTGGAAAATATGTGGGTGCTATAGATAATGACTGTGCATAAATATTAGTCCTGCGAAATTATATCTTCAGGTGCCACAAAGCCGTCGAAAAAAGTGAAATATAATGATTTTCTTATATTCTGCATTAGTACAATAACAAACTTACTTGTTATTATTATATATTAAGTGTTCCAATTACCAAAATAGTTACTGAATTACGCAGCTCTTAGTTTATTTAGATCAATGTTCTTTTGATTAATGATCTAAATAATCCAGAACTCACCACGAGGAGGTGGCTGCGTGTCGAGCTCCACCCATGCCCTCCCAACCACCCATCCTTGCGCATGTTTTTTTCTATTAACGTTTTATTTAAACTTTATATTCAGCTTTACTTTCGAATGATGGCATTTTTTTACGTGACTGAAGTGTTGATCTTATGAAGCCATCTCGCGCGTTCAATCCAAATACTTTTGATGATGCTTCAGTCACTAATTTTACCATTCTTTCTACTACTTGTGTATGACAAGGGAATTTCTCGAATGGAGGGGTACTCTTGTTTTCTATGAATTCTTCAATCTCATTTTCTGTCAGGTGTCTTGTCACAGGTGGTTCAGTGACAATGCATTTTTGCCAATTAATTAAATCAGTATAATCAGTAGCTTCAAATTGAATAACAGGTACTGTGAAACGCCTCACAACTTTTTCCTTGTTTGTTTGCCTTGCTTTCTTTATTCGCCTCCACGCTAATTCTCTTATGGCGCTGCGGTCATCATGAATCATTGATGCTAGAATATTTTCTGGATTTGCAAAAAATGCATTTCTTTGTATGACAGGGTTTACAATATCCTTTACTTCGTCATTCAGTGTTCTTGTTAGTTCAATAGTTTTGAAAACATGTTTTGAGCCATTGAAAAAAGACGTACTTTGCTTAATAGAAAACCACATTGGGATGTAGACCTTCATTATAAAAGAAGCAATGTTCATGAGGTTCTCAGATGACTTACAGTTGAAACGTATAGACGAAGCAAACGATTTGCTGTAGTCAGCCATCGTGAATGTGCCATTTTGCCTGGACTACGATGAGCAAGATCTGGAGAGCAATATCCCTTTGTTATGGCCTGATGAATATCAATTAGATATTTTTGGTCGGTGCTAAGATCTTCACAGTCTACAGTTGGTGGTTCCTCAGCATCAATCCTTTCAAACTCGACAATAGGAAGACTCTCACAGTTCTCTAATTCCCTGCCAATAGGACCGGTGAATCCGCGGGGGCCAGATGTTTTTCCATCCAGCTTTGCAACTAAATGGCGTAATGGCAATTCATTGGCATGGAGCTGGCACACTAAATGTTGAACTGGCTTCTTCAGCTTCAATTCTATAAGCCTTATAACGCCTCCCTTTTCTCCAGTGTTGACTGCTGCACCATCGCATCCAATGGCAACAAGGTTTTCCAGGTTCATGTCATTATTTCCAATATACTCAAACATTCCTTTACATATTTCTTCAGCTGATCCAGAATTCACAGAATAATGGCCCAAATAATCTGAACCAGGTTCTCTCACTAAAGTGATATGTTCTTCTGTTACCTTCTTCTGATATACTTTGGACTCTTTTTTTCTTGGAAGAGTGTAGAATCTTTTCGACCATCAAAATAGATTCCTCTGATTGGGACCTGATTTTGATCTTTCATAATTTCTGATCTCTTCTTTTGTCTTTCTCTTCTGATTTTACTCCTATCCACTACTTCAGATGTATTGTCAATAGAAACTTCTCCAATATCTTGCAATACTGCACTAACAATGAATGCTGCAGCTCGATCTGAAACTGCAGTCCTGTCACAAGCAGTAGCCACTGAAAGTTGATTTGTAGTTTTCCTTTTCTTGAATAATTGTTCTTCAGGTTGTTCGAGCTTTCTCTTCGAGCTAACTGGCTCTGGAAATGTATCGTCTGATATTTCGCCAGATTCACTTTCACTATTTGATGTCGATGATGATAATTCAACATTTGTATCCTGCAATTTCTCCTGTGAAGATTCTTTGGTGAGCCTCACAGCTTCTTTTTGCTTTCTTAGCAACGTAGATGCTTTTTTCTTTGAGTGTGTAATATCTACTCTATCAATAAACAGTTTTCTTTCACTCCTTTGATCTAAGAGGAACGTCACTTCTTCCTTTGGAACCGTTTTTTCTTTGGGACAAGAACATTGTGTTAGTACTTTGCACTTGCACGCTGCAATGTCAAAAAGTTTCGTGGGTGCTTCTTTTTTGAACGTATCAATCTTTGCTTTGTAAGCTTCAGAATTTTTTCTGCTTTGGTATGGCTTCATAATGACACGATACTTTTCGTGGTAGCTTCTGAACATTGTTTCAATTCGCCTGTCTGACAGAATTGGGACGGAAGCACTTTCCCAAATTGTTTTCAATTTATCAACAACTTGTTCTAATATTTGAGATATTGAAGGATCTTTATTAGTATTCTGTTTCAAATCGTTTCTTACAAACAAGTAATATTTAAAAACTCCTTCGTATGTAGGAAGATTCCTGTGCCACAAATCTTCCCCCATACCAAACATGGGGCACTCAGTTGAGGCCCTGGTTGATTTTGCACAAACTCGAGACATTTTGAAAGTATACAAATCTGAAAAAGAAAGAGCTAATATCAATTATACGTTAATTTCAGTTAATAGTACATGGCAAACTTAGGGCAGCACAATACAGAAATGCAAAATATATAAGAAATATAGTTTAGACTATCTGCTACGAGAGCGACAGCTACACTGAACCGAGGTACTCACGTGACAGCTGAGTGAGCTGACTATAGAAAACTGTTTTTAGAGAATAGAAACTTTCTTTAAAGGTTGACTGAGCTATTTTTATACAAGTGTGAATAAATTCTTGTCTGTTGTGCATCGTGGACTCTTCTGTAATTATTGGTTAAAATCTGCTTTTTTCAATTTTTTTCAATATTGAAGGTCATTGTGGCACCTGAAGATATTAATGTTATGATTTTAAATTTATACCAGCTTATTTCCTCACTACTCCACACATTTTCCACACTAGCCAATTTGAAAATTCGAAAAATGAGTTTTTCACTCCGCCCTAATCTCCATACACTCGTCGCAGATAGTCTGGCTCACAAGTAAATGTGGAATTACCTCTTTGGTTTCGGCATTCGTACATGTTTCTATATCGTAGTATACAGTTATACAAGGGCTGCTTTTAGGCTTTGCGTCTTTCATATAACATACATGATTTACGCCATCCGCCTTATATTTCTCATGGCATGTAGAACAGTGAATTTCGTCACACTTGTGCTTGAAATTTCCGCTACCATTCAAGGTGTGAAACATGCCACATTCACAGATTCTCATTTTCCTGCACGTGCCAATTGATTTATGGAGCTCAAAACAGTTATTGTTGAAAAATGTGCGTCTACACACATTACAATCCCTCTTCTCAGCTTCAACTACACGGCTTTCACATTTTGGGCTTTTACACTGCTCACATACCATGTGGCAGTCTTTACAATGTTTCACTATATCATCTGCAAACTCGAGACACCCCTTACACAAATCATGATGTCGCCCATATTTTCGACTTTTATCATAACTCGCGTAAAGCCACCTTATATTACGGATGGGGAGATACGTTGTACCTGACAGTCCTGAAATAAGTAGGGATTTTGTACGATCTCTCACACTGCTTTTAAAAACATACACAGTCCTACGACGATCATCCAGGACAAATACAACTATACGAGCATTCATTTTCTGCTCTAACCCTTCTCAGTTCTTCAGGACCCCATATTACAGTCAAATTCAAGTTCACAGTCTACAGCTAGTTTACGGGCACACTCCACGATCGTAGGCAGCCAAATTTGCTCGGTTTTCGTATTTCTACAGTAAACATACGTGCTAGGACTACTGCTATAAAGCCGCAACCAAGATCGACGTTTATATGCCGTCTAAAAATAGCCTGAGAATTGAAGTTAAGAGTATACGGTGTGGAACTATGACCCGCAACACGGCAGACACGGTCAATATTTACCGTGAAGTTGTCCATATTGAATGCTATAGTACTTTGGGCGGCTTGCTTTATACGCGCTAATATATATTCTACATCTTCAGCAGCCAAACGTCTAAATGGCACTACCACCCAAAAATCATCTACATCACCATCATCTGAGCCGAAACCGAAGGACAGACTCGTCCTGACTTCACGCTCGTCGCGGTTCTGAAGGGCAAACTCTACAATGCGTTCTACAACGCGACGTAGTCCATACTCAACGCCATTGCTATACACGGATCTAGGATCGACCCTGACTGTATACCGATTTCTAGTCAAGACTGGGGTGGGGGCAACGGTACGCACCAACTCAAATGTTATATCATCCTCAACAGAGCGAGAAGCTGCTGCGGGGATGTACAAGGGCTTGAACAGGAGTAAGGGGATATATTTTTATTTGAGGAAGTTACTATTGTGGGGATTGCGCCGTAAGACGGAGAGGGTTGGGGGTCTATTGCAGCAGACTCTACAGAACGGGTGGGGGCTATGGAGGATGTACAAGGGGCTGAGGAAGCTGATGTAGGGTTGGTAACGTAAGACGTTGAGGGCTGGGTTGTACCGCGGATTGTCCAACAACCGGCGCGTATTTCGCGCGCTTTATACCTGACGTGGAGGACTCTTCAGCGTGTCGCCGCTTTGAGCGTGCCGCCGTTGAGGGTATGGGCCCTGTAGATGCACGGTCAATGGATTCACCCGTGATGTCGATGATGGTGGGTTGTACATCGTCGTCATTCACGGTTCTGTGGAAGAAGAAAACAAAATATAAGGAGCAGAACTCGTTATTTGTGATATTCTGTAAATGAGTCACTTAGGGGTGTGACGTGTTAGAAATGGATGCTGTAGAAAAATTCAGATTCACGAGCCCATCCACATGTATTATATCTGGACCTACAGGATGTGGTAAAACGGTGTTTATGCTTAAAATTATTAAAGAAAAGGGTGAAATGTTCTCAAAATTTGTGCATAAAGTTATATGGTGCTATTCGACACACCAATCAGTGTTCAACGAGTACCAGGACGATGTTTTGTTCCATAAGGGGGTCTATGACGTTAATTCACTAAAGGGAAATGAACATACAGTCATCGTAACTGATGACCTCATGTTGGAGATGGATAAAACGTTTGCCGAGACATTTACAGTATTCTCCCACCACCTTAACATAATCGTGTTCTTCATCAATCAGAATCTATTTTTCAAAAATAGATACATGCGCGATGTATCGTTAAATACGCAATATCTATTCTTATTCGCTCAACGTAGAGATGTGTCACAAATTGGGGTATTAGCCAGTCAAATGTTCCCGAGTCAGCGTAAGGAGTTTTTGGAGGTTTATAAAGAGGTCACAAAGCAAAGTTATGGATATTTGCTTTGTGACCCTCACCCGCAAAACACGTTTAGGGTGCTTCTTAGAACGAATATATTTCCAAACGAGCCTGAAACCGTGTACATTCCAGAATGATGAATAGGCTAAAGAAATATCGTGAATTAATAAAATATCAAATATCAACGACTGCCTCGGTCGTTGCAGCAGATGCTTGTTAAAAATATCGACTCTGACTTTTAAAAATGCATCTGCGAAATCTGCCTCAATGTTATAAAATGTAATGTTCCAATGAAATCCTGTCAGAAGGCTCGCTTACGCCGTTACAAGAACATAATACGGACGTTCGCCCATAAAAGTCAGACTGTGGGTAAGAAAAAGCGTATTATTGTACAAAGAGGCGGTTCGTTCCTACCCATCTTTTTTCAATTTTGGGGCCTTTACTGACTAGATTAATATAATGAAGAAGGTGGTTGTGATCCCGCACGAGATGTATGCTTCATTACAAAATACCCCAGACGCTGCTCTAGAGCCCCGTAAAAGTAGACTTAAAAGAATGGAGAGTGAGCTACTATCCCTATTAAAAAGTGAAAAGACGCCTGATGAGAAAAGTGTTTTGTATCAAGAGGTTTTGCAGAAATTTCTTCATGAGTACGAAGATTATAAACATCCTACAGAGCTCCCCGTGAGGCACAGCCAGTGGTGTAGTGCTAAATAAAGAAGTGAGGGAACGCATTTTGAAAGTGTTACTCAGATGCGAGGGGGACAATGGCGAGCGCGGCGAGCCCATACAGCTGGGGGTCCGGGGGCACTGTAAGCCCCCGGGAAATCTTTTGAAATCTGACCAATTTCAGGGATATTTTGAGGTCATATGCACTGGATATTAGGATATATTCCAAGGTTGAAGATGCAGTATTTCCAGTGTCATTAGATATACGACATCCAGTACGATCAATAAAAATAGCTAACAACTGGAATGATTAACTAAAAAAAAGTTAACAACTGGTACGCCGTGGTGACTGTTTCACCAGATCTTTATAGGCTAGCATTGCCTCAGTCGAAGCTAAAGAAATGAAGCAGTTAATGATTCTTTCTCATATTTCTTCTAGGGGTGGGAATTAAAATTTCATGACGTTAGAGATTTGTAAGTTCGGATTTATTTGAAATAGTGAGGGAACGCCGTTCCGTTTACCAAAAAAAGTAAGGGAACGCGTTCCCACGCTTTCCCAAACACTACACCACTGGGCACAGCTCGAGTAGCGCTGAGCATAGTGACACAGGGCCTGAGCAACCAAAGAGTAGCGGAACACAGCACATCGAACATGTGCTAAAAAACAGCCTCCCCCATACATTGAGGAATAAAGGGTTAAGTCTTTATAATCTATTGAGTGAGGACCCCGTCATACAGTGGGCAGACACAGGCGAGGTCATTGTTGATGGATCAAGGGTGCAAGGGTCCAATATCGTTGATATTGTTCATGATCTGGTGAGAAAGTGGGACAGGCCATCACCAACAGGATGGAGGCATATTAAGGCAAGACTACAGCAAATAAATGTCCCCAAAACATTGATAGGTAATCTGAATAGGTTAAAAGACTTGGAGCATGCATCGCACGTGTCACAACTGAGTACACCTTCACCCACAACAGCTGCAGTGTCTCTGAAGAGAAGAAAGAAGAGAGTAGAAGGCCAACCTTATCCACGTGCCTCTAAAATACGCAAATGGCTAACGTATTAAGTAAGCACTATTATGACATTTCTAGCCCTGCATCCTATGGTGGCGTTAATAGACTGTACAGAGGTACTTATGGTGTAAGGAAAAAGGATGTTGAGAGATTTTTGCGTGCCCAGGATGCTTACACACTTCATAAACCGGTGAGAAAAAGGTTTAAAACAGCAAAGACAACAGCCGCTTCGATTGACTCTATTTGGCAGGCAGATTTAACAGACATGCAAAGATATTCGGTGTACAACGATGGTTACCGCTACATCCTATTCATAATAGATGTATTCTCTAGATACCTGTGGCTAGTTCCCCTGAAAAATAAATCGCCTGAAACAGTCGCTAAAGCGACCAAAACACTGATGTTGAAAGAAAACAGGATTCCAGGCTATTTTTGTACGGACATGGGGAAAGAATTTATAGGGCGAGCTTTTCAGAACATGTTGTCAGAGTTTAATATCAGCTATTACACTTCCAACTCTATACATAAAGCATCTTTAGCTGAAAGAGTTCAACGTACCATAAAGGAACGCATGCACCGTTATTTTACACATAAAAGCACGCTCAGATATATAAACGTTCTCGATTCACTGGCTTCATCCTACAACCGCTCACACCACCGTACGATCGGTACAACGCCTAACGATGTTTTAGAAAGAGGCAGCGTCCGAGAAGTGATGGACCACCACCACCACCACCAAATCTGCGTTTCAAAATCAATGATTATGTAAGGTTGTCACGTTCGGGAAATAAATTCGCGAAGGGTTTTGAGCAAGGATGGACACGCGAGATTTTTAAAGTTAGGGCTATGAGGCCTAAAGGCGAGATAATGATGTATTACGTTGAAGATTTGAATGGGGAAGAAATCTCGGGGTTTTACCGCGAGGAACTTCAGAAAGTGGCATTTAATTTAGGAAAAAATGTGTTTAAAATTGAGAAAATTTTAGCAACCAAAGGTACAGGAAAGAGAAAAATGTACCTGGTGAAGTGGCTAGGTTACCCAGAAAGCTTCAATACCTATATAAAAGCTGATGCAGTCATGAAGCTTAATTAGTATGCAGCATGGCCCCCAACCATTTCTACGTCACGCTCCCGTCCTCATCGTCCCTGTCTGTACACCCTAACAACACACTAGCCAATTTTGTAACAGAACTCCATGGTCCCATTGAATTGGGCCGTGATTCGTATGAGGTGGGGATATGTGAAATTCAGCTGGATACCGTCTTTTTAAATATTGATTATAAAGATGCCGTTTTTACAATTCTTAGAAACTGTGATGAGTGTGCAAAAGCCGGGGTAACTCGGGATGAAACTATACGTATCGCCCGGACTAAGGTCGCACAGTTTTTCAGTACAACTGTGACACTAGGACCGGGCCGCTATGGTTCGGTTGAGGATGTTGTGAGAGACTTAAACATATGTTTAAAAAACTCACACCTTACGAATGATTTAATATACGAAATCGTAAACAGAGGAGGCACTGCACATACTCTAATGCTAAAATCAAAGGCTAACAGAAATCTTAAAGACGGAAGAGTGTTCAAAATTATAACCGAGGGGCGTTATCGAGCAGCCTTCCAAAGAGACACCTTTCACGAGGCACCGGATGACTTGTCCAACTTAGTGTATCAGCTGAAGATGGAGAAATTGGATGTAAGCTCTCAGCCTCCAGACATGTGCTATATTTACAGCAATATAGCGGAACACCAGTTTGTTGGGGATACCCAGGCACGACTGCTGCGCGTAGCGCACATTCCCAACCATAGAGGAAGGAGCTTGAGTATTACATATGACAGACCCCATTATGTGATTGTCTCAACTAATCTAATAACTAATATCTCAATATATATAAGAACGATTGAGGGTAAAAATTTCCCATTCGGTGACGGGAGCTTAACAGTGAAGCTACACTTTCGACGCACTGAGTTATAATGTCCAGAAAACCATTCACGGTATACCGAGGGGTGAGATACCAGCGTGGTAGTGGACTTGGGTCCATTTTTTCATCCATACTGCGCACAGCTGTACCACTACTGAAGAGGGGGGCTAGGTACCTTGGGAGGAAGGCGTTACAAACAGGTTTTAACGCAGCAGAGGAAATGCTCGCGGGAACTAAACCTAAAGAAGCTCTAAAAAAACATTTAAAACGTACACGGGATGAAATCATCAAAGATGCTAAGAGAAAAATGCGTGGCGGAGGAAAGAAGAGAATTGATAGGAAGAAGGGGGTACCAACACGTGGTGTAAAGAAGAGAACTGTTAGGAAGAAGAAGGGGTCCCGTGGTATTAAACGTAAAAGGGCGCCAAAAAAGAAGTGTTCTAAGCGTATGAGAACTATGACCGATCATTTTTTTTAACTGATATAAACTGCGGACGCTACTCTCACGAATCATAGATTGACTGATACTCGTCGGGGGAGGTGGCACTGTTTCTAACTCACCATGGCACGTTTCATCATCCTTGCAGTTCACAGTGCTGTAAATCGGAGCTATCCCTCTTTGAGCTGCCTCCAACTCAAGTTTCTATTGAGCACAGTGACTTTATTACAATTAACCCTTTAAACACGATTAGTTCACCCAGTGCCCCTATAGAGTTCGTGATACCCAGCTCAGGCCCTTACTTTTTTTCCGAGTGTATGGACATGTACACTAAACTACGCATAGCTCATTCTGATGGAACGGATTGCGATGATAATTATGCTGCATACCCCGAAACAAACTTTCTGCACACCATATTCAGCCAGTGTGACGTATATTTAAATCAGACTAACATCTCGCAGGCACGGGGTACTACCACCTACGATCGTATCTGGAAAATGTCCTCAACTTTTCAAAAGAAGCGAAGGATACCTTTTTATCTGCCGAGGGGTATTACCACACTAAAGATGAGGGTAGTATAAAGGATAAATTTAAAAATTCTAAAAAAAGATATATGAATGTTTTGGACGCCTGCACACGGACTTTACATTCCAGGAGAAGTTGCTTATGAACGGGGTAGATATGAAATTGAAGCTTACCCGCACGAGCCCTGAGATCTGTATAAATCTGGGCGCTGACCAAGAAGAAGGCGCGAAACCTGTTGTGATCCATATCATGGAGGCATATTTGCGTATACGCCGAGTGAAACTAAGTTCCGCGAAACATATAGAAATTGAGAAAGAACTGTACACACCACAGTGAAATACCCAATTAACAGGGTACAGATCAAACTGTACACGATCCCCACAGGATTGGCATCGAAACAGATAGAAAACATCGCTCTTGGAGTACTGCCTAAAAGGATTTTAATTGGATGCAAGACCACGCTTCGACGAATGGGGATTATAAAAAGAGTGCCTTGAAGTTTGAAAATTTTGGGCTTAAAAATATTACTTTATATATCAATGGCGTCGCATTGGGTGGGACAATGAATATGGACTACTCGTCAGATGCTGTGTTCCCGCTCTGCGCGAGAGCATACAGCAGTTTAGCCCATAACACAGGGTGTGTGACGAACTTGGAATCGGCCTAACACAGAAAGAATTTGTGGAACAGTTTAATATTTACTCATTTGACGTTACGCCTGACTTGACTGCTGGCGTAAGCACCCATTTAAACCCGCAGCAGACCGGTGCGATTTCAGTGCGTTTGGATTTCGCCAAGCCTACAGACGCGCCTATTAGTGTACTAATGTATCTAGAAACACAGTCCCTAATAGAAGTAGACAGATTTAGGAACATAAGCACAGATTTTTAAAATGGATGCAAATACACTCCAGAGAGTGATGAAAAGTGACTGTTTCGCGCGTTCCAAATTTATCGGGGTTTTTGCAAAGAATGAAATAATGAAGCCGCCTA
The DNA here is from genome assembly GCA_023014485.1 of Bathynomus jamesi. NCBI lineage: Eukaryota > Metazoa > Arthropoda > Malacostraca > Isopoda > Cirolanidae > Bathynomus > Bathynomus jamesi. Next base: position 9,695 of record JAJOZX010002966.1, on the reverse strand, counting down.
GCACGAGAAACTGGCACGGGGCGTTTAACACCGACATTGTGGGTGGCGAGGGAATTCACTGGTTTGCGATTTATTTTAAAACTAAGGAAAGAATGTATTATTTCGATTCACTCGGATCCCCCATGGCATGACTCGACAATCGTAAATTTTATCGCGCAATTACGTGTGCCTGAGATAATTTGGGCCCCATATCAATTTCAAAGCTTTTACAAAACATGTGGGCTATATTGTATCTTGTTTCTCATACACATGTCGCGCGGGAAGGGATTTATGAATTTTTTAAAATTATTCGATTTGTGTGACACAAATATGAACGATAAATATGTATGCAGACAGATAAAAAAAAATTCCCACATGTTGCAACCCCCTGTAATTTGTAAGCTCTATATTGTGTAAATCTGTATATACATTTGTAACAATTAAGAATTGGGCGCTGCCCCTTTTTGTACATGTTTAATAAATGAAAATAATGTTGTGTTTTGTTAATATCCTTAAAAAACTTACATAATCTCTGTGACGACAGCGCATTCGGATGAGCGGTTGTGTGCCAATACCATGACATCTGATTCGCAGCGTGGTGTGGATACCACTTCGTTCGCCACCCTTTCTCCAAAAGTTTTTATAATCTCTTCTAACTCCGTTTCGCTCCTGTAAAATAAAGAGAAAATTATTTTTAAAAACGAATGCACTTCTTAAAAGTTTAATGTTTCTAAAAACCTAGCTGTACAAGAAATATAAACATACCATATATATATATATATATATATATATATATATATATATATACGGAAATAATGATGAAAGATGTAGAGAATGCTTTGCAATTATGGCTTCTTTATAAGATAACACCGATTGAAACGTTATATATATATATATAGGTCGTGAATAAGGCCAGGTTATATTATAAACGAGAAAAGAGCCGGTTAAATCAATGAGTAAATTTACTTGTAGAAAAGTCTACCTACTTTAAAAATACTATACGGGGTCAAAACACTCACATTAGCTCGTCTGCAAATTCGGGCTCGCTTGGCTGACTGTGATTCAATACTGTAACCTCTGCACTGCTGGGGGGTGTTGGCGAAGCACTCGTCTCCTTTCGCCGAAAGTGTTTATAACACGGTCTAACTCCGTGGCGGTCCTGTAATTAAAATAATTGTCATGAAATTGAGGCAATTAAAAGTGATGGCTACCGTATATATATATATATATATATATATAATATATATATATATATATATATGTGAGCGTCTCTAATTTGCTATGGGGAAAGGGTAATTTTCATCTTTAATTTGTCGAGAAGCACGTACAATGAACTTTGGTTTAAAAATTAAAAACTGTCGAGAGTTGTTATATATATATATATATATATATATATATATATATATATATATATATATATGGGACAGAGACATTAATTAAACATGATTTTTCAAAACACTTATTGTGACTACTTCGCATTATCACTGCGCTTTATAAATTAAAACATTGCTAGGTTAGGTTAAGGATATTCTGAAAGCGTAAACATTACAATGAACAGCGCTAAGATTTTCTATAAATTGAAAACCATTATAGTGATGAGGGAGTTAGATTATAATTGAAAATATTTCGCGGTAGTTGTGTGAGAAAATTTAATATTTAATTTGTCGAGAAGCACGTACAATGAACTTTGGTTTAAAAATTAAAATCTGTCGAGAGCTGTTATATATATATATATATATATATATATATATATATATATATGGGACACTTATTAATTTTCAAAGCACTTAATATGACATTACAAATTACTTACATTTCAGCGGTTTCTTGAATGAGAGGCTGCCCCACTGTCTCGCAAATTTCCGCGACATTCTGAGATGAGAATAACTCATTCTGTCCTAAGGTGTGTGTGTGTGTGTGTTGTTTGGGTAGTGTCGAGATATACGGTTCTATTGTGCCCCATCTCGGATTATTTTCGGGGAGTAAATGTATTTAGAAGTTTCCAGAATTTTTTATTGTTCTCTGCCCTTCTGGTATAATTCATTTTGGAATATTTTTCTCTATTTTCTGTGTTGTATTGTGTGCGTGTCGCTGCGCTATCAGCCATACGGCTCATTTGTGGTTGAAGGTTCGTGATCTTCGACCTGAAAACACCCCGCGTATTGTGTGATAGGCTAAATTGATTTTAAAAATAGAATAAATACCAATTTATTCTGTTGAGAACTCCTACATATGTATATATACTGAAAGCTTGTGCATAAAATGAAACTCTTTACCTGGAATATTCTTTTGTTAAACAGATAAAGGTAGCTTTTGTCATCAAGGACAGCGATAATTTAATCTGTAGATGTACCACAAATATAATATTAACTTCCTGCCCCGTATACTGAACCGAAAGATACGTCATAAAACACGCCTTTACCTGTACATTTACAAAATTTATGAAAGTTTAAATAATGGATTTTAATAAGTTATAATAAAAGACAAAACACAGCGATATATTTTTTAATATTCACGAAAGATACGTCATAAAACACGCCTTTACCTGTACATTTACAAAATTTATGAAAGGTTAAATAATGGATTTAAATAAGTTATAATAAAAGACAAAACACAGCGATATATTTTTTAATATTCATTTAGCCGGATCATATATATATATATATATATATATATATATATTATATATATATATATGTTAACCCCACCGTCTATGGCCCTGGGGTGGTTCGGAGTCGACGGGGGTTCTGGTTAGGAGGCAGCAACGGATATTTCTTCTCGCGATACTTTTCGTCTATAACATTCTAATTCTTTTCGGTCGCCAGACTGTTTGACCCAATATCTTCTATGGTGCTTGGGTTGTCTCTTTCTCTCGCTTTATGGGGTCGACAAATGTTTATCCTGGCTATAGAGTATAGGGTCGCCAGTTATTAATTCTCCTCTTGCTATAATACTCTGATTCTTTCTCTTAGACTAAAATTATCGACTTTTCTTTTATAACTTATCGACTTTACTGACTAAGTTCCTCTGAAGATAGCCCAACTCGAGGGGAAAATAAAAAGTTTCTCTTACTGTAATTTACTTCTTAAAAATTTACAGGTAGTGCTCTGAATTTTACAGGGGTAGAGGTTCGACCTCTTTCGACCATAGCTCAGGCCGGAATCTAAAAATTAAGTTAAGGAGGCAAGGGGCCTCTGCCCCCTCCCCGCAGCGAGGCTCCTAAACAAGAACGCCTCGTCGATACGAGACAACACCATAGGGACATATAAGAAGGAGGATAACAGTCTGGCGACCCTGCCCCAGGATTAGAAGAATATTTTAAGAAGAGGATTTTAACAAGTGGCCACTCTTTGGCCAAGATAGAAATTACCCTGCATCAGGATAAAACCAGTTGACCGGCGTGTCACGACTTCTAGTTCGTAACATCCACCCTTGAACCGGTGTGTCACGACTCCAAGTTCTCCACGCCTAGTTTCATCCAAGAAGAAGTAGCCAGCAAGACGTCTTTAGGACATGTCTCAAGGATTTCCCCGTAGAAATTTTTTTAAGTACAGAGTTGTTTTTGTTAAGTAATTTATGAACACTTGAAAAGTCAGTATTATTAACAGTTAATATTTAGTATTGAGCCAGAATTAACACAAAACACAGTGAACATTTCAGACACCAGTGATACATTTTTTTTAGTGAAACAGTAATTTTCACAGAAGTTAAATGTAAGAGAAGTTAAATGTAAGAGAAGTTAAAAGTAAGAGAAGTTAAAAGTAAGAGAAGTTAAAAGTAAGAGTTAATTACAGAGAGTTAATTTCAGAGAGTTAATTTCAGAGAGTTAATTTCAGAGAGTTAATTTCAGAGTTAATTTCACTATTATAGTCAGTATAGAATAATTTTATTTTATGTACCAAACATAATAGTACCGTACGTTCGCGTACATTCGAGTGAAATGTTGTTTACATTTTTTATTTTTGTTTACAATTTTTTCAAATTATTGAATTGAATTGACTTGCAAATTAAGAAAGAGTTTATAGAGAGTTTATCGTTTATAGAGATACTTGATTGTATTTCAAGTAAGTCCAGAGGATAATAGTCTCCACTTGATAGAGATCAAGTGCAGTCATTTTCCATTTTCAGTTAAGTTCAAGTTAGACAGTTTCAAGATACTACTTGATAAGAGTTCAAGTCAGACAGTTTAAAGATACTTGATAGAGTTCAAGTCAGACAGTTTAAAGATACTTGATAGAGTTCAAGTCAGACAGTTTAAAGATACTTGATAGAGTTCAAGTCAGACAGTTTAAAGATACTTGATAGAGTTCAAGTCAGACAGTTTCAAGATACTTGATAGAGTTCTAGTCAGACAGTTTAAAGATACTTGATAGAGTTCAAGTCAGACAGTTTAAAGATACTTGATAGAGTTCAAGTCAGACAGTTTCAAGTCTCAGTTTTCAAGTCCCAAGTTGGTTTTGAAGTCCCAAGTTGTTTTTTCAAGTCCCCAGTTAGTTTTCAAGTCCCAAGTCATTTCAATGCAGTCAATTGAATTCAACTTTTTCTTTGTAGTTTAAGAGAATTTAATTGAACCTCTTTTTTTGTTGTAAAAGAGAATTAAATTCAACCTGAATTGACCCGTTTGTGTCTTTAGTTAATCTTTTTTTTTTGCAAGAAGGAAATTGACCGATTTGTCTTTTCTTTTCATGCCATTGTTGCATATATAAATATATAGGTAAAATGACATATTTTATTGTTTGCAACCAAAACCGTTTTTACAAATGTTTGTAACGAGTTTTATAATTATTTTGATTATATGATGACAGAAATAGTGTAATAATTAATCGATCATGTACCTAATTTATCTTGCTCTGTACGGTCGGGAAATTTACCCGTAGGACCACACACACCCTAAATTTCAGTTGTGTTTATTCTTTTTTTGTCATTTAATTTTAATAAAACTTCTACGCAATAAAACATATGTATTTATCTATATGCAAACAAGTTTTCAGACTAAAATATCAAATAATTCAAATTCTATCAACATTTAACGAAAAAAGTATGATTTTTCTACTTAGCATGCAAAAATTATTAAACCTTTTTAATATTTTTTTTTATTATATAAAAAAATTTTAATGTAAAATTTACCTGAAATTATTAAAAGAAAAGATTGTTCGAAATGCTTTCCTTCCATTTCAATAACTTTTTTATTCTTGGCCGAAACTCATCTAAGGTTCGATTTACTTTTATTTTTAAGAATATTATAAAATTATGTTTAGCTCATTGAAATGTATAAATATCATTTTTAAAGGGGAGAGCAATGTAAAAAATGAACAATGAATAATCAATATTCATTTTCACATAAGAACCAAAATCGCTTAACGTGAGTTTGGATAATAATTTTACTTGTAGCTTCCTATTTTTGTTCGTGTCACAACCCTACGATCTACCATATCTATGGTTTAGTCGTATCCATTTTCCATTTGTTATAGAAGTTATTATAATTAATTATGATTGTCTTGCATCTCACCCTCGACCATAGATTATGCATACACATTGCATATAACAGGATTGGAACCCGTAGTTGTAATTCTTAGTCATTAATACCCACTCTTTGTCTCTAATTCGTTCTTGTAAATCTTCCTAATAATGATTTGTACTATATGTACAAATTCAATAACTATGACGTCACATTTTCCCGTCATTAATTTCCCTTGATCATTATCCTATATAAATTTTATTAAATATTCATTTTTACTCGTGTCAATCTATGAAACGCAAAACTTCATGCATTCGTTCGAAAACGCACAAATACGTTCTCGTATTATTTTTTCATTTTATTTTTAATTATATCACCTCTCAATGAACTCGAAAATGCTGAGGTAGGTGATCAAATTCCGCGAACTATGGCATAAGTGAACGCTTCAAAGATTAAAAATCTCCTTTCGCTCTGATTCGAATTTATAACATTATCATGCGTTATGTTATATCATGTGTGTCATGTCTCATGTACTTGTGTTGTACTAATAACCATATACAATAACCATATATAATAACCATATATTATAACCATATATTATAACCATATATTATAACCATATATAAATATATAAAAACACTGTAAGAATGGTAAACAACGTAATGTACTTCAATGAAACTGTAATTAAATGTAATGATTTAATATATAATGTAAGAATGTACTTTAAATGGAAGTGTAATTAAACAACAATAAGTGAATGTGAAGTAATCCATAATCGCAATCATAATTGTAATAGACCAAAACGAAAATGTGCTCAGTCTTGTACTTAAATTGTACTTATTTACTACTATGAAATGATATCGCCTTCAGAAATGAAGATTCGGCAAAAATATACGATTAGTTTTTTATTTTTGTAAATTTTTATTTGGAATCTTTCAAACATCTGATCATGTGTTTAAAAGGGGGGAACTTAACCTCCAACTGCCGTCCCCCAACATTTAGGTTTATATTATACATGTATTTGTAAAATGAATGGCACTTCATTACGAGACTCTGTTTTGGTCACTGCTACGAGACTCCCTTGTTAGCAGCCTCGCTGCGAGGAGGGGGCAGAGGCCCCTTGCCTCCTTAACTTTTTAGATTCCGGCCTGAGCCATGGTCGAAAGAGGTCGAACCTCTACCCCTGTAAATTCAGAGCACTACCTGTACATTTTTAGAAGTAAACTACAGTAAGAGAAACTTTTTATTTTCCCCTTCTAGCCGTGCTCTCTTCAGAAGAACTTAGTCAGTTAAGTCGATAAGTTATAAGAAAAGTCGATAATTTTAGTCCCAGAGAAAGTATCAGAGTATTATAAAAAGAGAAGAATTAACAACTGGCGACCCTTTACCCAAATTAAGAAAGAGACAACCCAAGCACCATAGAAGATATTGGCATAACAGTCTGGCGAGTCTGTAGCCAAGAGTTTAACAAGTGGCGACCCACCATTTGACCGGCGGAAAAGAATTAGAATGTTATAGAAGAAATATCCGTTGCTGCCTCCTAACTAGAACCCCCGTCGATCCGAACCACCCCAGGGCCATAGACGGAGGAGTTAACATATATATATATATATATAGCATAGTTAGCAAAAGTGCCAGAGTGCTGGGTTAAAACATCCCTTTAAAATCAGAATGATGAAACGGCGTTTTATTGAATAATTTTTCGTGTTTTAAATCAGATTGCTGTAACGGCGTTTTATTGATTCCTTGTACACAATAATATATTTTATTTGGTTGGGTAATTGTATGGTTCAGCCGGGTGGCACTGGCGCTTGTCTGAGGTGTATGACCCAGCAACAGAGCTGACCTAGACTGGGATGCGTGCCCGGATCCATTTAGCATACTGTGGCACTTAGCTTGAGGCAGTGGCTGTCACTGGAGCGTGCCCGGATCCATTTAGCATACTGTGGCACTTAGCTTGAGGCACTGGCTGTCACTGGAGCGTGCCCGGATCCATTTAGCATACTGTGGCACTTAGCTTCAGGCACTGGCGGCCTAAGCCAACTGGCGGCCTAAGCCAACTGGCTGTTAGGGGCACTATAAGAGGCCGGGTGCTGGACGACGGAGTCATATGCGTCCGACAGCTGTCGGATGAAGGATCTCCTCTTCCTTTCTCTCTTCCTCTCTTGCTATCTCTTTCTGCTCCTTTGAGGGGTGAGGAAACTCCTTCCTCCCCAAAGAGGCGCCCTTAGGATAGGCATGCCCCTTTGGGGGGTTCAGCTTGGGGGAGAACTCCGCCTTCAGGTTGCATACCCCTAGCAATCCTATTTCGGGGCTGGCAACAAAGGGGTGCCTCGGCAACGAGGGAGGGGCTTAGCAACGAACGGGGGCGGGGGTTTGGTAACAAAGGGGGTGGGGTGGTACTCTTGCAAAAAAGAGGGGGTAGGGTGGCACTCTTGCAACATTACGTAATATTATGCAACATTGCACTCATGGATTTTGACACCATACTACTAGCTTTTATTGGTCAAAAGAAAGAAAAAACCAGTTAGGAAAAATTTATAAAAAAAGTACTTCAAGTAATTTGAGAAAGTTGGGCAAAGTCCAAAAAGCACAGGAAAGGGAAAAGAAATCAAAAGAAAAATTAAGAGAAGCAAGGGAATTTGTATCATCAGAAGTGATAGAAGATGATAATGAAAATGAAGATGTCGATTTTCAAGACAGAGGACTTAGATTATGAAGAAGACTTAGAATTAAAAAATAAATATAAGTGTTTTATAAGCGAACTTCTGTAATAATAAAAAAATTTCGAAGTAAATCGCAAATTATCTCGAATTTTACGAATTTTTCTGAAAAAACTGAAGCCGATAGGGGGGTAGAGGTCCTCAGAATTCAAAAATATTTTACCAGGGTGTTACTATGATTGATTGAACCACCTCACAATATGTACGTAAGAAATAAAAAATTTCGACCCGGCCTAATATATATATACACATCTTACCTTACAACCTTACAAAGGTTTCGCGCGATGATTCCTCATTTCGCGAAGGTCAAACTTATCGCCCCCTCCTCTCGAGTTGGCCTGGTGAAGTAGTGAGTGGGTTTCTTGTGCTCTCCACCTCACATAGCCAGGTACGCCCGGCTCATCGGGGATTGTTCTCAGCCAGGCGTCTAGTCTTCTTTTGAAGATGTCCACTGCAACTTTCTTCGTGTTTCTTAGGTCGTTGGGCAACTGATTAAAGAGTTTTGGTCCCCTCACAACAAAACTATTTTCTTTCAGGGTTTAGGATGTTCCCGTCTCGCCTTCAATTTGGGAATATGACACAGTCTACCGTTTCTACCTTCCACCGTTGTTTGGGGAGTTATAGGGTTCAAAGTAAGATTAGAGACTAGTTTCTCCATTATTTTCCAAGTGTAAATAATGGTGTATCTCTCTTTTCTCCTTTCCAGTGAATATAGGTATAGTTCGAGTAACCTTTCCCTGTAACTTAGTTCTTTGCACCCATTGATCTTGGCTGTGAAGCTTCTCTGGATCCCTTCCAGCTGTCTAATGTCTTCTTTTTTATATGGGGATGTTAGGACCGAGCAGTATTCCAATTTGGGTATGATCAGGGTTTTCAGTAGAGGAATCATTACATTCCTATCCATTCGTTTAAAGGTTCTCAATATCTGTCCCGTTATTCTCTTTGCTCTGTTTACTGCTATCTTATTTTGTGTTTCAAATTTCGTATCATTTGTCATTACAACCCCTAAATCTTTTGCTTTGGAATTTCTCTGAATTTCTTGTCCATTTGGAGTATAATATTCCATGGATTTTAGGTCTTCTCTTTTTCCGTAACGTAATAACTGAAATTTCTCGGTGTTAAACTTCATATTGTTGTCTTCCGACCACTTGTAGATTCTGTTTATGAAGGTTTGTCGAGATCCTATATCTTCGGGGTTTCTTATTTTTCTACTGATCTTTGTGTCATCCGCAAAGGCTGTTACTGTGCTGTCTCTGGTAACATCCTCATCTATGTCAGTTAACATGATTATGAAGAGAAGTGGAGCTAATACTCTTCCTTGTGGTACTGACCTGAGGACCTCTGATTCTGATGAAGATACTCCTTGTACTGTAACGACTTGCCGCCGCTCACTAAGGAAATTATATATCCATTTCCCAACTTTTATTCCTGTTATTCCCATATATTTCAGTTTATGTATTATGATTCCATGGTCACACTTGTCGAACGCTTTAACAAAATCTGTGTATAGTACATCATAGTTTTCATTACTTTTA